>CM031627.1:21369563-21382063 GCA_018398815.1 Conus ventricosus
GGGGGTGGGGGGGGGTGGGGGAGGAGCAATAGAGATTTGAGAGAACGCGGAAGAAGTATACTTGATCTCTTAAGCCGTGGGCGGAATAAGGTCAATGTGTTAACGAGTGACGCTTATTCCGATTACAGCTGATACATTTAAAAGGAAAAAAAAAAGGAGTAGCCGAGATACAAACAACGGCTAAAGGTTCCTGTACAAAAAAAGGAAATAACAGAGAGAGAGAGAGAGAGAGAGAGAGAGAGAGAGAGAGAGAGAGAGAGAGAGAGAGAGAGAGAGAGAATGACAATGACAACTGTAACCCGCCGATTTGTAAGCAGCGCCGATTTGTGAGCGCTTACAAATCGATGCACATTGCATGACTTGTAAAACCGCCGATTTGTAAGCAGCGCCGATTTGTAGAGCGCTTACAAATCGGCGGGTTAAGCCCCGCGTTTTGTAAAGCGCTTACAAAACGGCGGGTGCTTTGTATCCTGCTTCTTTGGATTAAAACGATAAACTATTATTACGCTTTCAGTGCTTATTCCAGCAATTTGATGACTTTCTATTTTGCTCATCAAGATGGCGGACTGACACACTCATTTTGAGAACACTCACGAAGAGAAAAAGACAAATCTGCTAACTTATTTTACTACCCCCCCCCCCCCCCCCCCCCCCACCCCCGCTATCTAGATGTGTGTGGAAATTTGTGTTTATATTATCGACTGTAAAATGTACGGTCCGTGGGAATAGAGTTTTTAAATGCATGGTCAGTTCAATAGGATATATCCCGTCTGATTGTTAACGAATGAGTGTTTGAAAACACGCTGGTTGTACGCATTCGGATTTAAAAAAAACACACTGTTTGTACGCATTCGGATTTAAAAAAAATAAAGGCGATTGCAGGATCCGTTTTACCTTGGCTGAGGTTTGAATACGCATCCGGATTAAAAGACGATTCCAGGATCCGTTTTACCTTGGGCGAGGTTTGAACTTCTCGAGTACTTAAATTCATTGACAGAGCAATTAATCCTTTGATCAATTACTTACATGTTCGTTATTTCTTTATAAGCTTATTCACATTACATAGCCTTTTAACAGCCAATACCTTACATGTGGAATGCACATGGACAAGTGGAGAAGGCACTCTCTCTCTCTCTCTCTCTCTCCCCTGTCTCTCTCTCTCTCTTGTCTCTCTCTCTGTCTCTCTGTCTCTGTCTCTCTCTCTCTGGGCTCTCTGTCTCTCTGTCTCTGTCTGTCTGTCTGTCTGTCTGTCTGTTCTTCTTTTCTCTCTTTTCTCTCTGTCTTTCTCTGTGTGTCTCTGTAGGTACTGACGTAGGTGAAAGACCTATATTTAGTCTTCCCTCGCTCTTTCATCCTCATCCTCCCATTGGCTGAAAATCGTGCGCAGTTTGGTCTCCAAACTTAGCAGATTTGCTGTAGCGTATATGAACAAGGCCGCATGATCTGACACCTCATAGACTAGACTGACAACTGAAATTGGAATTCCATTACCCGCGATAAATTCACCGGTCCTTTTGAGCTGTTCAACGATCCAGACAAGATATAGCTGATACCTTTGATCGTGCTATATCCCAGCTATCATGGAGAAAAACTAGAGACAGTTCGGAGCTTCAAGTAACTCAAGGCAATTGTTTTAGATGAGGGATCAAACCTGAAGTGACTCTTGAGTCGCGCGAACGACATCAGCGCTAGCCAGACTAAGACCTAATGGAATCGCAAAAAACATCTCTATCAGTTCCAAGATCAAAGTGATGCGCTCCCTGGTTATTGTCCGTGAGATGCGGACACTGACAGCTGATCTTGAGAAAGGGATTCAGGCATTAGAGATGAGATGTTTCTGCAAGATCCTCGGCACCTCGTACAAAGACCACATTACCGACTTTGACGCCCAGACCACAGTAAGGCAACCCATTGAACCCTACGAAGACCTGTTGTCCACAGTGAAAAGAAGGAAAATGAGATGTTATGGTCATGTATGAAGATCAACAGGACTTGCCAAAACCATTCTACATGGAACGGTAAAAGGAGACAGGAGGAGAGGAAGACAGAGAAAGAGATGGGAGGACAAAGATGTGCATGGACTGGCCTCACACTCAGCAACTGCACAAGAGCGTTTTAACAACGTAGAGGAGTGAAGGAAGCTGGTTGCGAAGTCTTCTGTGGCGCCCCCAACAATCTTCAAGACTCCGGGATAGGTGATAGGTGACATGTGCTAGATGCTAGGTGACAGGTGATACACGACAGTGCTAGGTGATAGGTGACAGGTGATACGTGATAGGTGATAAGTGACAGGTGACATGTGATAGGTGCTAGGTGACAGGTGATAGGTGACAGGTGATAGGTGACAGGTGATAGGCGACAGGTGATAGGTGAGGGTGATAGGTTGACAGGTGATAGGCGACAGGTGATAGGCGACAGGTGATAGGTGACAGGTGATACGTGATAGGTGATAAGTGACAGGTGTCATGTGATAGGTGCTAGGTGAAAAGGTGACAGGTGCTAGTGACAGGGTGATAGGTGATAGGTGACAGGTGATAGGCGACAGGTGATAGGTTACAGGTGATAGGTGACAGGTGATAGGTGACAGGTGATAGGTGACAGGTGATAGACGATAGGTGATAGGTGACAGGTGATAGGTGACAGGTAATAGGTGACAGGTAATAGGTGACAGGTGATAGTGACAGGTGATAGGCGACGGGTGATAGGTGACAGGTGATAGGTGACAGGTAATAGGTGACAGGTGATAGGTGACAGGTAATAGGTGACAGGCGATAGGTGACATGTGATAGGCGACGGGTGATAGGTGACAGGTGATAGGTGACAGGTGATAGTGGACAGGTGATAGGTGATCCCAGCTGCCCGTACAGAGTTATGCCATGGTCATGGTTGAGGCAGCTGAGCTTTACAACCGGACGGTCCGTAATATCTTCAATTAGATGCTAATGTGAACAGGACGTGGTGCACTGACAGCTCACACTATGATACGCACGTGCCCCCCCCCCCGCGCTGCGATAACCCATGAGTCACAGTGAGTGCCCTATTTCATTACGTAGAACATTCCTCATTGTTCCTTTCCCGCGTTATCTTTGTCACAAATTGTTATACCTAGCTGCCCGTTCTGGGAAATGTCATAAATTGAGTAATGTCATGGTTGAAAGATTCTAATCATCATTTCATTTCTAGATGCTGTCACACATTTCCCTTTCCTTGCACTCTTGCCCTTCCTTCACTGGCTCGTCTTCCTACCCCCCCCCCCCCCCCCCCCCCCCCAGTGGCTTTATCCAGAACCCATAAGCACTCAAAGTTCCTCCTGCGGCAGGTCAAACACACTGACCACAGGGAACAGCCAATGTCAGGTTGTCCTGAGGCAACCCACTAACGAGATCCTGCACTGCTGCCATTCACTTTGGTGAATGGTGGGCCCTCAGTGGCGCCTGTTCTGATCCAGCATCAGCACGATACTCCCTCTAACACCTCCATCAATAGACAACAGATGTTTAACGAGAGTGTTTCAGTGTACCTCTCCTGTGGGCGCTGTCACCTTACTTCAAAAACTGATCTTACTTTACACGCTCCTACTGAAAACTCTGAGTGAATGAAGGATTCGATGCTCTTGTTGATCAACAGCAGCTGTTGTTTAAGTGCAGAGTCGTGTGGCACGTGATACGGCGACGTCTGTGGATAGGGATGCCTAGGGAGTGCTGTGAAGGGTTCATCAGTGAGGAAAGAGTAAGTGGCCTGCCGAGGAGTCACAGCTGGAGGTCTCTTGACTACACTCAGCACCCTTGTTGTTGTCTCGTTCGTCGTTTGTCAGATGGATTCCCCCGTCTCCTCGGCAAAGGTGGCAGTACGTCGCAGGTCCTCCAGTCCCCCGTAAAGTTTCCGGGCCACTGGGATTGGGTCGGGCCAGGATTTCTCTCGGAGCGCTTGGTGGAGCAGGCAGGACTGCAGCAGATGTTCTGTTGTCTGGCTGCCTGTTCTGAAGGGACACTGCTCTGTGTTGCCGATACGGAGTTAGTGTATAGGTGGTGTTTCAGGCGGTTGTGGCCTGTCCTGATCCTGAAAATAGCTATATGCTCTCAACGAGTCAGCAGGTAGTACGGGTCTGCTCTGTTGTGGCGTGGATGCTGCTGCTTCCACTTGTTCTGCAGCTTGGCCTTGATGATGGTCCTGGATTCAGAGTAGCTGGTAGATCTGTCCATCTGCTCCTTCGTAGTGCCCTCCTTTGCCAGGGAGTCAGCTGTCTCATTGCCAAGCACGTTGCAGTGGGAGGGGATCCACTGCAGGGTGACTGTGTGACTTGTGCAGAGGGAGGCGAGAGATGAGGACAGATCGTTGAGCTCTGGATCTCTGTTGGATTGAAGGGCCTGCAAGATGGACAGGGCGTTAGTCAGGAAGACAACATTGTGGCTGGCAAAGGGGCTGACCTCGATGTGGGCTGCTGCTGTTTTCAGGGCTTCTGCTTCGGCTCTGTAGTTGGTTGGCCAGACTCTCTTACGCTGCTGACCAGACTGGCGTACTTTTCATTCTGTGAGCGGAATGTTGAGCAAAACATGCTGTAATATGCCGGTCCTGCTCATCTACACTTTGGAGGAACTTAGTATATGTAAAGAGAGACACAGATAGAGACATACACACATACATCTTCTTCTTCTTTCATTTAATGTCCATCTTCGTCATTTTGAAGGTTCTGACATTTTGAGGCAGCTGCATACATACATACATACATTTATACATACATACATATACATGCATACACACATACATATATATATATACATACATACATACATACATACATACATACATACATACATACATACATACATACATACATAACATAGACACATACTTATCTGTCTGTTGGATGGTAGTAGTTGTAGTAGCAGTAGCAGCAGCAGCAGCAGCAGCAGCAGCAGCAGCAGCAGCAGTAGTAGTAGTAGTAGTAGTAGTAGTAGTAGTAGTAGTAGTAGTAGTGAGAGCTTAACAGCGCAGTGTTTACAGAAGAAGCCCCAGTCCTACAGATGGTTCGGTCCAGAACTCCTTACACTTTAAGGGGGCCAGGACACATTCAGGTGGTGACTGCTGGACGCTTTTCTGATGCCAGAACATTCCTCTGGGCGCTGACAGCCCCAATATGGCCCTTTGCGGTCTGACAGCCCCGATATGGCCCTTTGCGGTCTGACAGCCCCAATATGGCCCTTTGCGGTCTGACAGCCCCAATATGGCCCTTTGCGGTCTGACAGCCCCGATATGGCCCTTTGCGGTCTGACAGCCCCGATATGGCCCTTTGCGGTCTGACAGCCCCGATATGGCCCTTTGCGGTCTGACAGCCCCAATATGGCCCTTTGCGGTCTGACAGCCCCGATATGGCCCTTTGCGGTCTGACAGCCCCGATATGGCCCTTTGCGGTCTGACAGCCCCGATATGGCCCTTTGCGGTCTGACAGCCCCGATATGGCCCTTTGCGGTCGCTGGGCTATAAGCAATATTACCTATCCTGGCGCTGCTAACACTTGAATCAGCAACTTCTGGACAGGTGGTGTCTCAAGGGATTGCCTTTTAAGAGGATGTCTTGCCCGCATATGTGCAAGATACCTGTTGTTTTCAACTGGGAAATTCAAACTTTATTAAGTTCACTTTTGTTCCTCGTCGACTAGAATCAGCTGCAAAGTCCTGGATATCTTCTTACCAGAAATCCCGAACTGTTTCGTGAGATTTAGGCGGCTGAGCCCACGACCCCCTTGCTTCAACTTCTGATGCAGGGACTTTGTTTGTGAAGCCAGCGTCTTCTTCTTCCTCCTGGGCAGCAACCACAATCAGCTAGCTGAGTTCTGTCACTTATGCAAGGGGTCCGCACTCGCAGCAAAACAACAACAACAACAACAACAACAACAACAACAACAACAACAACAAACTGGGTGTGGCTTTCAGTGGAGATGGGAGGCCCTTGACACAAAGGTGCCGATGGTCTTGGCCTCTACGACGTCCTGGGGTAGCTCGTTCCAGTTCTTGATGGTACGAGGAAGGAACGCTTGCTGTCTGTTCTGCGTTCTGCACTGCGGAATGGTGAACTGCTAATCGTGGCCGCGGCGTCGGCGCGGAGGTGCAGGGCGCAGGCTGGCTTTGATGCCTTCTGTGCTGACCAGGTCGTTGTGGATCTTGTACAGCATGGATAGGCGTGCTGTACGTCGTCTTTCCTGGAGGATGGGCCACTTCAGTTCTTCAAGCATGGCGGTGGGGCTGGAGGTGTTGTGGTAGCGCTTCATCATGAAACTGGCTGCCCTGCGCTGCACCGCTTCAAACTTGCTGATGTTCTGCTCGGTGTATGAATCCCAGATGCTGCTGGCGTACTCCAGGATGGGTCGCACAAAGGACTTGTAGGCCATTTCCTTGATCTTCCTCCAGCTGACTTTGATGTTACGTCGCAGGAAGCCTAGTGTCTTGTTCGCTTTGTTGCACAGGTGGTTGATGTGCGTGTCCCAGCTGAGATCGCTGCAGATGGTGACGTCTAGATACTTATCACTGGTGATGGTCTCCAGGATATGGCTGTGGAGACAGAAGTCAAAATGGAGGGGGTTTCTGCTGCGGGTCATAGGCAGAGTGGTGCACTTTCCAGGATGAAAGGCCATGTCCCATCTCTTCTCCCACGCAGCAAGCTGGTTGAGGTCTTTTAGCAGATGGGCCTGGGCTGTTAAAGGAGTGACCATGTTGTAGACCGTCGTGTCATCCGCAAACAGGCGTGACCTCCTAGTCAGGATTACGGGCAGATAATTTATGTAGATCAGGAACAGAAAAGGCCTCAAAACGGAGCCTTGTGGGACTCCAGACCTGACCGAGGCGAAGCAAGAACGCTCTACGCTGACGACTATCACCTACTTTCTGTCTCTCTGGAAGTGAGGTGTTGATCTCTCTTCGAACACAGTAGTAGTTGAGCTTGTGAGACATTTGGCTATGGTTGACCTTATCGAAGGCCTTGGCAAAGTCCAACACTAAGGTGTCGGTCTGCTTCCTGCTCTCCATATTATCAAAGAGCTCGTTGGTGAAGTCAAGGAGTTGGGTCTCGCAAGATCTTCTCATGCGGAAGCCATGCTGTTGGTTGCAGAGGATGCCGTGATGTTCGAGATGGTTCATGATGGTGCTGGTCAGGATGTGTTCCAGCACTTTACAGCATACACTCGTCAGAGAGACTGGTCTGTAGTTTTCCGGGTTATACTGCTCTCCTTTCTATCAGTCATCTGACACAGGTCAGGATGTGCTCCAGCACTTTATAGCATAAACTCGTCGGAGAGACTGGTCTGTAGTTTGCCGAGTTATACTGCTCTCCTTTCTTGAACCCCGGCGTAACATGGGCAGTTTTCCAGTCAGCTGGTAGGGTGCCGGTACTGACTGAAGACTGGAAGATGATGGGAAGAGCTGGTGCGGTTCAAGATGTCTGCCTGTGCTTTTGGGTCAGACACCAACCTGCCTTCGTCCTTCAGCGGCGCGCCACCGGCGTTGGACGACTTCAGGCGTTTTACGTTCGACCAGAAGCGCTTGTTCTTGGCTGCTTGCTTGGAGTCTGCTTCGTCGAAGGTGTCATCGAGGTAGGACCAGTATGCTGGTCGTAGGTTGCGCTGGACCTCTCTTCGGAATTGCTTGTGCTGCCGTTTCAGGTCTTCTGTCCCTCGCTTGCGCATCTTCTTGATGTTGATCTGTTGATGAGTCGGTGTAGGGGTGGGTGATCCAGGGATGGCTTTCCTTGACACGGACCTGCTTATGGGGGATGAACTGCTTGACAGCTGCATGAAGAGTGTCTCTGAAGCAAACCCACAGCTCTTCTGTAGTAGCAGTGTCCTTCATCTCTTCCAAGGTGTTGGTGAGGTCGGTCCTTCAAGCGGTTGGCTACACGGCATACACTCAGTACTGGAGATGTTACACTTCTCCATTCTGCTTTCCTACGACACCGTGAGCTCAGTCAGCATGAATCGTATTGATGACCCTTGGTGGAGTACAATGAGCGGTCTCATGTCACCCTTCCGGGCGATCTCTGGATGGTTTGTCCATTCTATAAGCTCAGCGGTTCACTTCCAGCCATCCGCATCATTCCAGTACACTCCGATTCCATGTTTTCGATGTCACAGCTGTTTCCACCCATGATTTGAAGCCATCGGCTGGGTGTACAGCATCGTAGTTGGAGCTCCTGGTGGTGTAGCGGTTCCTTGGGTAGTTCTAACTGCATGTTTGAGATACATAAGTGCTTAGTTGTGTTTCCGTATGTACCTTCTCTTAGTTGTCTTTCCATATGTACCTTCTCTTAGTTGTCTTTCCATATGTACCTTCTCTTAGTTGTCTTTCCGTATGTACCTTCTCTTAGTTGTCTTTCCATATGTACCTTCTCTTAGTTGTCTTTCCATATGTGCCTTCTCTTAGTTGTCTTTCCATTTAGTTGTCTTTCCATATGTACCTTCTCGTAGTTGTCTTTCCATATGTACCTTCTCTTAGTTGTCTTTCCATATGTACCTTCTCTTAGTTGTCTTTCCATATGTGTCTTCTCTTAGTTGTCTTTCCATGTGTACCTTCTCTTAGTTGTCTATCCATATGTGTCTTCTCTTAGTTGTCTTTCCATATGTACCTTCTGTCTGTTGTCTTTTCACATGTACCTTCTCTTAGTTGCCTTTCCATATGTGCCTTCTGTCTGTTGTCTTTCCACATGTACCTTCTTTTAGTTGTCTTTCCATATGTACCTTCTCTTTGTTGTCTTTCCATATGTACCTTCTCTTAGTTGTCTTTCTATATGTAACGTCTCTTAGTTGTCTTTCCATATGTACCTTCTCTTAGTTGTCTTTCCATATGTACCTTCTCTTAGTTGTCTTTCCATATGTACCTTCTCTTAGTTGTCTTTCCACATGTACCTTCTCTTAGTTGCCTTTCCATATGTACCTTCTGTCTGTTGTCTTTCCATATGTGCCTTCTCTTAGTTGTCTTTCCATATGTACCTTCTGTCTGTTGTCTTTCCATATGTGCCTTCTCTTAGTTGTCTTTCCATATGTACCTTCTCTTAGTTGTCTTTCCATATGTACCTTCTCTTAGTTGTCTTTCCATATGTACCTTCTCTTAGTTGTCTTCCCACACGTACCTTCTCTTAGTTGTCTTTCCATATGTGCCTTCTCTTAGTTGTCTTTCCATATGTAACTTCTTTTAGTTGTCTTCCCATATGTACCTTCTCTTAGTTGTCTTTCCATATGTGCCTTCTCTCTGTTGTCTTTCCATATGTACCTTCTCTTAGTTGTCTTTCCATATGTAATTTCTTTTAGTTGTCTTTCCATATGTGCCTTCTGTCTGTTGTCTTTCCATATGTACCTTCTCTTAGTTGTCTTTCCATATGTAACTTCTTTTAGTTGTCTTCCCACATGTACCTTCTCTTAGTTGTCTTTCCATATGTGCCTTCTGTCTGTTGTCTTTCCATATGTACCTTCTCTTAGTTGTCTTTCTATATGTACCTTCTCTTAGTTGTCTTTGCATATGTGCCTTCTCTTAGTTGTCTTTCCACATGTACCTTCTGTCTGTTGTCTTTCCACATGTACCTTCTCTTAGTTGTCTTTCCATATGTACCTTCTCTTAGTTGTCTTTCCATATGTACCTTCTCTTAGTTGTCTTTCCATATGTACCTTCTCTTAGTTGTCTTTCCATATGCACCTTCTCTTGGTCAGCGCTTTTTGGCCTGAAGTCAGGACATGCTGCAGTGGTTGTTTGCCCTGGCAGAGCAAAACGCAGATCATCTGATTTAACCCATTTCACCAGGTTTACATTCGAGGCAGGAGGTCATATACAGAACTGAGGACCAAGCTAGTCCTCAGCAGTGCCATGAGCTGTGTTTCATTTCAACTGAGACGTTGTTGGAGTGCATTTCCCTACGTAGTCTACTGCTGTCCTTGTTGGTCTTGCGTGACTGGCTTCTGGACAATCTTAGAATCGTCTTCTTGGTTCAGCTCCCTAATACAGTGTCTCTCTTTACTTTTCCGGCAATTGACCGGCACTTCATTTCTGTTGACCCAGGCCCTTGTCTCTTGGTTTGTGTACATCATGCTATATCCTTGATCATGAAGTAGTTCTTTGTCACGCCCACTGCCTCCTCGGCATTCCTTTTCCTGGAAGTTTTAAGCTTGCATTATATCGATCTTAAGCCTCGTCTCCAGAGTCCTTAAAGACAGCCAGTAACCAAGCTTTACCCATTTCGTACTCCTCGAGATTGGGTTTCAGGAGTAGTTTCAATTTTGCTTGGCAGTAGAAAGAAAAAGATACACTATTGCTTGGTAGTAGAAAGAAAAAGATACACTATTGCTTGGTAGTAGAAAGAAAAAGATACACTATTGCTTGGTAGTAGAAAGAAAAAGATACACTCGAAGCTGCGACTAGGACCCAGAGAAGTACTGTCCTCGACTGCCGATGAAACCAACTGGGAGCAAATTTGCACCACCCTTGGATGCCTGCGCTGTGTTCACATAGGGTACAAGCACACACAGGGCATTCCAATAACACGTGAAGGGACATAACTGCTCTCTGACAGATGCCATTCTGTAATGGCCACTGGATGTTACACGACAGAACCTCCACGGGAGCATTCCCATGGTTCCGTATTCATGACTGCAGAACCCACCGGCAAAAACCGCCGCCACCAAGCAACTGCTGTGTACATCATGTAGCCTCACTCGCTGCTGGTTTGCTGGCAGGCGACGACAGTACAACTCCAGAGACTGCCAGGCTTTCACCGTGAGGTTTTAGGTGCTCTCTGAAGAGAATCCCAGGTCATAGTCTTCCCCGCTGTCAACAGTACTTTCTCTGCGGTCAATGAGTCTTTCTTTCCTCACCGTCATTGGACCTTTCTGCAGAGTTGGCCAAAAGGCAGACAAGAAAAAGATACACCCGAAGTGCGGGTAGGACCCAGCAAAGTACTGTCCTCGACCGCCGAACAAACCAGCTGGAAGCAATCCTGCACCATCCTTGGAAGCCTGCGCTGTGTTCACGTAAGGTGCAGGCACGCTCAGGGCATTCCAATGGATTTCAGGTATAGCCTCAGCTTTGCTTGGCATCAGTAGAGTGCAGTGTTAGTAAGGCCAGGTGGGACATTGAAGCATTTCCTTGTGTGTTTGGTTGATTGTGGCCTCCATTCATTCCGCTCTGCTAGCACTGATACTACACATCAGCAGAGGCGAGAGATGCTTCGGGATCATCATGAACTCCAGACACCTGCATTGGCCAGGGAGGCCTAACACTGGTCTATTATCTGCACCCTTCCTTCTGCCATTTTCTGGGTTTCCTTTTCTCCTTTTTGTGTCTTTCAAGTATTGTCTTTCATATCACCTTCTGAGGCTTTTGAATGGTTTATTTCTTTTCTTTTTACCGTTAGAATGGCTTGGTTAGGTGCAGTAAGCGTTACAGTTCAAGTTGATTGACTTATCCGCAGGGATAGACTTTGTGATTTCTTTGCGGTGAAACTCTTGTTGGGTTAGCAACTAACTTGTCTAACGTTTTGTGTGTTTTCTTGGGCGGAAAAGGACTGGTGTCTCATCCATAAAGGTGACCTTCCACCACAAAATGAGTCGCTTGTCATAGTTAAGCAATTCTAAGATAGCCATTGTTTCTACAATTATGGTTTCGGCTCTTTTCAATGGTGAAAACCAATTTTAAATCGGGCTTTTAGTTTTCAAGATACAGTTTTTGAAGATGGTAACCCTCTGAGAAGCGCTTTGAGAAAATGAACAAAAACAGATGCACACATTCAGCATAATATCAACATATTAGGTGTTTTGAAATGCCATTTTAATACAGAAAGTAGTCAAATATAAACATTTCACATGGTGTATTTTGTGCAGGAAAACTAATAGTATCAGCTAGGGTCAGAATCTCCAAATCGACTCCTGACACCCCATCAGCCTATTTTGGCTGCTAACTGAAAACCCGGAGAGATGACGAGCGACTCATTCCGTGGTGGAAGGTCACTGTGGCTTTCAGACGGGGGTTGGGTATCCATCCCCGAGGTCTGCTCGACTTCTAGGGCTCACGGCTGCTTCAAGGGGGGCCTCTATTGCCAGCATGAACGATACTGGGAAAAAAAACAAACAAACAAACAAACAAACAAACAAACTCATGCACAGCATTTTGCTATGTCAGCTTCCAGACTGGCCCAATCTGTTGTGCATTCTTTTTTGTGTGGAGAATCCTATAGAGAAGCTTTGGGTGTACGTCTGAGCATTTGCCAGATCGAGCCAAACCATGTCTCTTTAGCTCCTCAGCTCTTTGGAGTGCTTCTCAAATCAAAGGGGCCTGTAAAGGCACTTCTGTGATGCCTTCCACTTGGACGGCATACCACTCTCCCTCTGTCTCTCTGTGTCTCTCTGTGTCTCTCGATGTCTCTCTCTGTGTGTCTGTGTCGCTGTCTGTCTGTCTGTCTCTGGCTCTCTGTCTCTGTTTCTGCCTCTCGCTTTATGTCTGTCTGTCTGTCTGTCTGTCTGCCTCTCT
>CM031627.1:21388835-21396335 GCA_018398815.1 Conus ventricosus
GTTAACTTAACCATGTTTTAAATAAAATTGTAGAAGTCTGTAATGACAAACATAATTTTTTTTGCCGCGAAGATTAGGCACAAGTTTAGGCGGCTCTCTTGGATTCATCTTTAGACTTTCTGCTGCTAATGGTAGTCATTATGTAGGTCATGGAGTTCATGAGGATATTCTAAGTCAACCTCTAGAATGAAACCGCGCTGTTGATCTGGCGTCAATCTGCTCAACCACTTTAATGCTCTTTGCACATTATTTGTACCACCGCCTTTGTACATTTCAAAGTTGCGTAGTGGAAGTGATTGCGCCATAGCCCAACCATACAGATTGTTTGCATCTAAATACATGAGATAGTTAGACCTTTTACTTGGATCATAGTCGTCCAAGTATTTGTTGTTTGCTTTACAGTAATGATGCGACGCCATACTAATTCCCCCACGCAATCCGTTTTTAATCATCTGAAGCATTGGTAAATCTGACAATAAATCAATCTGTACTCCAGTATCTTTTAAGAAAGCATCCCAACTCATCCCGGGCGCAGAAATGTAATGCGCAGGATCCAACCTATAATGTTTCATGCAGGTCTTTCTATAATTTTCAAAAATGTCCGCCAACAAACAAACGTCAGCCATCAAGTATGAGTCATGATAGTCCCCCATCGTTTTAGAATCTAACTTCTGCCATGCTTCTTGAGCATGCTGGTAATCAGAATCACTGATGTCCTTTCCTCTAAGACTAGAAAAGAACGCGCCTTTAGGTGGAAGTGTATCTTCGTCAAACCTTTGCCAACTGTTTCATGTACTCGTAAGGATAAACGCCCTTTCTAACAAGAGTTGAGTCAAAATATTCTTCTGTTATTGGGCAGGACTTCAAGGACATAGCCAGTGACTCTAATGGTCCCATCAGGTGTTGCATAGAGTCATAAAAAGAATGTTATTTATAGTGAAACACATGTACTTTTCTGATGACTGTGCAATGCATGTTACCCTGGAGCCGCTGGTTACTGCTTGCATTATAAGATGAGAGTCGTAACCTCGCAAGTTATAAAAGAAGATGGGCAGCTTCCATGACTTAGGATCAAACTTTAGTTGAGATTGCATTTACTGTGCGCTGCTCCTCTGAACTTTCCGCTAATGTAATCATGGTCTCTTACTGTCGCGTCCTCACTGTTAGACATTAGTTCTAAACCACAAATCCAACAATGTGTGGCTGAGTCATACTGTTGTTGGTCTTTAGGAGGCATCTTGATTTCAGATAAATTCAGATTATTAGAACAGGCGTTACGCACTTGCTGCATGCGTTCTAAGAAGTATTTTGCAGCATTAGGCCCTCTATATAATTCTGGCTCTGAATGAACGCCATCCGACCTGACAATAATGAAGGCAAATGAACAAATCTGATGATTACTTAGTAAGGCAGTTTTCGGAATTTTTCTGTGGGGTTGGCCCTTCATAAGGGACAATAAGCGACTCGAAGTCTGCGTAAACTACGTATGGACTTGTTTGCAGCCGTTTCCGGTTCTTAAAACTAACTTTAGATCCAGGTGGGGGCGTAATTAGTTCTGTCTTACAGTCTACAGAACTTTTACAATGTTTTATATGTTCAAGCGCGGCTGGAGCAGATGGAATTCTTGTTAAACATTTTCTACAGAATTCTTGTTTGTGCCCATCTTTTGAAGTATGCTGCATTAGTTTGCTCATTGTGCGTATCAATGTGTAATGTTGAGACAGCCCTGTTGGCGAAGGCATTAGGAGTATGTCCACATGGCTTTCGGCCGGATCGCCTATTGTTGGGCTGTCTTTAGACACTCTAATAGGCACCAAATTTGTTTTCTCAGACCATGTGTATACATTAACAGTTATTGGTTTGTTTTGTTCTTCAAACTGATCAATTTTGTCCATGCTAACAAGAAAGGATATTCCATGAAGTTAAGATCATTGATGTAAGGCTTATAGTTAATACTCTCTCTGCGTTTTTGCGGACGTAATGCAGCCTTGCAAGGACACACCACATAAAACATTTGTTGTCCGAATTCTTTATGTTTAGAACTGCTCTTTTGCGACTAATGCTGGAGGTAGTGGAATGTAAGCCTTGCCTACAATCGGTGCATACTTAGCCTTTTTTAATCTGATCTCTAAGACTTCGCCCTCTGACCAACCAGAGCCTCTCATTTTGGCTTCTTCAGCGGCCACATCAAACTGTGTAAGCAGTTGTCTGCCCAACCAGGTGTTAAGTCATTACGAGAAAGAATAACCTGTTTTTAGTTGAAACCCAGACTTCTAAATTTTCTTCATTTATTGTTATATAGTCTATTAAAACAGCTAACATTACTTTAACGGGTGGGTCTATTGTTAGTTTACCTGGAACTTGAGAAATAGCATGCACAACACTTGCCTGTACGTTTGTTGGATCAATGACTTCTAGATCAATATCATTTAAAGCTTTTGACAAACGCTCTCCCTTAAGCATTCCTTCAAACAATTCGTCTGGTCCTTCATATATCTTATCCATGTTGAGTTTTCTTTTTAACTCAAAATATTTATTTAAATTTAAAAAAATACTTAATCAGAATCAATATCAACGGTCTTTTTGTGCTTGGACTCATAAACTAAAGTATAAACGCCCTTTGATGTTGTTACTGTGAGCTGTTTAGAACAGAGTTTAATGTCTCGTTTACTTTTTTTTAAACATTCCTTTTTTATCTGCTCGGTGTCTGGCCGTTGAGAAAAACTTGTCCTTGCCTTTTTTTGAAGATCAAACTTTTGTCTTTTATAGTCATCAAAATCGGCCTGTAAACGACTAAATTCTTCATCCGTGATGTTTGAGTCAACTAGCGCTTTATTTATTGTCAGTTTGAACGAACTAAGTTTAGCTGTTATTAGTTGAACCATAGCTGTGTGCTTTTGGAGTTTAGTTTTTAATTTTTTGCTAGCAGCACTTACAGCTAATGAACACAGGCCAAGAGTTAAAGACAAACCACCTAGAGGTAAAGCTGCGGGTGCACCTACGCCTGTTGCTAAGAGACCAACACTTGTTCCTGCTGATAGAGCACTTATAGTTGATGTTCCAGTATTAACATATGTAACAGCATTAAAGGCAGCAGAATACCTTCGTTTGGTTTTGCTGTATTTGAAAGGTCCTGCTCTAGTTTTTGTTGCATTTGTGTAATGTTTGTTAATCTGAAGGTTTTTATGTCGGGGGTTTCTACTATCTCTTCTTTAGGCGACTCTGTAGGCACATTTGGATAAACCTGAACAGACATGCTTTTTTAAAATAAAAATATTTTAGTAATGTATATCTTTTAATCTGTTATCTTGAATATTCAGCTGCGCATTATATATTAAAAACAAATATACATTAAGCGGTTTATCGTCATCTTTTTCTTTGTCAATTTGAATGTTTATTATGTCTTTAACAGCTCTCCCACTTCCATGTAACTGATTATCCTCTGTTGCCCTTAGGTCAATCCATAAACCGTATTTCGTTGTTAAATAATCATCAAGTCTAACACTGTGAAGGTGTAGATCTTTAGACACAAGGTCTACTGTTGACTTCTATGCCTCCCGCCTCCGAACAATTTTCTTATTTCATCAAAATGCTGATAAGGTTTAAGCCCGCTAGCGTAGATTTGGTTAGGACTACCCTCAATTGTACATTGCAATTTCGTTATTTTAGGATTAATAAACTTTTCAGTTTGTCTTTTAAATGGTTCTTCATTTTCGCACAGCAATAAAATACCTTTGAGTGATCTTGCTGAGACACTAAAACTAAAATTCCATATAGGGTCTGCCTTGCTTTTAGGATGTGTAGAATGGTGAATCACTCTTTCGTAATATATTGCTAATTTTGACTGATATTGTTGCTCAATCAGCCTTGCTAAGTGAGGGTTACTAACAATGTCAAACTCTAGCGCGATGTCAGAAATGCTGTACTTTGCTTCGGTGTCTTCAGATTTAATAACCCGTTGTATCCATTAAAAGTTAGTTCATATGACAATCTGTCTTTTAATGCTCCTTGAAAGTATGGCGCATGCGCACTTAACAACTCAAAATCCAAGGGATGGAAAAGCGATTTCCATACGCATAACTTACAGCTTCATACTTTTTGCCGGCTTTAGCATCTGCGGCGCCTATTCTGTGTTTTAGTGCTTCATTATTTTCAATTCCTTGAAACGCAAGATCATTCCTTTCATTCCGGTTAGCCATAGATCAGAATAGGTTAAAAATATGTCTGCATTATGTAACGAAAATATTTCTTGCCCCTCAAGTTTTATAGAAATTTTCTTAACGATTGCCCGTCCCAGATTCTGGACAACTGTCCTGTTTGTGTCTGTTGTTGAAGCGAGTTCTATTTGAAAGTAAGCGTGCAGAGCCTGGCACAATCACTTCATCTGCTCCTAGGTCTGGAAATTTGACAGTAGAATTTGATCTGCATCAATAGTAGATGGATTATTTGGAACAATAATATTCCGTTTATTTCCCTTCACACCAAGGGCTCTTTCAGTCTTCTATGTGGGTCAAGAATTGAACCATATGTTTGCGACATTTTTATAAAACAAAATAAAAAGTTATTATTAAAAACATGGCAGGAATTGAAGGTGAAGAAGATTATGATGTTCCTGATCCTGGAGACGACTTGAGTAAAAAGACTCCTTTGACACAGCATCGCTCAATGATCTCATTGCGACGTGAATTAACAGAAAGTGCAGCCAGATCATTTTACCAAAGTTTAGGCCTAGAACCTCCCCAATTTATAGACCCTGATTTTGAAGTAAAAGGTGGTCGTTTGTTTGGGGAAAAAGCGGCCCCGACCGAGAACAACTTGTTCAGCTTACAAATAAACGAGCCCCATCAAGTTTGTAAGCATGAATACAATTAGACAAAGACTTAGGGTGGAAGATCAAAATCGCCTTGGCATTGTTTAAACCAAAATTAAGGGGGGAGGCTGTTTCTAAACTTCAAAACACACTGCAGGAACTCCCAACAGATAACCAAATACAAAACATGGAACTTCAAGATTTAAGTCAAACAGCAGGCGAAATAATAAATGTAACAGAGGCAGAAACCAGTTCTTCAGAAGAAAAAGCATTAAAAACAATTGATGTTTCTTCATTGCCTATGAGAGAATTATATGCCCTTAATCGTACTTTAAGAACCTTCAGAGGCGAATTAATAACAATTCAGCAAAACTGACTGAACTAGATAAGCGTATAAAAAGAGAAAAAGAAAAACTCGCTGAGGCTAACAAGAGACAACTTAGGGCATGATATTAAAGAAGAAATAACCAAAAAACTAAAAGAACTTGAAGAACTAAGATTATCAAGAATAGAAGTGATGTCTACTAACCGAGAAAAAATTACGAACTCAAGTGAGCAGAATAAGAGAAACTATCCAAAGAATTTTATATGAAGACACAACACTAGCAGAACGAATACGAACACTGTTTAGGAGCAAGGAGTCACATTAGTAAGCGTTATAACAGCCTTAGGTTTTGCAATAAGTACACTGGCGATGGCTATTACAGGCGGTGGTGGTTCTGGGTCAGTGCCTCCACCGCCATCTCCTCCATCACCGCCTGATAAATCATGGGTAAAAAAACAGCTTGATCATCTTGCAGGTTTATTAAAAAATTATCTAGTAAAGCCATGGACGCTTTACCAGGTATATTAGGGGGTGTTGTTAGCTGGCTTTTGTCTACTGCAAGCAAAGTAGTTGGCTTTATGGCCGAGCACTTATGGGCATTAGTTCTCTTAATAGTTGGGTTAATTTTTAGTAAGATAAAGACCAAGTAATCCTAGGCCAGTTAATCCAAGAACAAGTGCTGTCTTTTCATATTCATGGTCGTTATTTTTTTTGACTTGTGGTCTTCAACGGTCTCTGGCTTTGGACCTTGGGGATTGGATGACTTATTCTTGGGGGGTCATCTTTGTTGTTTACTGCTTGCAATATTACTGGCTCAGAATTTATTTCGTTTTTTCCGACCTTCTGTTCATTGCCTGCCACAAGGATTTCATTATTGTAGTTTATTATTGTTCCTATCTGGAGTCTGAGGTCGGAAGGCAGCATGTATAAACCAGTGCCAACAGCAAAGTCTACTTTCGATCTTGCGTATTGTAAAACATTTTGGTACCTTTTATACTTGAAGGTAAATCAACTGTAGAATTAATGGCGTCCTCTAAATTTGCTAAGTATTGTTTTTGTGCATCAAAACCAGTAGAAGGATCTGTTATGCTCGATCTCGTTTGTGCTTGCGAACCTAGCAAACACCAAACGTAAGTACGAACAGAGTCGTTTATTCGTTCTATTCCTGCTTTAGTTAGGCCCTTAGAAGTGTCCAAGATAAATGTTGTCCATGCTGTTTTATGCTCTTGCTCTATGGACCCTAGGTGAACACAGCTGTGCCTGAAGAGAAAGATGTGTAAGGAGGATTCCAGTCATAGTTATACTTTCTGTGCACGCCCCCAAAATAAGGGTGCCTAGACCATGATTAAGATCCAACTTTTGTCTAAAGTCTGTCTTGACCTTAATATTGAATTCGTTACAGATCCTTTCAAAAGCCTTCATGTCTATTCTGTTGCTGAATGGATTAAACGGTTTGTCATTCGGTAATGGTGCTTGCAGTTCAGTCAAAATACGCCTGAATGTGTAATAGAAATGAAATCTGTACACTGACCTCACCAAAGTATCGGGATGATTTAAGTGATCAGCATACGACACTCCACACCCAGTTGATGCACAAAACACAGCAAAGTTTAACTGGTTCTGATAAAACTGCATCGGATGACTAAACCACACTTTCGGGATGTGGTCGTTTTTAATAGGAGGGTTAAGATAGCTCTTCAATGGAGTACTAACCTTTACTTGAAAGGTGTCAGACTGAGTCACAGAAATGCCAAGAGTATCAGTTGTTATGTTTTTAAGATTGTAGTGCGGCCCAACAGAATATTTTGCATCAGTATATTTGAATGGATTCATTTTAATTCGTTTAAAAAATGTTTGTAACAATAACAACTCAAGACCGTCCTTCGTTTTTAGAACATGCTATTGATAACGATTGCGGAACCAGAACGGTCGCACTCCATGAAATTTTTACAAAGTCGTATGGTTTAATATAAGTGAATCCAAGGAGAATAATAAGATTAAAAAAATTAATAATGCAGGAAACTTAGTTAGCCAGTTAACAATACCTGATGGTTATTACGGGTTTTGCTCACTAAAAGAAGCAATGAGTAACTTCGACATAACTCTCAAACTTAACAATGCAAATCTGAAAACAATGTTGTCCTTCAAGTCTGAAGAAGAAGTAGGTTACTATTTTGATAAAGAGCTAGCTAAAATGTTAGGCTTTGCAGCTGACAATCATAGATTTAGAGTTACACCAGACAAAACTACTTATGAGGGGGAAAATCCGCTCGATCTTGCATTACATTCATTACTCTATGTTCATTTAGATGAGCTGAGCACTGATGAAAACTTATATGATGGAAGGCCCTCAACTGTTTTAAGA
>CM031627.1:21401335-21403599 GCA_018398815.1 Conus ventricosus
ATTGTGTTCTTTCCTAAAATGTATATAAACGTTGATAATGTTCATAAACCTATTTAGGTTTGTACCGTCAATTGTCTTTGTAAATTATTAACTGCATTTGAAGAGAGATAACTTTCATCTTGCTGTTCTAAAGATCTTTAGCAAACTATTTTGAAAGCATAAACTCGAAGTTTAATTGTTAAATTGTTGGAGAGAGGCTTTAAGGAACTTGTATCTTACATTAGGATTCTAGTTCCAGAGCGCTCGTTCCTGGGAAATGCCTGGCTTTTGTGAGTGAGACTGGGGAAGGATTTCGGAACGTATCCCCCTGTGACTGCAGGATGGGGCGTGTTGGTGTTGTGAACTGTTGTGAAGCGCTGCAGTGTGCTAGTTGAGTGCGACACGTCGCTGCAAAACAAGTACAGTGTATAGGGTGAAAGAAAGTTGAGTAAATGTGAAAGTGTTGTGTAGTTTTGTTTGGTTGATTTTGTTATCGGTTGTCTTTGAGTCTAATTGTAAATAGTAAAGGAAGGAGGGATTGCTGGATTCATGTGTATGTATCTGTTGAGCACCTTGTGAGAAGAGTGAGTGGACTGCTTGAACTTGACAGTGCTGACCCCGAGTGAACATTTTTTGTGTATGAAGTAAATTTGTTGTCAGTCTTGATTTCAAAAACACAGGTTTTCTTGAATTTGAAGATTTTCCTTTTCACCTTTCAGTATATAAGAATGCATTGAAGATTTCCATTCCCTTTCCCTAGTCATTGTCTGTATAGTCAATGTGAGTAAGGAGTGTGAAAAGATATCCTTTTGAACCAGCCATATTTTCAAATTTAAATGAGTGATTGCTATTGAGTGCATGTTGCGAGTTCTTTTTTTTCATTTTAACATTGTATTAAGGTGGTCCCTCCTTTTATAAATGTTGTATTGTGGTACTTTCTATATAAGTTCACCTGTGTTGCTATTGCTCTTTAGAATAGGAAGTAGTTCTCATTTAATCAAAATTAAATATTTCCCCTTACAGTAGATCTTTATTAAAGTTGGGGTACATTTCAAAATCGTGCCATATCATTAATAGAAAACAGTAAAATTTCCAAAAAGTCCCTTCCTCTGGTATATAAGTTCTAAAAAAACTTCATGTAAAATTTCTGATATTTTGATTTGCCTTCTTTCTAACTTAGAACATTTGGGTACGGGAGGTTTATGGTGTGTGACTGAAAATTATTACTTTACATTTTCATATTTCTTTTTGTTCTTGCTTACTTAATTAAAAGATGGTTGTGTTTGTTTTGCATATCTTTACAAGAACAGTTATAATGTTAACATTGTAGAATGAGATCTAAGAATCTTGGGTTCATTCTCAAAGTTTTTTTTTTTGGATTGTGCTTCGTGATCAGCAAAATGGAGGACTTTGATCACTTTGTAGATCAGGGAAAAAAATAAGGTTATACTGATGATAAACTATCAGAGTAATGTATCCCAGTGTGAAGAAAGAGCACTGAGACGAAAAGAAAGGGAACAGGAGAAAGAGACTCGGATGAAAGAAAGAGAACAGGAGAGAGAACACCAGCGGCAGTTGGACATTAAGAGACTGGAAATGGACAAGGAAGAAAAAGGAAAATAAGACAGCTCGAAAAAGAAGAAAAAGAGAAAATAAGACAGCTTGAAGAACTGGATAGAATCAGAAAACATGAACTTGAGTTGAAGAAACTGGAGCATGGTGCTCATGGGCACACAGAAAATGAAGGTGAAGGACCTATGGCCCCTCCCCATAAATCCCCATACATCCCTAAACTACCTGCTTTGGATGAGCAAAGAGATGATGTTGATTCTTTCTTGTTTCGATTTAAAACACATGCTGCAACATGTAACTGGCCAAAAGACAGATGGGTGCTCTATGTTGCTTCTCTTTTTGTGGAGGTGCTCTATCATTGTATCACTCACTGTCGGCTAAACAAACTATCACCTGGGAGGATTGAAAGTGGAGCTTTTAAAGAAATTTCAATGTACCAAGGAAGGTCTTCGTGAGAAATTTCGCTCGGTTCGACCAGACGTGACTGAATCTTTCGCAGCTTTTTTTATCCGTACTAGCCATTTATTAGACAGATGGATAGAGTTGTCTAAAATTCCACAAAATTTTGCCGATCTCCGTGACCTTTTTCTGCAAGAGCAAATTTTGCAGAGTGTTCAAAGACCTTGCAATTTTTCTCGGGAACGTTCATTCAAAAGTGCAGAACTATGACAATTGCTGACCATACAAAAGTGCAGAACTATGACAATTGCTAC
>CM031627.1:21404599-21432099 GCA_018398815.1 Conus ventricosus
TACCAAAGTACATGGCCGTCTTTGGAAAATTAGCTATGTATGTTCATTATGGGTCACGATAATGCCCGATGTTTTAGTTTATCGCTATAACCATTACTGCTTGTGTGTGTGTGTGTGTGTGTGTGTGCGTGCGTGCGTGCGTGCGTGCGTGCGTGCGTGCGTGCGTGCGTGCGTGCGTCCGTCCGTCCGTGGTCAAAAATGTGTTCCACTCGATCCAGACAAAACTACTGGGCCGATCTTTCTAAAAGTTTGTAGGTATATTCATTATGGGGTCACGGATCATGCCCGATGTGGGTTTTTTTTTTTACCGTTATAGTCGTTACTAACGGCCATAACGGCTTATAACCTTTTTTCTTTTTTATGGAATATCTCCGAAAGTACTTAGCCGATCTTTCTGAAAATGTGTGGTATGTTCATTATGGTCACGGATCATGCCCAATGTTTTCTGTTACCGTTATAGCCGTTATTAATGGTTATAACGGCCCATAACGGTTTTCTTCTTTATGGAATATCTTATAAAGTACTCGGCTGATCTTTCTGAAAATTTGTAGGTATGTTCACTATGGGTCAATGATGATGCCCGATGTGTTATTTTACCGTTATAATCGTTACTAACGGCTATAATGGCCCATAACAGTTTTCTTTATGGAATGTCTCAGAAAGTATTTGACCGATTTTTTGTGAAAATTTGAAGGTATGTTCATTATGGGTCACAGATGACAGCCCATGTTTATGTTCATTATGGGTCACAGATGACAGCCCATGTTTACTAGAATAGCTGTTACTAACGGCGTTAACGGCCCAAAACGATTTTTCGTCTTTATGGAATATCTCACGCCTATTCAAGATAAACTGGGAGTACGTTTATATGCTTTGCATCTTGTTTGTTTTGTTCTTGACTTCTGTACATACAGTGATAATCTCACAGTTCAAACCTGTTTGTTTAGATTTTTCGGTCCACATCTGGCTGGTTCTGGTCAGTTAATCTAGGATAGAACTTCAATGTTCATTTAGTGTTTGTGTTCATAGTTAGATGGAAGGATCTCCTTCTTCATCCTCTTCAATTCCTAAGAGTGCCTGGTTGACATTACTGCACACCTCCTCATCGGCGCCACACAAACACATCTCGGAGCAGCTGAGGCCCTGCGAACGACAGGAACAGTGTGTTGAGCAACTGGTCTTCTTGCACTCACATTTGATGAGATGGGTAACTATGGCTGGAGCTGGAGGATCCCTTGTTGGTGCTGGTACTACCTACTCCCCTCTTCCTTCCACCCCTCGGTTGTTGCTGGTGGTAGCTGAGGGTGAGCAATGTCATCCTGACGCCACACCACGGCCTGGTAATGTGTCTGGGCAATGACTTCATGTAAGGCTCCTCGTGTTGGAGGTAGCTTTTGAGCCTTAAGTTGTTTCTTGGTGAAAAGCTTCCATCTCAGATCACCAACATCCACCACAGTGCTACCAGACTCATAGAGCTGGCAAACAAATGCCTCAATGGCTCGTTCAGTGTCACCTTCCAGCTTCTCGGACGTCCCCTAAGGCAGCACATGCAGACACCACCTCCATGGAGCATCTGCTAAGTGCTTGACGACAGGTCAGCTTCACCTTGCCTGCAAATCGACCTGTTACGTCAGCTCCAGAGAAGGCATGTAATCCTGGTAAGTCTTCAGCCTTTGCATCAACAAGCGCATTCACTATTGGTCCGAGTGAGATTACTCGCTTCTTGTTCCCCCCACCAGTGACAAAGTATGTGTTCCTGCAGAGCTGATGGTAACGGTGGATTGCAAGGACAAAAACGTCAGTGTCAGGTGACTGAATGTAGAGTTCTGTTGCTCCTCTTCGAACAGCATCCAGACCGTGCAGGATAAGTCTCGTGTCAGCTTCTTCTTGGAAGCTACAGAGATGTTGAACATCCATGGAGTTTGAGAGGACCTCAAGGTCTAGGAAGACCTTTGGCTTACCCTCAAAGTGGTGGAGAGCTTTCTTTGCAAGATAAACTGTCAGTTCATCTTTGGTTGCGGTACTGGATAGGAACTGCTTTACTGAACCTTGCCAATCTGAGTATTGTCTGTGACGTGATAAGCAGTTGCTGGCTTACCACGCTGGCGTCTCTCCCTTGTGGCCTCTTTCAATGAAGTGGGGAGATCATAACTGTCAGAAACTAGATTGAGCTCATCATTTTCTCTGCACTTGCTGTCCAGTGTAGCTATGAAGTGGTCAGCCCATTGAGCACATATCTTGACCCAGGGTGGCTTACCCATTGCCTGGACAATTGCCATTCCATCAATTACAGTTGCCTTCCTGTGTCAAGGGAGCAATGTCATTGGTGGCATCCTCTGGCTGCAGATCAAACTAATTTTGTTTGACAGGTCATCAAGTACAGCCATCAGCTTGCTTTTGTCTGTGCATGGTAGGAGTTCACCACTCGCTGTGAACAAGGCTCGTGGAGGGACGTGAACTCATGCTGGCCAATGCTCTCTTTGAGGTTCATCTCGGGGTGTGGGCGTGCAACAATCAACATGCGGGCAAATAGTGATCTGTCGTCCTTGAGCTCCACTACCTGATCAGCCACTTCGTGTTTCACCGACTTCCTTGCACTTTTCCATGTCTTCAGTTGAACCTTCTTCATTCTGGTCCAGATACTGACCTCATTCGTGTTAATGCGTTCCTCAACAAAGTTGGCATACTTCTGCTGCTCAATGTCTTCTTGTTGCACACATCTTTCTGCACCTCAGCTGGCATCACAACCTTTGTGATGATGTTGGGCAGGTCTTCACCCTCGTACTCCATAGGATTCATGGACGATATGTGCACAGTCTCGAGTCGAGCACTGTTCTCTTCCTGTCTTGTCCAGACAGCCAGTGACAGGTCATGATGTTCCTTACGTGTAGTTGTTGGTGAGCCAGCCATCACATGTGCTTCTTCAGCAAGCCTACTAAGCTCTGGAGCTGTAAGGAAGAATCTCTCCCAAGCACTGGCATTCTGTGTAATGCCCACGAATCCTCCAGTGACTTTCATGATGCGGTGATGTGCTCAAGAGCATGATCCACCCCAATGGCACAGAATGGGATCTGGTTTTTGTTGACTACAAAGTTTACATAAATGAACTCTTGATGTATGCTGGATCTGTGATTCGAATGGTTGTCATCTTCTCAAGGTAAAGTGGAACCAGCCTGGCATACGTCTGCTTGTCATAAGCAAAGAAGTACTGCACAGAACATCAAGGGACGACAGGTGCAGCTCCCAAAGACCACCACGGGTGGCATGGATGAATATATGAGTAATACCATCCTCATGTAGGTCCCCACAAACTTGAAGAGTGAACTTTGTGATCCATTCTTATCAAACTCGGCCATCATTTTCAGTACCCTTTGGAATCAAGGATAGTTAGCATATTTTGCTGCTCTTTCATCATCTCTTGTTACAGGTATTGGACACAGCTTTGGTCAAGCTGCTGTGCTGCCTCTACACATAGCCTCTTCAGATAAGGATGATCTAGGAAGAATTCTTCTACATAGAGATCATAGAGGCTGGACTGTAGTCATGTGCATTTCTTATTTCTAAGGCCTTAACTATCATGCAAAAGTTAGCTGATGTGGATCATCATTGCATCTTCCTGAAGAGGAGAAAGTGAGATCTAAGTATCATATGCTGGTTTGGATGGGTCGTGGCTGCAAAGTTCAACAAGAAGTTAGTTGTATGATCATAAACAGGATAAACAGACATTCTGTAATAAAGACACTGTTAGTTCAGATTGAATATTTGTCAGAAACACTTTAGAAAACACAATATAACATTCTTTAACATTCTGGCAGTCCAGACTCAAACAAAGCGTGATTAATACAGTACGCTGGGCTAAAAACGACCTTTCAACTTTGACGCTGTGTCAAGGTTACTGAAGGTCCACAGAAAAAATGGCGACAACATTTTGCCACTTTCTGGCAATGCTAAGAACACATTCATAATAGTTGCAAAAAATTAACATGCAAAACCAATGGGAATCCCAGTCTGTTACGTTGCCCCCCCCCCCCCTCCCACACACACACACACTATTATGGAAAATCTCAGAAAGTTCTTGGCCGATCTTTCTGAAAATTTGTAAGTATGTTCATTATAGGTCACAGATGATGCCCGATGTCTACCAGAATAGCCATTACTAACGTTACACCAGCCCTAGACGGGTTTTCCTCTTTATGGAATATCTCGCGTGTATTCAGGATAAACTGGGGGTACGTTTATACGCTTTGCATCTTTTTTTTTTTTTTTTTTCATTTTATCTCTGTCCAACGAAGCCTCACTCTGTCTATGATCAAATGGTAAAAGCCATGGTGGCTCTTTTTAATCTGTTTCCTGGCATTCCCTAAATGCTGAACCAGGTTCATTCTTACTTCACTCGCCCTTGGAGAAAAATCTTCACCAATGACAATGTAAGGGCCGATAAGTTATGTCTGGCATTCACTGCTCGTTCCTACATTTCATAAAATGTGCACCTTCCAATTATAGGGAATCAAACTTTCTATTCATACAATGAAGTCTGTCTAACTCTATGTCCTGGGACAGCTCTACTTTGTCTGTCTCTATGTCCTGGGATAGCTCTACTTTGTCTGTCTCTATGTCCTGGGACAGCTCTACTTTGTCTGTCTCTATGTCCTGGGACAGCTCTACTTTGTCTGTCTCTATGTCCTGGGACAGCTCTACTTTGTCTGTCAGCAAGTGTGTCACAAGTCCTTCACATTCTTCTCTACTTTTGTTGTCGTGGCATGATAATGTTTCTCTTCCATCTTCCCTCTAACTCGTATTATCTCTTTCTGAAGTTTCAACTCGTTCACGCAGAGTCAGACTGTGTTCTTTCAAATGTTGATTTTCATGTTAAAAATCCTCCACTTCCTTTATTAAAGACGCCACTTCATCATGTCACCCCCACACATGTCCCTCCCTTCTTTCACTCCCTTCTTCAATCCATGACACTGATGCTTCATCATATCACCCCTCACATATGTCATTCCTTCTTTCACTCCCTTCTTCAATCCATCACACTCACACTTCATCATGTCACACACACACACACACACACACACACACACACACACACACACACACACACACATTATATATATATATATATATATATATATATATATATATAATATATATATATATATATATATATATATATGTCATTCCTTCTTTCACTTCCGTCTTCAATCCATCACACTGACACTTCATCATATCACCCCTCACACATGTCATCCCTTCTTTCACTCCCTTCGTCAATCCATCACACTCACACTTCATCATGTCACACACACACACACACACACACACACACACACACACACACACACACACACACACACACACACACACACATATGTCATCCCTTCTTTCACTCCCTTCTTCAATCCATGACACTGACACTTCATCATGGCACCCCTCACATATGTCATTCCTTCTTTCATTCCCTTCTTCAATCCATCACACTCACACTTCATCATGTCACACCACACATATGTCATTCCTTCTATCTCTCCCTTCTTCAATCCATCACACTCACACTTCATCATGTCACACACACACACACACACACACACACACACACACACACACACACACACACACACATGTCATTCCTTCTTTCACTCCCTTCGTCAATCCATCACACTGACACTTCATCATGTCACCCCACACATATGTCATTCCTTCTTTCACTTCGTTCTTCAATCCATCACACTGACACGTTATCATGTCACCCCATACATATGTCATTCCTTCTTTCACTTCGTTCTTCAATCCATCACACTGACACGTTATCATGTCACCCCACACATATGTCATTCCTACTTTCATTCCCTTCTTCAATCCATCACACTGACACTTCATCATGTCACCCCACACATACGTCATTCCTTCTTTCACTTCGTTCTTCAATCCATCACACTGACACGTTATCATGTCACCCCACACATACGTCTTTCCTTCTTTCACTTCCTTCTTCAATCCATCACACTGACACGTTATCATGTCACCCCACACATATGTCATTCCTTCTTTCACTTCGTACTTCAATCCATCACACTGACACGTTATCATGTCACCCCACACATATGTCATTCATTCTTTCACTTCCTTCTTCAATCCATCACACTGGCACTTCATCATGTCACCCCGCACATGCCCCTCACTTCTTTCACCTCCTTGAATCCATCACACATACACTTCGAATCGTTGAGAGAGGCCAGGTGGGGGTCGGGGAGAACCACCGCTTGGAGATGCCAGCCGGGTCTGTCTCAGGTTCACTGTCTTCCCAGCAGGTGTAGGTCCAGAGCTCAGTTCCACATCGCCACAGCGCGGCAGAAAAACGCCAAGCTACAAATACGCTGGGAGAACATTGACCATGATACTGTCCCGTAGCTTTGAGATTTTCAATGTTCCAACGAACAAAGATTTAGTTTACATTGCTCGGTGCAACATGATTGCGACGAATGCCGACATGAATCCGCCACGACCGGTTCACAAATCCAAAGTGCCCTTCGGCATGGTCACCTCCAACACCTCTCCAGATCCAGCGAAGGGCTCACGTCCCAGAAGTTTGATTTTGAAGACAGACCTCCTGCAACACTGTGTTTATAGTAGACAACCCGAAGTTTGATTTTGAAGACAGACCTCCGGCCACAATGTGTTCATAGTAGACAACCCGAGGTTTGATTTTGAAGACACCTCCTGCAACACTGTGTTTATAGTAGACAACCCGAAGTTTGATTTTGAAGACAGACCTCCGGCCACAATGTGTTCATAGTAGACAACCAGAAGTGTACCCCCCCCCCCCCCTTGAGAGAGAGCGAGAGAGAGAGCGAGAGAGAGAGAGAGAGAGAGAGAGAGAGAGAGAGAGAGAGAGAGAGAGAGAGAGAGAGAGAGAGAGAGACAGACAGACAGACAGACAGCCAGCCAGCCAGCCAGCCAAACAGACAGACAGAGAGGTACAGACACAGAAACACACAGAGATTCAGATGGAGAGAGTTTAAGCACTGGGGATGGCAGCAGCAGACAGAGATAGACAGAGATCCCTTGCCATCTCCTCAGTCAATGGACGGCACAGACAGGATTGAACCTGAAATGCCTGGTGGTATCCTTGGTTGGCGGTGACAGATACAGATCGGTCAGGCCGAATGCTTAACATGGAGCAGTTCATTTCATGATGGGGTGTATTTTTAGACTGCGCATAACTAAAGTATGCAACGACCCATAAAATGATAATGAAGGAGTTAATAGATTAATAGTGATAAAAATAATAACAGTAATGATAATAATAGTAATAACAATAATAATAATAATTATGATGATGATGATCATAATAATAATAATAATAATAATAATAATAATAATAATAATAATAATAATAATAATAATAATAATAATAATGTTAATAGTAACAATAATACTGTTTATATCAATAATGATGGTGATGATGATGGTGATGATAATAATAATAATAATAATAATAATATTGATAATACCAATAATGTTAATAGTAACAATAATACTAATGCTTATATCAATGATGATGATGATGATGATGATGATGATGATGATGATGATGACGACGACGACCAAGGGTTGATGAAAGAAAAACAGGGTTGATGGTTCATTGCAGGCGGGGAGTGCTGCAGAGGACGCCTGGATCCCCTTCGTTCAGTCCATGTACCCCGATCTCCTCACCAGACCCTATTTTTTCCCGCCGCTTTTCTTCAACCGGGTTCCTCGTACTGTAGAGAATGTTGCCGGACTTACAGTCCGAGTCAGAGTGAATCCGCTTCAACGCATTTCTCGCAGACTGCGGCGACTTTTCAGACGAAACCCACCAACCCCAACCCCAACCCCTCCCCCATCAACAGCAGGCACAGTTTTCACAGAAAACCCAGCAGGGCTGCAGGATGAACGCTTCCAGAACAGCGATCTTCAAGATGACGTTGCACAGCACCAGTGTCTCCAGGCCCTAGGGAGTATTGGAGGAGCCATGATGATTATCTCACAAATGCAATTCCGTAAATACTTAGACAACCAACATAATCCCCAACATAACATCAACGCCACCAACGTCATTTCTCAACTTCCCTCCATCACCCACCCGTCCATCCCCCCCAACATTGCTGACGGGGAGTGTGACATCATCATTCTCCACCACCAGTATGGCATTCTGGTGGGGGAGATCAAATCTGTCGGAGGGCAGTACCTCTCTACACAGTCACCAGCAGACCAGGACCAGATCATCGCCAGGGTTGTCACGAAGGCCATAAAGCAGCTTGACAACCAGGAATTCGCACTGAAGCACCTTGTACACGACATGGCTGGCGGCAACATCAGGGTAACAAAGGTGCTTCTTCTACCTAACACCACCTCAGCTCAGCTGACTGCGGCAGTGAACAGCTCTCAACAGCTCAAAATGGTGAGTAGACATTATAAGTACAACTCACAGCTGAGAAACAAGAACATGACTTCTCTGATTACAAAGCAGATGAAAACATGCAAACAGATTACATCTGTTGATCTGCCTGTTGTAAAGATTTGGGTTTGCATACAGTGTCACAAAGACAGGTTTGCACACATTGCAACCGATGAACATTTGAACACTGTATAAACAGGACTATACGTGTATTAGTCTGTACACGTTGTTCAACACATAACTGGTTTTCTATTTTACATGTATGATTGCGGATTGTAAAGCGCTTAGAGCGTGGTCTCAAACCAAAAGCAGGAGCTATAAAAGTACTCAATGATAATAGTAATAATTAGATGATGATGATGATGATAATGATGATGTTGATGATGATGACGATGACGATGACGATGATGATGATAATGATGATTATCATTGTTGTTGTTGTTGATAATATTTCTCTTCTTCTTCTTCTTCTTCTTCTTCTTCTTCTTCTTCTTCTTCTTCTTACAGCAATAATAATAGTAATCATAGTCATATAAAACTCGTCTGCATACAGCAACTCTCGTAAGTAGAACTGTACATATCGTGACTGACCTAGATTAACACGTTTAACTGACACATGCCTGTGCACATTTTTTGACATGGATCCACTCACATTGTACTGACACAGTTTGATACACACTGTATGAGATGGACCTATACCGACTGTAGGTGTCACTGTATTATAAACACTGTATGAGATGGACCTATACCGACTGTAGGTGTCACTGTGTTCTAAACACTGCATGAGATGGACCTATACCGACTGTAGGTGTCACTGTATTATAAACACTGTATGAGATGGACCTATACCGACTGTAGGTGTCACTGTATTATAAACACTGTATGAGATGGACCTATACCGACTGTAGGTGTCATTGTATTATAAACACTGTATGAGATGGACCTATACTGACTGTTGGTGTCACTGTGTTCTAAACACTGTATGAGATGGACCTATACCGACTGTAGGTGTCACTGTATTATAAACACTGTATGATATGGACCTATACCGACTGTAGGTGTCACTGTATTATAAACACTGCATGAGATGGACCTATACCGACTGTAGGTGTCACTGTGTTCTAAACACTGTATGAGATGGACCTATACCGACTGTAGATGTCACTGTATTATAAACACTGTATGAGATGGACCTATACCAACTGTAGGTGTCACTGTATTATAAACACTGTATGAGATGGACCTATACCGACTGTAGGTGTCACTGTATTATAAACACTGTATGAGATGGACCTATACCGACTGTAGGTGTCACTGTATTATAAACACTGTATGAGATGGACCTATACCGACTGTAGGTGTCACTGTATTATAAACACTGTATGAGATGGGCCTATACCGACTGTAGGTGTCACTGTGTTATAAACACTGTATGAGATGGATCTTTACCGACTGTAGGTGTCACTGTATTATAAACACTGTCGCTGACAGGTCCGCACACAATGCATGATTTAACTTTGGCCTGTTCTGTACATGATGTATAACAATGTCTGTACCTGCTGTATTATATAGGTCTGCACACACTGTATGATTTAACTTTGGCCTGTTCTGTACATGATGTATAACATGTCTGTACCTGCTGTATTATATAGGTCTGCACACACTGTATGATTTAACTTTGGCCTGTTCTGTACATGATGTACAACATGTCTGTACCTGCTGTATTATATAGGTCTGCACACACTGTATGATTTAACTTTGGCCTGTTCTGTATATGATGTATAACATGTCTGTACCTGCTGTATTATATAGGTCTGCACACACTGTATGATTTAACTTTGGCCTGTTCTGTACATGATGTATAGCATGTCTGTACCTGCTGTATTATATAGTTCTGTTCACATCATATAGCAGGTTTCTATCTACTGTATTAATCAGTTTGCTGCACACAGTATATAACAGGTCTACACCTACTATATTACCTAGATCTGTACACAGTAAATAACAGGTCTGCACCTACTATATTACCTAGATCTGTACAAAGTATCTAACAAGTCTGAACATACTGCGTTTCATAGGTGTATTCATACAAAAAAAACCATATCTATACATATGGTGTAACAAAGTCTGTATATATCAGGTCTGCACACACTGTACTACGTAGTTCTGTACACGCTATATACCGGGTCTACACCTATGACATAGTCCTGTACACACTGTATAAAAGGTCTGTACCTAGCTATGACATAAGTCTGTACACAATGCATGACATAAATCACGTCTTTTCTGAAAATGCCTTTGACATGTCTGTACTGTAGAGTCGTTTGTGTGCAATCATACAACATCTACGAGCACAGCTTGTGCGTTTAAAATATTTGATAAATCAAACTGAGTTGATTAACGTACAGAACTAAGTAACGTGTTGATCATTCGTGGGCTTCCGCTGTTGTTACGTTTCCAAGAGCAGTGTCCAGAACGAGGCTTAATTTAAATGTCTATTGACACAAATCAGGGCTAATTTTACGTAGACACTACAAGTACCTTCTGCATTACATAGGTCTGTACATATTTCATAACGTGATCACCTCACACAAATCTGGCTAACTTACGTGGACACTACAACCCTCCCTACCTTAGAATAAAATTGTGTGTTTATGTGGATCTTGAAAAATATTTTATTAACACCAGTTTTCATTTTAGCTGTCTCTTCAATAATTGAATTAAAATATCAACTGAGATGACATATCATTTAGTGGAATTGAGTTCAAGATCACTATTGATGCAGAGAATTATTGTCATTGAGGTTTCTGGCTTGAATTTTTCAGTGTAATTCATTTTTAAAACATAGTCTTTGAGATAATAATAGGGTTTTCGTCAGGTTCTTCTTGAGAGTTGTCTTGTCGTGGGTCTGCTTGTGCTGGGCTGTCGGACTTCATCTGGGTTGTCCTCTGGATGAGCAGAGTTGGTGGCAGTTGTGAGGGGGGTCTCTTCTTCCTTTTCATTGGATGGAGATGTTGCCGGCTGGTTGAGCTGTTAGAAGGAAGAGTTGCGCGTGACTTGTTTTTCTCCTTTGCCAGCTGTCAGCATTGATCCTTTCTTTGCCATGACTTGAAGGGGCGTTGGATTGTAGTAGAGTGTCAGCTTGTTTTCTTTTCTTTGGCGGGCAAGAACAGTATCACCGATCTGAATATTTGAGTCTCTTGCATGACGTCTCTTATCAGCATATATTTTCATTTTTTTGTTTAATGAGATCATCATGTTGGCAGTTTTTTTTTTCTTTTCTTTTTTGTGTGTGTGTGTGTTAAGTCTGTGATTGTGCCTTGGGTTGAGACGTTGTGGACTTGTCGACAACTTCAGGAAGTCTTGTCTTTTTTTTCTTTCTTTTTTTTTTTTTTTTTTGCTGGACTCACACTAGTACTGCTGTGTGGAGTAGCTCGGTAACTTCTCAGGAATTTAGAGTTGCTGGCGCCACACTTTTCCTTCCACATGAGCCGTTTTGATGATGTTTTTCAGCGTAGGCATGCATCTTTCGACACAACCATTGGCTTGAGGCCAGGAGGGGTGATTCTACGGTGTTCAAAACCTAAGTAATCAGCAAACCGTCCAAATGCACAACTACTGAAAGGTGGTCCATTGTCCGATGTTAGACTGTCTGGTACTCCATGTCGTGCAAATATAGTGTCAAGTTTTGGAATGATGGTATTTGCACTTGTTGACTTGACTGTCTCCACTTCAGGAAATCTGGAGTAGGCCTCTACCACAGCCAGTAGATCGTTTCCTGATGGTAAGGGTCCAGCAAAGTCCACACTGACTTCAGACCAGGGTTTGGAAGGTCATGGAGACATTTTCAGTGGTTCAGAGGGGTGGTCTGGAATCATTGAGAGGCATGCAAGACTTGACTTGACCTTTGATTCAACTTATATGTGCGGGAACCAGACTTTTTTCACGCAGTAGACCTTTTGGTTTGACAATGCCTTGATGGCCTTCATGAGCAATATCCACTGTACGCTGTTGTAATGTTTTTGGGATAACAATTTGGTCACCACGGAGAACAATGTCATATTTTTCACTGATACACAGTCCATCTTGGACTGTTTAAAGATCTGTAATGAAGACACATCAACACAATTGTCAGTGGGTGTTTGCCATTGATTGAGTTTGATATCTGTCCTTACTGTTTGCAGTGTCAGATCATTTCTTGTTGCCTCAGCAATTTCTTCCAACTTCATGTGTTTTTTTAACTGTTTGATCGATGACAAACTTGATGTATTCTTCACTGATTTTCGATTCATGTGTAGACTGACATTCATCGTTGATGGGGTGTCGACTGAGAAAATCAGCTGGGTTGCATTCTCCTGGCTTATACCGGAGAATGAAATCGCGCAGAATTCCATCTTTCAATTCGTGCTGAGGTCCTGAAGGTTGGATTGTTGTAAATCCCTTCCAATGGTTTGTGATCCGAGATGACTCTGAAAGGATGACCAAACAGATAAAGGTGGAAATGTTCACAGGCCAAAACTACTGCGAGTGCCTCTCTTTCTGTTTGCGAGTAGCAGGATTCCACATCGGTGATAGCTCTGCTGGCACATGCTACAACATGTGAGATGTTCTCTTTGTTTCGCTGGGCAATGATTGCTACAACATGTGAAATATTCTCTTGTTTCGCTGGGCAAGGATTGCTACAACATGTGAAATATTCTCTTTGTTTCACTTGGCAAGGATTGCTACAACATGTGAGATGTTCTCTTTGTTTCGCTGGGCAAGGATTGCTACAACATGTGAGATGTTCTCTTTGTTTCACAGGGCAAGGATTGCTATAACATGCGAGATGTTCTCTTTGTTTTGCTGGGCAAGGGTTGCGCCTAAACCATATGGACTGGTATCAATCGCTTCTTCAGTTTCAAAGTCACGGTTGTAGTACTTCATAGTTGTATCACTTGTCAGGCATTAGTTCAGCTTCTGAAAAGTCAGAGTTGTAGAACTTCGTAGTTGTATCATTTGCCAGGCATGATTTCTCGCAGACTGCGGCGACTTTTCAGACGAAACCCACCACCCCCACCCCACCCCCATCAACAGCAGGCACAGTTTTCACAGAAAACCCAGCAGACCTGCAGGATGAACGCTTCCAGGACAGCGATCTTCAAGATGACGTTGCACAGCACCAGTGTCTCCAGGCCCTCAAGCCCTCGAGTTGGTGATATCCCGAATTCAAATCGTTTGCTGAAGACTTTTGACTGATTGAGTTGCATCAGGATGTCATCAATAGTCTGCATGACATGACGGGTTCTCCTAATAACTTTGTTTGGTAACCTCATATCAAAACAGATTCGATTCTCCTCTGGTTTCTTGGGTTTGGGAGCCACAACTATGGGTGAGACCCAAGGGGTTGGTCCATCAACTTTTTCTATCATGCCCAGCTCTTCAAGTCGTCGAAGTTCTTTTTCCACTTTCTTCTGCATGTGATATGGGATTATTCGGTGGGGTTGAACTGTAGGTTGGACTTTCTCATCAACATACAACTTCGCTTTGTCATCTTTTAGTTTTTCTGTGCCTAGAAATAGATTTGGTGTAACTATCAATAGTTTCTTCACTTTCCTGTTTACATTGACAAATTTGAATGTTTCAAAGACAATGATCTTGGGGTGACAGAATTGTTCAGAGACCCAACAAGTGTGTCACAGTCATCTGTTCTTCCTTATTCATTTTCAGGCAAAGACTCAAAAACATCAAAGACTTCTTCACCAACTAAATGAAGTAAAGGAGCATTTTTTCTTGAAAAGATCGCTGGTTACGTTCATTGCAGCAAGCAAGTCTACAAACCTTCTGAGTCATTTTCTCCATCGAATTCTGGCCGTTGCTTCATCAGAGTGGAGAGTGGACAGAAAATTTCTCGAAGTTTGGTAGAGCTGTAGCCATTTTACAAGCTTTCAGATACTCGTTGTCAGATGTGGAGTCACGTGTGTGCGTTCAAACAACATCCACGAACACAGCTTGTGCGTTCAAAATATTTAATAAATCAAACTAAGCTGACTAACGTACAAAAGTTAGCAACATGTTGATCGTTCGTGGGCTTCCGTTGTTGTTACGTTTTCAAGAGCAATGTCCAGAATGAGGCTTAATCTAAATGTAATGACTACTGGATTTAAACAGGTCACTCTGCTAGGAATAGCACTTACTTGGAACTTTCGACAGACCTCCATCCGTCTTCTTCAGCGGTGATGTGGCTACTGGGTGAACTGGCGTTCAGTACACACGACCACAGGTCGAACCCTGGTCATGTGACTGAACAATGAGGGTGTTGTACACCGATGGCAAGGTGTGTCTGCCCCGGTCCCGGTTGAGTGTGGGGTTGTTGGCGGCAATATGTATAGCCTCCTTCACCCCATGCTGAAACCATCTATTGTCACGGTCGAGAACGCTGATGTTTTCATAATCGAACTGATGTTACTTGGCGTGTAGGTGGGCGCCTACTGGTGACGATTCCTTTTGTGTTCTGTCAAGCGTTTTCGAAGGTTTCTTTCAGTTTCCCCGACATAGTTCTCTTTAATTTAGATGTCTATTGACACAAATCAGGACTAATTTACGTAGGCACTACACGTACCTTCTGCATTACATAGGTCTGCACATATTTTATAACTTGATTACCTCACTGAATGAAGAGGTAAAAATGGTTTCAATATTCATGTAAGCGTCATGCAGATTGTTAAAATGTCAGTTCCTTGCGGCACTTGAAAGTTTACTTTTCTCACTCTGTCTTTCCCCCTTCTTCGTTGGCTTCTTTCTCTCTTCCCTCTTTCTTTCTTTCATTTATTTTGGGTGGGATGGAGGGTGGGGTGTAAGATTGCTGCATTATCAGTAGCGCCCATACCAAAGCACTCCCCAGCTCCCCCTCCCACTCCCTTCGGTCCCCCTCCCCTCCCCACGGCTCACCCATTCGAGCCTGTGACGATGTATACATGTATCATTAAACAGGGGATGTCTGAGACTATAAACAGGAAACCTTCTCCCCATGTCACAGCGGTGGAACATAGGCATCACGCGACATTCCTTTACTTTTAATCGTCATTCATACCTGATGACGTATTTTCTCAGTTGATTCGTCATTTTTTTCCCCAGTTCCTAGTCACAGCACGGCAAGCCCTCTACAAAGTGTCCTTTCTGTGTGATAAGTGATCGACATTGTGCGAACGTCTTCCTCTTCAACATGTATTCATATCACTGTGACTTAGTACACACTGACTGTGTGTATCGGATTGCAAAGAACAGGTTGCCTGTGTCACCCGTGATCATTTTGTTTGATACTGAAACGTCACCGTCTCCCATGTGTTCTTTCCATGATTTATCTCGCTCCCCTACTCTTGAAGGTACCATACAAAGCAGAGAGTGGAATGGTCAACTGTCAGATACCCAATTTTTAAAAATAAACGGAATTAGTTTCACCTGACAATACAGACAAACAATTTGTCTGCATGGTCTAGTGGAACTAATTCCCTTTCTTTTTAAACAAATCTTAAATAAATGTTAGCGAACCGCCCAGAGAACGTGGACAAACGAGTCACAAGACAAACCACAACGCGTTTCAACCTCTTAGGTCTTCGTCAGGTGATATATAAACGAATAAAACAACGAAAATTCACTTAGCTTTGATCGCTTCAGATCACTTAGGGTTCACCGCAAGGAAGAAGGTTCTCTGGGCGGTTCGCTAACATTTATTTAAGATTTGTTTAGATTTCCGCCTGCAGTCGTCTGCTTTGCAACTAGATTTCTTTTTAAAGTTTGCTTCATTTTGCGACCTCAGTGATCTCGTTTTGAAACTTTCAGATACCCATGTTCCACCTCTCTTCCACTGTGTAAACTGGTTAGCTACATCGTTCAGATGTTCTTGTTGGTTATCTGTTCCTCTGTGTACACTGGCTAGCTACATCGTTCAGATGTTGTGGTTGGTTATCTGTTCCTCTGTGTACACTGGTTAGCTACATCGTTCAGATGTTCTTGTTGGTTATCTGTTCCTCTGTGTACACTGGTTAGCTACATCGTTCAGATGTTGTGGTTGGTTATTTGTTCCTCTGTGTACACTGGTTAGCTACATCGTTCAGATGTTGTGGTTGGTTATCTGTTCCTCTGTGTACACTGGTTAGCTACATCGTTCAGATGTTCTTGTAGGTTATCTTCATCATATTTTCAAATGACGGGATGGTGCTGTTGAAATGAGGACCGGTCAGTCTTTAAGTTTGTGGACCTTGACGTTCTCAAATTCCAGTGTGATATAGCTACTGAGAAATACACTAGTTCAAAAAGTATAGCGACTTTTAAAATAGAAACAAAGGTTAATTTTCCGTTCGTTGAACTTACGGAGACCTTTTTTTCTGCTATTAGTTTTCATTTGATCTTCAATGGGGAAAAAAACACGACGGAGAGAAAGCATACTTGATGGAAAGTTACTATCCAAAGTAGGAAGGTGGGATGTGTTGCGGACAAGTAAACTTCAAGTCTGCCAGACATTGCGTTTGACGTAAACACTGTTTAGCAGAAAGGTTCACTGGGTACACTGATGTGTATTTGGCTTTGGATAAACAGTTACTAGAAAGGTTCGCTGGGTACACTGATATGTATTTGGCTTGGATAAAGAATTACTAGAAAGGTTCACTGGGCACACCAATGTGTATTTGGCTTTAAATAAACAATTACTACAAAAGTTCACTGGGCACACTGATGTGTATTTGGCTTTGGATAAACAATTACTACAAATGTTCACTGGGCACACTGATATGTATTTGGCTTTGGATAAACAATTCCTTGTCACGGGTGTTGAAAGCGTCATGCAAATACATATGCAAAATAATGCTTTGTACATGCATTACAACCCCTGTTAATGAAATAGCCAAAATTATAGTTTTTCACATGCATTACAACCCCTGACAGACATGCCCCAAATAATAGTTTGTACAAGCAGTACAGCCCCTGACAATGACATTTCCCCGGGTGATGGTCTGTCCACTGTGTGTCCTGCAGGACTTGTGTCGCTCCACCCACAGCCAAGGCGTGACACAGGCTGTCAGCCGCTGTCTGTGTTCCGACCAGTTGCCACAGCCAGCAGCCTGGTGGAGCGCCTTGACGACAGGGGGACCCGACCCGTCCATGACGGATAGACTGTATGAACGCCTGGCAGCCAGGTAAGACATGAACTCAAAGTATTCTGAACATTCTTATTAGTGTAAAACTTTCCCAAACCTGAATATTCACACACCCCACACACACACACACACACACACACACACACACACACACACACACACACACACACACATCTCTCTCTCTCTCTCTCTCTCTCTCTCTCTCTCTCTCTCTCTCTCTATATATATATATATATATATATATATATTATATATATATATATATAGAGAGAGAGAGAGAGAGAGAGAGAGAGAGATGAATATTATTAAAATGCCTAAAATGATTTCAAAAGCGCTCGACCCCTTGGGGAGCAACATTTGTTTAAAATCAAGTATTATGATTTTAATATTCCTTTTAATACTTGATTTCAAACACACACACACACACACACACACACACACACACACACACACACACACACACACACACACATATATATATATATATATATATATATATATATATATATATATATATATATATATATATATATATTGTTTAAAATTAAAGAGTTAAAACGAAGTCTAAAATCATCTACAGCGCTGTTTCAAGCTGGGCTCTCGTCAGGATGAATACTTGGGTCACCCACCGCCGGTGTTTTATAGCGTGTGGGGCCCAGTTATTGTTGTTTTCACGTGCAGGTAGATTGCACGTGTTTTTTTGTTGTTTTTTTTGGAATATATGAGAATGGTACTGAGGATTTTAACTTGCTTTTAATATATATATATATATATATATATATATATATATATATATATATATATATATAGATATAGATATTAAAAATATTATTAAAATGAAGTGCTAAAATTCATCTACAAGCTTGTTTCAAGATATGTCTCTCTCCTCAGAGGAGAGAGACACATCTTGAAACAAGCTTGTAGATGAATTTTAGCACTTCATTTTAATATTTTTAACAAATGTTGCTCCCCAAGGGGTTGAGCTTTTTCAGATTTTTAAGGACGTTTTTATACTGTTTATATATATATATATATATATATATATATATATATATATATATATATATATATATATATATATATATATATATATATATATATGTGTGTGTGTGTTCAAAGATTGTCCCCTACATTTTACACTGTTTGAATAATGCTTTTAGTTTTTCAGCAACTTTTTTCCTCTCCACGCTTTTGTTTTGTTCCATTTACTACCCTTCGCTGGCTGCTTCAAGGGTGCTGTTGGATTCTTTTTTGAACCCTTGGTGATGAGAACACCACACAATTATGGACTGTGGTGTGTCTCTAATTGACACCAAGAGCACAGACACAATCAGCCGTGTCTCCCTGATGAGTCCGATCCAGCGGACGAAAGGCCTAGGAGCAGGCAATACAAATAAATGTGCCGTCGAGAGGGATTACGATGGTTCCCTCAGGCAGTTCATGAAGGGCTTCTCATATTTATAATATATTCCCCCATTTTCTTCATCTTCATTTTTTTTTTAAAGTTCAAATCTTTGCCAAGTCATTACTATAACGACTGAAGAATTGTTAACCTGCACTTGTTTTCCTTCACTACTTAATTGTTCAGCATTCTCTCTCTCTCTCTCTCTCTCTCTCTCTCTCTCTCTCTCTCTATATATATATATATATATATATATATATATATATATATATATATTTGACACCAAGAGCACAGACACAATCAGCCGTGTCTTCCTGATGAGTCCGATCCAGCGGACAAAAGGCCTAGGAGCAGGCAATACCAATAAATGTGCCTTTGAGAGGGATTACGATGGTTCCCTCAGGCAGCTAGTGAAGGGATTTTCATATTTATAATACATTCCCCGCATTTTCTTCATCTTCATTTTTTTTTTTTAATTACACTTGTTTTCCCTCACTACTTAATTGTTCAGCATCATATTGTTTGGTCAGTGAGTGGGAGATTGCATTTCTTAGGAGATCCAAGTAAAGGTTGTTCTGTACAATTCTTAGCCACTTACAATGCTTGGGTTATTGAACAGCAGAGCTGACCACTCAGATTGTTCCATATCTTTTGATCTCCCTTGCATCCTTGAATGGATCCTCAAGCATAGGCTCAAAGATTGTCCCCTACATTTTATACTGTTTGAATAATGCTTTTAGTTTTTCAGCAACTTTTTTCCTCTCCACACTTTTTTGTTCCATTTTACTACCCTTCGCTAGCTGCTTTGAGGGTGCTGTTGGATTCTTTTTTGAACCCTTGGTGGTGAGAATACCACAGAATTATGGACTGTGGTGTGTCTATTTGACACCAAGAGCACAGACACAATCAGCCGTGTCTTCCTGATGAGTCCGATCCAGCGGACGAAAGGCCTAGGAGCAGGCAATACCAATAAATGTGCCTTTGAGAGGGATTACGATGGTTCCCTCAGGCAGCTAGTGAAGGGATTTTCATATTTATAATACATTCCCCGCATTTTCTTCATCTTCAAATTTTTTTTTTTTAAATTAAAGTTCAAATCTTTGCCAAGTCATTACTATAACGACTGAAGAATTGTCAGCCTGCACTTGTTTTCCCTCACTACTTAATTGTTCAGCATCATATATATATATATCTATATATATATATATATTTTTAAAGTTCGAATCTTTGCCAAGTCATTACTATAACGACTGAAGAATTGTTAACCTGCACTTGTTTTCCCCCACTATTTAATTGTTCAGCATTATATTATATATATATCTATATATATATATATTTTTTTTTTTCATTTTCCCTCATTCTCCATGCCACTGAAATCTAGCAAACAGTCGGGCTGCTGTAAATCAATCTGAAACTGAAATAAAAAGTCCGAAGCTATGTTCGGAAGTCTATAGAAATTGAAAGAGCGTTATTCTTAAATGGTAGCGAATTCTGAACTGGTTGCCTGCATTAGGCCAAGCTTCGACACGTAGAGGGTAGGGTTAGTTGAAGCTACGTGAAAGTTGTTCGAACGCAATCTTACCATGCGGAGAAGTTCTCAAAATGCTGTTGGTGTTGTAGGATTATCATGCAGTAGAAATTCTGTTCGTAAAACTAGTGCAAATGAATGAGAGTGATTAGAAAGAAACGATTAAACTCCAGATCAATCCGGAATGGCTGTTTTAATATGTAGAAGGCAGGGTTAGGAGAAGTTTTGTCAAAATTATGTTTGCACCATGTCAAATATCCGGAAATGCTGTGGAGGTGGAAGTTTGATCATGTGGTTAGAATCCTGATCACAAATAGATAGAAAATGAATGTGTGTGACAAGAAACTGCTTAAATGAAGATCAACCCAAAATGATTTACAACGTTTCGATATGCATAGGTAGGGGAAGGGGAAGTTATGTTAAAAGCATGTGAACCCGATTGCATATGTCCAGCCATAACGTTGATGTCACAGCGTTTATCTATGCCAGAAATTCTCGAAAATCAATGCAATTTGAAAGAGAGCAATTCTAAAAATAAATGGTTACAAATTCATAATGGCTGCATGCTCGATAGCGCTTCAATATTTAGAGCGTAGGATAGTTGAAGATAACGCTTCAATACTTAGAGCGAAGGGATAGTTGAAGATGACGCTTCAATACTTAGAGCGTAGGGATAGTTGAAGATAACGCTTCAATACTTAGAGCGTAGGGATAGTTGAAGATAACGCTTCAATACTTAGAGCGTAGGGATAGGTGAAGATAACGCTTCAACACTTAGAGCGTAGGGATAGGTGAAGATAACGCTTCAATACTTAGATCATATGGATAGTTGAAGATAACGCTTCAATACTTAGAGCGTAGGGATAGTTGAAGATAACGCTTCAACACTTAGAGCGTAGGGATAGTTGAAGATAACGCTTCAATACTTAGAGCGTAGGGATAGTTGAAGATAACGCTTCAATACTTAGAGCGTAGGGATAGTTGAAGATAACGCTTCAATACTTAGAGCGTACGGATAGTTGAAGATAACGCTTCAATACTTAGAGCGTAGGGATAGGTGAAGATAACGCTTCAACACTTAGAGCGTAGGGATAGGTGAAGATAACGCTTCAATACTTAGATCATAGGGATAGTTGAAGATAACGCTTCAACACTTAGAGCGTAGGGATAGTTGAAGATAACGCTTCAATACTTAGAGCGTAGGGATAGTTGAAGATAACGCTTCAATACTTAGAGCGTAGGGATAGTTGAAGATAACGCTTCAACACTTAGAGCGTAGGGATAGTTGAAGCTGTGTGAAAAATTATGCGAACACGATCCTACAATGTGAAATATTTCTTTAAAATGCTTGAGATGTTGTAGTATTACTGCGTTGTTGGAATACTGTTTGGAAATGAATCGAAAGCAAATGATGGTCATTAGAAAAGGATTAGATTCCATCTTCCAAAGCGACCGACTCTGTTTTGTCACGTAGATTGTAGAGATAGCAGAATTTACGTTAAAAGTTGCGGCAACACGATCACATAGTCATGGGAAAGTGTAATACAGATGTCACAACATTCATGTATAGTGAAATTCTGTTTAGAATTTAAGAGGAATTGAAAGAAAGCGATTGTAGCATAGTTACGAATTCAAAACTGATCATAAACGTCCGGCTACGTTTTGATACGCAGAGGGTAGGGGTAGTTGAAGCTATGTTATGTGAACACAATCAGACTATGCAAAATAGTCCTTGAAATGCTGTAGCTGTTACGGGATTATGATGTGGTAGAAATCCTGTTCGAAAAGAGACAGCAAATGAATGAGAGTGACCAGACAATGATTAAATTACAGACCAATCCAGAATGGCTGACCCTGATTTGATACGTAGAGGGTTGGGTTAGGGGAAGTTATGTGGAAAGTTATGCCATCACCATGGCATGCTCAACAATGTATTAATGCATAGTGTAGATAAATCAGTACCACTCTATGACAGACATTCTGTTCAGAAATCAATAGAAACTGAGAGGGAGATTTCTAAAATGTTACAAATTCCAAACCGGTTGTCTGTGTCGGATTACTCTTCAATACGTAGTGGGTAGGGGTAGTTAAAGCTATGTAAAAAGTTATGCCACTGCCTTGCCATGCAAAATAGTTCTCAAAATGCTGTAGGTATTTTAGGATTATTACGCAGCAGAACTCTTGTTTGGAAAACAAAGAAAGCAAATGAATGATAGTGATTAGAAAATGGTTTAAAGTCCAGATAAATCCAGAAAAGCAACTCTGTTTGTTTGTTTTTGTTTGTTTGTTTGTTTGTTGTTGTTTTTTTTATCCGTAGAAGGTAGGGTTAGGAGAAGATATGTCAAAAGTCATACGAACGCGATCGCATTATGTAAAATAATTCCTGCAGAGGTGGTTGTGGTTGACATTTTGTTCGGAAATAGATACAAAATGAGTAAAAGTCAAGAATTTGTATAAATTACAGATCAACCCAAAATGACTTTCAATATTTTGACATGCAGAGGCTAGGGTTTAGGGGAAGTTACATTAAAAGTTGTGCGAACGTGATTGGATAAGCTAAGACATATCTAAGCATAGTAGAGATGTTGCAGCATTTTTATGTGACAAAACATCTTTTGGAAATTCAATAGAAATGGAAAGAGAGCAATTCTAAAAGGGTTACGGATTCGAATCGGCAGTCTGCGTCCGACTTCGCTTCAATACATGGAGGGTAGGGGTAACTGAAGGCATGTGAAAAGTTATGTCAACACGATCACACTATGTGAAATAGTTCCTGAAATGCTGGAAATGTTGCATTATTATAGGGGTAACTGAAGGCATGTGAAAAGTTATGTCAACACGATCACACTATGTGAAATAGTTCCTGAAATGCTGGAAATGTTGCATTATTACTGTGCCATTGATATCCTGAAATCCTGTTCGGAAATGAGTAGAAAATGAATGAGAATGATTGGAAAAAGGATTAAATTCCAGATCAATCCAATATGACCGAGGCTGTTTTAACACGTAGAGGGTAGGGTTAGGGGAGGTTATGTCAACAGTTATATGAACACGATCGTACAGTCATACATGTCCAGGACTGGTAGAGATGATACAGCATTTACGTATGGCAAAAATTCTGTTCGGAAATTAACTGGAATTGAAACAGAATGATCTTTTAAAAGAGTTAAAGGGAGTATGTTTTCATACAGAGGGGAGAGTTGTGGAAAGTCTTCACGAAAGTGATGCAAACATGATCGCACACTCAGCAATATATCAGGGCACAGTGCAATGTGAGCAGTATCAATATATAGCTAACGTTCTGTTCGGAAATAATAGAAATTGAAAGAGCGCGATTCTAAAATGGTTAGGAATTTGAAAATGGTTTCCCGCGTTTGGCTACGCTTCGATACGTAGAGGGTAGGGTAGTTGAAACTATGCAAACAATTATGTAAACATGATCTTAACATGTGAAATAGCTCTCACAATGCTGTACCTGTTATAGAAGATAGATAGATATCATTTTGTTAAATGACTAAAGAAACATCATGAATTGTAATGGAGGAACGTGGCAGTAGACAGACAGATAAACAGACAGATAGATAGGTAAACAGACAGACAGACATGCATACGTACGTACATGCATACATGCATAGCTACATACATACATACATACATACATACATACATACATACATACATACATACATACATACGCACCCTAAACGACAAATACAAATACCATAAGCATAAGCAGCCAGCATCACACTACTCCAATGGACATGATTTGCGGCACCGTTTAGAAGGTTTGATCACACAGAAAATGAAAAAGGGAGTCCAGTGCCTGTTGTAGAATCGTTTCTTTTGTTTTATTATTTTATTGCGTTTCTTTCATTTCTAATAGTTCACCAGCTCGGGGGGGGGGGGGGGGGGGGGGGGCTTCTTCGGGGACCGTCTCTTATGTTTTAAAACGTCTTGATATTAAAACGACTCTTTCTGCCTCTGACTTCTCAGTGGAACAAGACCACGCCTGTGCCCGAGAGACTCAGACTCCATATATGTTGCTCACTTTCTGCAAACTGAGGGGTCGGAACATGTAGAGGAATAGGCGAAACAAGAAACAAACAAAACAAACCAAAACAAACGACAACAAAAAAAGAGAGAAAAAAAACAACATCTGATAAGCAGAATTTCGAGTACGGAGCCCATCTCGGGTCAAAGCATCTGAGAATGACAAGAATTCTCCATGTTATCTAGGTGTAGATTTGCAGTCATATCTTATTTGCCATCTCTCTCTCTCTCTCTCTCTCTCTCTCTCTCTCTCTCTCTCTCTCTCCTCTCTCTCTCTCTCTCTCCTCTCTCTCTCTCTCTCTCTCTCTCTTCCTCTCTCTCTCTCTCTCCTCCACATATGTGCGTGTGTGTGTGTGTGTGTGTGTGTGTGTGTTGTGTGTGTGTGTGTGTGTGTGTGTGTGTGTGTGTGTGTGTGTGTGTGTGTGTGTGTGTGTGGACTGTAACAGGTTCTGTGGACCAGCCAGCACGGTCGACATCCCCACAGCTTGCCAACCACGTCAAGGTGCTGAGGACCTTCGGGAGGCTGTGGCCGAAACTGCCCTGCGCTTCGTCTCCCTCGTCCTCACGCCCCAGCAGGTAGCTCTGCTCAACATGCAACCAGAGCCACAACACCTGTACCTGCAGGGTCCGCCAGGCTGCGGGAAAACTGTAGTCCTGGTTCTGAAGGCCCTGCAGTGGGCGATGCAAGGAAAAAGGGTGATTGTTGTAAGTCAGTCTGTCAATAGAGCAGTGACAATCTTGTTGAAGGAGCAGCTGGGCAGAATGCTGGGGACAGCAGCAGCACCACCAGCTGGGAGCATCCATCGTTACATCTGTGACATCGATGACGTCAATAAGGATGTTTCCCGTCTGGTGAAGCTGCTCGGTCCTGGTCCTGATCCTGAGGCCTTCATCCTCTTTGATGAGGCTCCTATTGGCAGGTCAGTTTTTGACTTAGGTCACGTGTGGCGGTGTGTGTGTGTGTGTTGTGTGTGTGTGTGTGTGTGTGTGTGTGTGTGTGTGTGTGTGTGTGTGTGTGTGTGTGCATGTGTGTGTGTGTGTGTGTTGTGTGTGTGTGTGTGTGTGTGTGTGTGTGTGTGTGTGTGTTTGTGTGTGTGTGTGTGTGGTGTTGTGTGTGTGTGTGTGTGTGTGTGTGTGTGTGTGTGTGTGTGTGTGTGTGTGTGTGTGTGTGGTGTGTGTGTGTGTGTGTGTTGTGTGTGTGTGTGTGTGTGTGTGTGTGCGTGTGTGTGTGAAAACAGAGCCATTACAGGATGTCCCCACCCCTCCTCTCCCGAATCGTCCCCTTCCTCCCCATCGCCCCTTACAGGATCTCCCCACCTCTCCCCATCCCCACCTCATCCCAGCTGGTCCAGATGAACACAAATAGACAACCCACCACTCTCTTTGTTCGAGATGTCATATCCCTCTTTATTTGAGCGTGTTCAACGACTCGCGCAAATAAAAAAAAATGAATATATGAACACATTAATAAGCAAATAAATGAATGAATGTAAAAGGCAAATTGATAAATCAATCAATAAATAAGTAAATGAACACATGATAAACAAACGAAGAATGAGTAAAATGAGTCAATGAATAAATAAATAAATGAAACTGGAAAGGAACTAATGAAGAAAGTAAATAAAGGAATGAATATATTGCTTAATTAAGTGATATAAAGATACATGCAGTATAAGCAAATGAATGGGGACAAAAAAAATCATAAGAGAGATAACCACAGATTTTGCTCCATGACATAGGTAGCGAACACTTATTTCCCCTACTTCACCAGATTACCTCTGTGTCAACTTGTGTGTTGTTATTCACGCGCTGTTCAGTTGATTGTATCTATGTATAGCGCAGTGCACTAAGTAGTTTATGTTGTCTTTTATATTAAAACAATGTTAAATCATGCCAGTGTTTTGTAGTATTGCAATGTGTTGTCTTGTATGTCAGTGTACTGTATTGTCACCAGAAGTTTCTGTGAGCAGAGCTTGGGCCATTCGCTCCAGGCAAACTGGCAAATTTCGCTGGTACCATGCCAGCATGGATGTAGGGGTTCAGCGTTTAGTACAGGTTTTGACCCAGCACCCGATTCGCCATCTCCGAATTTTTTTTTAATTTCTTTTTTTAATCAACAAACATGTCTTCAGTCGTTAAATGTAACACACATTCCTATCATTCGACGCAGAATTCGCCGATAAGTATTTGTCACAAAGTGCATTAACTCTGTAAGATTCAAACGGTAGTGAAAACTCATTCCTCTCATCATCATTTACATGGATGCACCTTTTCCCCGCATTCTTCTCCGCTTCCTGCCGCCCCCCCCCCCCCCCCCCCCCGACTATCCACCCCCACCTCTTCGTCCTCCATACCACGCATTCTTCTTTCCCCTCTCCTCCCCACACAGATTTATAAAGAAACACATCACAACTGGATACAGTGGAGGGTTCAAGGCTTCACACAAATACGATGGGCAACTCACTCCCCTTCTTTCACCATAATGCTCCACACACACACACACACACACACACACACACACACACACACACACACACACGCGCGCGCGCGCGCGCACGCACGACCGCACGCACATGCACACACACACACACACACACACACACACACACACACACACACACACACACACACACACACACACACATGCAATTGCCATGTAATATCATAAAATCCGTGCAACGACAGTGAATAGACTATTCTATTCTAAAACACCATTCTTCAAAGTTATTTTCCAGGAAAACAGACCTGCCCAATTCTGCTCAATGCATTTATTGATGACACCCTTCCAACTTACGTGCAGACAACGATTCGATCACAAACGACGGCATCGAAACTCCATGTCTGTTAGATGCACATCTACAAAGCTTGCTTACCAAATAAATGAAAATGTATTTGTACAGCATTGAATGGGGATTTAAATGTAAATCTTAACAAAATATGATCCTA
>CM031627.1:21437099-21468420 GCA_018398815.1 Conus ventricosus
TTGAACTCTGTGCACGTGAATGTAGGACCGTTGTCACTCACAACGGTATCTGGCATTCCATGTGTAGCGAAGAGTACTCTTAGATGGCAAATTGTCTTTTCTGCTGTAGCCTTGGTCATCAGTTTTATCTCCATCCATTTAGAATGTGGATCAACCAGCACAAGAAACATGTGTCCCATGAAAGGTCCGGCAAAGTCCACATGTAGTCTGCACCACGGTTTTTCAGGCCACTCACAAGGATGAAGTGGAGCCTTTGAGGCATGTGACGCACGTGTTTGACTCCAAGGATGAAGTGGAGCCTTTTGAGGCATGTGACGAACTTTTTGACTCCAAGGATGAAGTGGAGCCTTTCTAGGCATGTGACGAACTTGTTGACTCCAAGGATGAAGTGGAGCCTTTTGAGGCATGCGACGCACTTGTTGACTCCAAGGATGAAGTGGAGCCTTTTGAGGCATGTGACGCACTTGTTGACTCCAAGGATGAAGTGGAGCCTTTTGAGGCATGTGACGAACGTGTTGACTCCAAGGATGAAGTGGAGCCTTTTGAGGCATGTGACTAAATTGTTGACATGCTTCGCACTCTCTGACTGTAGGTTCTATGTCACTATCAAGTCCTGACCACCACACATAACAGCGCAGCGAGCAAGGCACTTCATCTTGCAGACACCTGGATGACAAGAACGAAGCTCTTGCGGCATTGCTTGCCTACAAGTCGGAGGTACGACAACTCTGTTTCGTAAGAGTGGACAGCCACTCTCAACACATAGTTCTATATCACGAGTCTTGTGCATTTTCAGTTGTTCCTGCCATTTTTACTGGAAACTCTGCAGGCCATCCTGTCAACGTATATTTCTGGACCAGTGACAGCACAGGGTCACGATCAGTCTCTGCCTGGATGTCAGCTGAAGTCTCTGCCTGGATGTCAGCTGAAGTCTCTGGTGTCGTGGAAAGATGGTCCATCGGGAAGATGAACTCTTCTGGAGTCTCAGGCTCAGCGCTGGTGGTTGGTATGGACAGCCTGCTTAGAGCATCAGCATGTGTCATTGTGGCTCCTGACTTGCATTGGATAGTGTATGTGTAGGGTAACAACTGCATTGCCCATCTTTGAGTCCGGGCAGAAGCCTCTGTTGGGATGGGTTTATGTTCACTGAACAATGTCATCAAGGGCTTGTGATCAGTGTACAAGCAAAGATGGCGGCCAAAGAGATGGTCATGAATGTTTTGTTTTAATCTGAAGGCGATTGCAAGAGCTTCCCTTTCAGTGTTGGAGTAATTTCGTTCAGCTTTGTTCTGTGACCTTGAGGCATAGGCGATGGGGCGCTGAGAACCATCAGGAAATGTCTAGGCTGAAAACTGCCCTAGGCCCATTGCAGAAGCGTCACAAGACTAGGTCACCACCAGGTCTGGATTGAAATGTACCAGGAGATTGGCTGACAGAAGCATGTCCTTCAAGTTTTTGGAAGCTTGGACCTGCTGTACTCCCCAACTGAAAACAACACCTTGGTGAAGGAGATGTTCCGTGGAGACAGCACGGTTGACAGTGAAGGAGATGTTCAGTGGAGACAGCACGGTTGACAGTGAAGGAGATGGTCAGTGGAGACAGCATGGTTGACAGTGAAGGAGATGTTCAGTGGAGACAGCATGGTTGACAGTGAAGGAGATGTTCAGTGGAGACAGCATGGTTGACAGTGAAGGAGATGTTCAGTGGAGACAGCATGGTTGACAGTGAAGGAGATGTTCAGTGGAGACAGCACGGTTGACAGCTGAGGCAGGAATTTCCTACAGAAGCTGATGAGCCCAAGGAATGACTTCAACTCTGCTACGTTCTGGGGCGTTGGAGCATCCTGGACAGCCTTCACTTTCTCAGGTGTCAGCTGGACTCCTTCTGCATTGAGTCAGTGACCTAAGTATGTGACCTCAGGCAGCATGAACTCGCATTGTTCTTTCTTCAAACGAACACCTTCTGCATCAAGTCTGCGACATACATCCTGGAGGTGAAGAATGTGGTCTTCATGTGTGCTGCCAGTGACCAGGATATTATCCTGAAACACTGCAACTTGTGGAATGTCCCGTAGCAAGCAGTCCATTGTCCGCTGTAAGATGGCAGGTGCAGCTGAGACTCCAAAGGACAATCGATTGTATCTGAACAGGCCCTTCTGAGTGTTGATGAAGGATGTACACCTGGATCAGCCAGTACCTACACAACCGCCAAGCCCGAGTAAAGATTCAGGGCCAAAAGAGCAAGAAGAAGGTGCTGAGACAGGGAGTACCACAAGGAGGAGTCCTTTCGCCAACGCTGTTCCTCATCTTCATAGATGACATCGTCAGAGAACTGCCAAAAGGGGTCAGAGGAGCGATCTACGCAGATGATCTGGTGCTTTGGTGCTCTGAAGAGTACACCACCACAGCACAGGTACGCCTCCAGACTGCGCTCAACAAGATCAGCGACTGGACCAAGGAATGGCTTGTCTCTGTCAACTCAAGCAAAACAACCTACACAGTCTTCAGCCTATCCAGCAAGAAGCAAGAGGCGAAGCTGACACTGAACAACCAAAGGCTTGCAGAGGAACCCACACCTACCTACCTGGGAGTGACCTTTGACCGCAGGCTCACTTGGAAACAGCAGATCATCAGATGCTGTAGCAAGGCCAAGTTGAGACCAGGCGATCATGAGGAAACTTGCGGGGACGGACTGGGGGGCTGACGAACGTATCCTGAAGAGACTCTATACAGGGAGAGTCCGACCTGTAGTTGAGTACGGGATGTCAGCATGGGCATCAGCTGCAAAGTCTAACCTCGACCATCTCAATAAGATACAGAACCAAGCTCAGCGTGTCATAACAGGCGCCATGAGATCCACCCCAATCCTGAAGATGGAAGAGACCACTGGGCTACAGTCATTGGAGGACAGAAGGGACACAAAGATCCTCATCCAAGCAGCAAAATTCAAACGCCTTGAAAACCATCCAATGAACAACAGAATGAGCAGACCCACCAAGAGCCGGTTAAAAAGAGGCAGCTTCATCCACCAGTCAAGACGCCTTGAAAGACAAACTCCAGTCTTGATGGAACATGAAGCAAAGCCTATCCCGCCAAATGTCACCCACCCATCTTGGAAGAGGCAGGTGTTCCCAACAGTCGTCACCAGCATTCCCAGAGTGGAGAAGAGAGGAATACAGTCAGACACCCAAAGGAAGGCTCTGGCCATGGAGTACATCTGCAACCAGTATCCCCAGGAAGACTGGACCCATGTCTTCACAGATGGCTCCACCACAGAGGCAACGAGGGATGGTGGAGCTAGAATCTTCCTCCGATACAAAGACGGAGATGAAGAAATTGCAATTCCAACAGGAAAGTACTCCACCAACTTCCGAGCTGAGCGAGAAGCCCTCTGTGAGGCAGCCACAACAGTCTTGCAGAACTCAAAAAACAACGGGGCAGGTGGTGGTCTTCTCTGACGCTCTCTCCGTGCTCCAAGCCATCAAGAACTCCCGCTGCAAAGAACAGAACCATCTCACTTCAGCCCTTGTTGCCCTGAGTGCCAGAGTGGAGAAAGTGGTGATACAATGGGTACCAGCACACTGTGGCATCAGAGGCAATGAAAAAGCGGACATTCTGGCAAAAGACGGTGCACAGAAGGAGCAGGCCAACAACCTGGTGTCATACGATGAAATTAGGACAATCATCAAGGCACAACAAGGAATAAAATGGTGCCTCCTGCATCCCAAAAAGAGCCTTTGTCAAAAGAAACGCGAAAAACAATCCTTTACTGTCGCTTCTGGAAACAGACTATAGTGTGGAGTCTGGGTCTGTGGGTCAGGCATGCTGAAGACTGGTTTCTTTATGTGCTTTCGTTTTCATCAGATTCGGCTGTGGTCAGTGTGGTTAGTGAGGCACGTGGGAACTGCTATTGCGGTTGTTCAAGCTTCTACACTGTAGCCAAGACACAACCCGTGAAAAAGATGCTCCTGCTCAGAATACTGCTCACATCTCCAAACTGAAATGGGTTGAAAAACAGGAGCGCATCAAAGGTGCAACACACAGGTAAAAAAGCAAGATGCCGCGTCTCACGAAAAAATGACAGAGAACGGGCCATTGGTATGTTGTACGCAGGCTCGTCAGCCCAGGTGATCGCAGCCAGACTGAATGTCCACCACTCGACAATTTATCGACTGAGGAACCGCTATCTGGTGACTGGCTCCACAGCAGACGTTTCACGAGCAGGCCGACCACAAGCGTTGACCACACGGACACAGAGACAGGTGGTGCGCTCATTTAGGAATGACCCCTACCAAAGCGCTTCCACCACTGCCAGGCACAACAACACGTCGCCATCGACAATAATTCGTCTGCTGCGTCGAAACCACCTTTTTTGTCGCCGTCCATATCGGGGTTCGAGATTGACTGCACAACACAGACTCCATCGGCAGAACTGGGCCAATCAACACGCGAACTGGGCAGCAGAATGGAATGAAGTGCTGTTCAGTGACGAATGCCGAGTCTGCGTTGACAAGATTGATAACAATGATCGGGTCTGGAGACCACGGGGTCAGCGCTTTAATGCCCGTCACATCAAGGAACACAATTTTTGGGGTGGACCATCAGTCATGATGTGGGGTGGCCTGTACGGTCAACAGCTTGTAGGCCCGGTTTTTTTTCAGCTGCAGCGAGGTCGGAGAGGAGGGGTGAATGCAGCACGTTACATCAATCAGGTGCTGCAGCCAGTTGTCGTCCCTTTCTTCCAAAGAAACCAGGCTCACGAGTTTCAACATGACAATGCCCGGCCACATGCTGCACAAGCCACGCAACAATTTCTACGACGGAATCAAATTCCCACAATGGTTTGGCCAGCTTTGCAGTCCAGACTTAAATCCCATGGAACAAGTCTGGGCATACTTGAAGCGCCGCATTAACAAACAACCCCGCCGACCAGGAAACGCCGTCGAACTCCAACAAGAAATTGTCCGACAGTGGAACAGAATTCCACCAGCTTTCCTGCAGCGCTTAGTGGTCTCCATGCCGAACCGCTGCCGATTGGTCATCAACAACGCAGGGCGTCAAACCAGATATTGACAGCATGCACTATCCCATGTCCCGTTCTGCTGTTACCTCGGTCCTTTTCAGGACCAATTCGAAATCCAAACAGAGTTGATTTCTGTCATGTCCCTTGTCTCTTCAGACCCCCTCTCTCTCCCCCCCTCTCTCTGTCTCTTTCCCCCTCTCTCTCTCCCCCTCTCTCTGTCTCTGTCCCCCCTCTCTCTCTCCCCCTCACTCTGTCTCTCTCCCCCCTCTCTCTCTCCCCCTCTCTCTGTCTCTCTCCTCTGTCTCTCTTTCTCTGTCTCTCTCTCTCTCACTTTGTGTCTCTTCGTCCCTCTTTCTGTCACTTTCTCTCTCCGGATACACTCATGCGTGGAGTGTTTTTATCGACTATGCATGCTTTGCACGTACGCAGACACCAAACACGGGAAATGTGACATTGAACTGTCTGCCGTCCAGGTCAGCTATGGTCCGTTTCAAACTAGCCTTTTGGGTCGCTTCGTTGGAGATCGTTTCGCGTTTCTTTTGACAAAGGCTGTACAACCCAGAAGACACATACCATTTGCTGGGACGACGGGAACAGGTCAAGATCTTCCGCCTGAGGACTGGACACAATCGCCTGCTCCACCACATGCACACAAAATTTGGCATTGGGCAGAGTGGAGAGTGCCCTTGTGGTGATGGACCAATGACAACTGACCACATCCTTCAAGTCTGTACGACGTATGCAGCATCCAGGAGAAAGTACTGGCCAATACCGACAGCAGTGGAAGCGAAGCTGTACGGCACCCTGGAGGAACTGCGATGGACGGCAGCCTTCATCGAGGACACCGGGCTGCTCATCTAACGGATGGCGAACGAGGAAGAAGAAGTGTTGATGATGGTCAGCTCCTTGGATTCTTCAGCAAGTGGTAGCTGCTGCTATGCATGCCTGAAATCATGTTTGGTGAAAGATTGTCCTCCAGCAACTTTATTGAACAGGTCTTCAACTCAAGGCAGTGGGTACACATCTGCTTTTGCTACAGTGGTTACTGTCACTTTGTAGTCACCACACAGTTCCGTCAGGCTTTAGAAATGGTATGACCGGTGCTGCCTAAGCTGAGTGCTTAGCTGGCTCAATGATTCCTTTATCCTTCCAGTCTCTGGATTTCAGCTTTAACCTTGTCCCTGAGTGCGCACGGTACAGTTCTAGCTTTGTAGAACTTGGGTTTGCAGTGATCTTCAACATAAAGAGTGACTGGACATGACTCAACATGTCCCAGTTCATCCTTGAAGAGATTGGGAAACTGGTCACATTCTGCTAAGGCTGAGGGTGGTTTCATTGACATTTGATTCACCAGAATCGCTGTTTCCATGTCCAAACCTCGGATCCAGTTCCTTCCTAGTAGACTGGGTCCACTTCCATTAACCACAATGAGAGGTGGCATGGCAGAACTGCCTTGGTGGCAAACATGGACTAGAGTTTTCCCTTGTACTGGGATTGATTGGCCAGTGTATGTTTTCAATGTTGTCTCACAGTCCGTCAGTGAAATGGTCTTGTCCAACACATCATCAAACGATCTAGCGTTGATAAGAGTGACTGAAGCTCTGGTATCAACTTCAAAAACCATAGGTTTGCCTTCAACCTGTAGTGTGACTGCATATGGCTCATCGTCTTTCTTTTCACTGTTCATCACCACATTCATGTCCTCATGGCTTTCAGAGACGAACTTTTGGAAAGAGAAGATGTCCCAGTTTTGTTCTTTGTACGACAGATAGCTGCCAAATGTCCCATTTTGTTTTATTAGGATTCAGGGACATGTGATTCGCATTGCAAAAATCCCTTACGATATCAGCCTTCACAATTCTGTAATGAAGTGAAAACAGCTTCTAAGCTGGAGCTACTTGTGAGGACAGTGGTATCATCACAAAAGAGTCCACATGAATCCTTAATATGAAGAGGGAGATCATGTACATAAACTGAGAACAGCAACGGGCCCAGCCCCGGGGTACGCCATGTTGGATAGGTAGTTTCTCTGATGAACTGTTGTTGGCACAAACAATTTGTTGACGGTCTTCTAGGAATGATGTGACTAGCTGGAAGGTATTTCCTGTTATACCATATGATAAATGCTTCCTGCATAATAATTTGTTGTCAATAACATCAAAAACCTTTCCAAAATCGACAAACAGTGCTCCACAATATTTGTTTTCATTAATACTTGCTAGCCATTGATCTGCTGGGTTTGTAAGTGCTTTATGACAAGAATGATTTTTCCTGAATCCTGATTGATTTTTATGCATTAGGTTGGAGGGGTCAAAATGGTGGCAAAGATGTTTATTTATATGTTTTTCCAAAGGCTTGGACAGAACTGGCAAATGGATATAGGTCTGTAGTTCGATGGCTCAGAATTGTCTCCAGATTTGAAAATGGGTATTAATTTTGCACTTTGAACTGAGCAGGGAAGTGACATTTGCCAATGCATAAATTGTAAAAAAAAATGTAGGTGAGAGTTTCACATATAACAGGTGCTGATAGTTTCAGAATTTTTCAATCAATCTTGTCAGGTCTGTGACTTCCTGTCTGCATTAATTGGCATACGGCCTGGTAAACATTACTAACTGTCATAGGCGGAACTGGTGGAGCTGAACGAATGTTCTTAGCGTTGAAACAGTTCTTCAGTTTTTGTAGGTCATTTGATTCAGTATTCTTTTCTTTAACAGTGTTTTCTGCAACTGTTGTAAAGTGTTTGTTGAGTTCATTCGGTGTTTTGCTGGTTAATGGACTTATCTCTGACTGTGAAGTTTTATTTATAAGTTTATTTATTGCTTTCCATATGACCGTGAAGTTTTATTGTAAGTTCATTTATTGCTTTCCATATGGATTTTGAATTATGTTTGTTGGCTACAAATTCACGAAGATAATTATATCATTTTTGCTGTTCGTTTGAGTGAATTGACTTTATTACGTTGCCTTTTAAATCCATCCAACTTCCATTCTGCTTCAAGCAGATCCTGGCAAAAGAAACAAGCAGCTTGTATTTCATCAGTCATCCACTTTGGTTGTGCACTGTGTTTAACTCTACGCGTTTTGAATGGCGCATGCTTGTCATAAACAGAATGAAACGTGTATAGCCAGAACTATAGCGCTTTCTCTGGATCAGTGTAATCATACACATTTATAAGGGGGGGGGGGGGGGATTGATGAGGTCAGTGAGAAAGGTATCTTCATGGAATTGTCCAAAAGATCTATAAGTGATATGCTTGTTGGCCTGTTTTAAGAATTTTGATTCCACTTCTTTTCCACGTAATACATACTGGAAAGTGGTCGCTGCATCCATTCAAAGGCAACATGTTTCAATGAAGTTATGTGGTTCAGAAAGATGGATGTGGTCGATTAATGTTTTGTTGTTGTTGTTATTGTCTTACCCTGGCTAAAATATCATCCGAACAGACAAAGTACTTGAACACTATGATACAAATGCAGCAGCTGGGGATGAGAACATTACGTGTGTGACCGTTTTTGATTACCCCACCACATGGGCAGCCACACTTTGACTTCGGGGTATTTTGGAGGCTGATAATGTTAGGCTAGGAGCTTGTCACAACTGAAGACAATCCCCGCATAACTATGCAGAGCATAACAACATTTTGATGTAGCCTTGGTGTTCTAGCCGACGTCAACTGGACTGACACAGCCTCAAACCGAGTCGAAAAAAAGCATTACTCGGGTGGGTATGTCGATAATTTGAGGTAAGTTGTACGAAGTAGTCCTGTCTGATCATGATGTGTGGCATTTCAATAGATCAGTGTTGAAATCACCTAAAAATATTAATTCTGTCGCATCAAGCTGCATCCATTGTCCATCCAATCAGCATTTTCTAATGGGTTTCGATACACAAATCCAGTTTTGATGGGTTTCGTTCTCTTCGACCAAATTACTAACCGAACTGCTTCAATTCACAAACTTTTAAGTTCATATAATTGTTGAGCATTTAATGTTTCATGAATGTAAACTGATATGCCTATAGATTTGGATTCTGTGGGATCTCTGCAATATTGTAGCCAGAGATTAAGACAGTGGCATCAGAGACAGTATCTGAAAGTCTTGATTCAGTGAAGCCAAATATAATGAAAGCGTTGTACTTGATTATGTATTTTGTGTGTGGTTCATATTCAGATTCCAATACGTAGTCCATCTTCCTGTGGCCACGGTGAAGATGGTTGCACCATTTGTGCAACTAAAACGAATATAGCGAGTATACACTTAAAGATAAACACAAATGTGTCCATGCAGTACACACACAACACAACAATCTTCAATGCAAAATGATAATGAATTGAGAAAACAAGCAAAAGTTTAAGTTACAAACAATCGTGAAACAACACACACACACAAAAGGAAAACAATGTTCAAAGGAATAGGATAATGAGTATTGGTCTATGACTCGTATAGTCACTCAATCCGGGCACGCGTCACACTCCCAGTGTCAGCACATTTTGTTCTGTCTTTTTAATCACTGAGTGGCAGCACTTCGATGACGACGCACCAGTTTTTGTTTGTCCACAACACCACAGCACGCACTCCTTGAGACAAGAGTAATAACTCATATAGTAGTATGCAATACATTTGACAGGCACCCGACAGACTGCAGCAAGAGTAATAACTCATATAGTAGTATGCAATACATTTGACAGGCACCCGACAGACTGCAGCAGGCCAGACAAAGAAACAATCAAACAAACAAATACACATTAACATACACGTAAACACAAACGCGCACGCATGCGCGCGCACACACACACACAAGACACACACTAACTGACTGACTGACTGAAACCATTTACTGTCAGATTAAGATAGTGTTGTACTGACATAAAAAAAATTCATGAGAAAACGAAAATGATCCAAATAAACATCTGAATGACATAAAAATCACAAAGGAAAATTAACAGGGAAGCATTTAATATTTATAAATAAAATGATAAAATCAGAAATTGTAACAATTAAACAAATTACATCTTAACTGTACTGAAAATTTAAAAACAAATCTCTCTCTCTCTCTCTCTCTCTCTCTCTCTCTCTCTCCTCTCTCTCTCTCTCTCTCTCTCTCTCTCTCTCAGAATATCATTAAAAAAAAAAAAAAACCCTCCCCCAAACACATGCACACAAAAACACACACCACCCAGACACACACACACACACACACGCACACACACACACACACACACACACACACACACACACACACACACACACACACACACACACACACACACACACACACACACAGGAGCGCCCGCGCGCGCGCGCGCGCACGCACACACATTCACAGACACACACCCTGTCACAGGCACGATTGGCACATCGGCCGCTTGTTAATGACGTAAGAGACTAGGATTACCTCCCTTATAGTTTGTTCGGTCAGTGAACTTTTTTTCAGTTTTTCGAACAGACGAGCTCCGACCGCTGCCACTGTGAGACGCGCTGTCGCTCGCTGTCCAGAGCATGATTCTTCTTTAACCCCTTCTAGAAGGGATTATTTTATCATGCTCTGATGTTAGACATTGACCGGGACGAGGATCCACGCTGGTGAGCGCTGTGGGCTGTCTCTGAGCTGCCTCCCACTTCCCTGAGCGGTAGCAGCCGACATTTTCCCTGCAGTCGAACCATATCGAATGTTATAAAAACTGTATTTTCTTGTTTATTGAAAATTTTTGAACCATTGTATGACTTCATTATGTGTTTTTCCAGAGATTGAGTTCAGTGTTTTCTTTTATGTTTTTTGTGGTTTTCTCTAAGATTTTTTAAAACTAATTTTCCCTAATTCAGATTTGGAAGGGTTCATCAATCTACATGTTGCATTGTTCAAGAAATTGGGTTTGTGGTCTTTAAGTGTAATAAAGGCTTCTCTAGCTGCTGTGGTCTCTACTCTGTCTCCTAGGTCCATTTGGTCCATTTTTAAGATTCGGCATACATGAATAAGATAATTTGATGTTGTTTTTGTTGAATATTTTAAATAATTTATGGTCTTTTGGGAAAGATCATAAAAGTGGCTACAATTATGAACTACGATACGATCCAGACAATGACACAAAAAGATGCAGAAAGAACAGGAAAAGGAATATCATATGGTACAATCCCCCATATGATGCAAGGGTCAAAACAAACGTAGGGAAAGAATTCTTTAAAATCTTGACATCATCTTTCCCAAAAGACCACAAATTATTTAAATTATTCAACAAAAACAACATCAAATTATCTTATTCATGTATGCTGAATCTTAAAAATATCATTGATTCAGCAAACAAAATGAAAAGCAGCACAGAGAAAAATGAGGGTGACGAAAGGAAATCTTGCAACTGTACCAAAAAAGAACAGTGTCCCCTAAGCAACAAATGCCTTTACAACAACATTGTGTACCAAGCCACTGTAACATCAGAGAACGCAAAAGAAACATATGTAGGTATCACTGAAAACCAATTCAAAACTAGATATGCAAACGATAAACAATCATTCAACAAAGAAAGATATAAAAACCTAACAGAACTGAGTAAATACATTTGGAAACTTAAAGATAAAAACACAGACTTCAAATTATCTTGGAAAATCTTTTTTAAAAAAGCAGCACCAAACAATAACATTTCAAAAAGATGTAATCTATGCCTTACAGAGAAATACATTATACTATGTAAACCACAATTAGCAACTTTAAATATTAGAACAGAAATGGTTAACAATTGCAGACACAGATGGAAGTTTTTATCAGTGAATAAAATCAAAAACACCTGAGAAACACATGTAGCATGGGAAAAACAACAGCAAGCTATATATATATATATATATATATATATATATATATATATATATATTATATATAATATATATATATATATATATATATATATATAATATATAGCTTGCTGTTGTTTTTCCCCATGCTACATGTGTTTCTCAGGTGTTTTTGATTTTATTCACTGATAAAAACGTCCATCTGTGTCTGCAATTGTTAACCATATCTGTTCTAATATTTAAAGTTGCTAATATATATATATATATATAGCTTGCAAAACAGGCTTGTAGGTGTTTTAAGCTTGGTTTTAACTTGTTTTTAATACAACAAATGTCGCTCCCACTGTGGTTGAGCACTATTTTTAAAATAACGCTGATTCTCAGCACTATTCTCTCTCTCTCTCTCTCTCTCTCTCTCTCTCTCTCTCTCTCTCTCTCTCTCTCTCTCTCTCTCTCTCTCTCTCTCTCTCTCTCTCTCTATATATATATATATATATATTCAATTATAAACAAAGGTTGCTCTTATGTCTTAGATTGAAGAAATAGGGGGAGATAAGCATTCATATCTGCAGTGGTAGTTAATACTGCCTAACTAACAGTATGTGCTCAAGTGGTGGATGGGAAAAAATAAAATAAATGCTTCTCAAAATTAGCCTTCAGCAAGTATATAGTCTCCAATAGTGAGGAAACTCACTAAGACATAACTCCTGGTCATATACCGATATTTCGAAACTTGGTTGTTTCTCCTCAGTGACCGCGGAAAGTGGTAATTTGACTCCTCTGCCCTTTCGGTTTTAAAAAGAATGCTATCCCAGAAAAGGCTGGTGTGCAATACCGTAGTATGTTTGTTGAGTTTTCAAAAAACCAACCAAAGGTGTCACCTAAGAAGCAAAAGAAAATCATGAAAGAACAAAACAAGCTACATTTTCTAAGACATAAGAGCAAGCTTTGTTTATAATTGAATTTTTTTGCAGTCATTGCAACACCAAGCTGCTCTGTAAGTTGCTGGAATGGTGCTCGGTACTTATCCTTGGAATTTATTAGGGTTTTTTTGTAATTTAGTCCCTTGCGGATTCATTCCAAGAACTGGCCCTCAGCACTTGTGTCTTAAGAGGTTATCTTTTTATATGTTCTACTTTTTACAAGAAAATGTAGCTTGTTTTGTTCTTTCATGATTTTCTTTTGCTTCTTAGGTGACACCTTTGGTTGGTTTTTTGAAAGCTCAACAAACATACTACGGTACAGTCAGAACATGTGTTAGCAAGGGAGTACAAATAAAGGCTGAAAACTTGGACGGCCCTTTTTAGGCTCGTTATTATTATTACTAAAAACGGAGATGAAATAAACACTTTTTCATCACCTGACAAGGTTACTGTGATGGTTGATAAAGCTAAACTAACAGTACTCGACTTTATTTTCATTAAGTATGTTGATTTTATTGCGTTTTACTCTGTTGATGAAGTGCTGCCAGAAGGATTAATAAGAAAATATGTATAAGATTAATTTTAACAATAATCTTAATTAAAAAATGGAGTTCAACAGTTTAGGTTTAGAGCAAATAACTGAACTTCAAAAGGAAATAGAAAGTGACTTGGATAAGTATAGGGTTACTAGAAAGAAATATGCTAAAGCTTTAAATACTCTTTCTTATGTAATTACTGGCTCATCAGCTGTAGCTAGCGTAAGTGCTGGGTCTAGTGTTGCGTGTTTTAGCTACTGGGGCTGGGGCGCCAGTCTCTTTAGCATTAGGGAGTTTTAGTTTAGGTTTAGGTGCCATGTCTATGATTGTAAGTGCTGTTTTAAAAAAATTAACTCCTAAATTACAAAAGCACACTGCCATTGTAGCCCTAGCATCAGCAAAACTTTGTTCATTAAGATTAAGAATAAGCAAATCATTACAGGATGAAAACATTGCGGACGAAGAATTTCAGAAGCTTATGGCTGATGGCGAGGATTACAGACGGCAAAAAATTGAACTTCAAAAAGAGTGGAGAAAGACGTTTACTTCACGACAGGTAGACACTGATGCAATTAAACAGAACATTGAAAAACAAACACATGGTCAGTTAAGCCCAAAATAAGTTAAAAAAATAAGTTTAACAAAAAAATATGTTTAGCAAATGCTATTTTTTTTTTGTTAACTCACTGTGTTTGGAGGGACAACTTGCAGCTCTTCGCGAACAAAGGATCTTTTAGGGGCAGGCTTTTTAGACGTAGTAGCACCGCTAGAAGAGAGAGTCTCTCTTAAATAATACACGGGAGGGGTTGTTTTCATGATTCTTTCAACTTCATATACGTCTACGCTCCATATAGGATCTGTGGCTCTAATTCTAACACGCCCTCTGCCTCTCCAGGAGCATACAAGTATCTTACTTTTAGTCCAAACGGCAAGAGTTTTTGAGTCCCCTGCACATCTTCAGTAATGCTAATTTTTTTAATTTGATCGCGTTTTACTGGTTTAAGACCTGTTGCTTTAAATTCTTCATTGTTCATGGCGCGTAAGACTGCTGGCAATCTCCTAACCCATTCTGTGTTACGCGTTCTGTACTTCGTAGTGTCCATAATTTCTCTGTGATATTGATAGGTAAACAGACGTTCAGCTAGATTCTTATTAAAGTTTTTCTACTAGGGCTTGTGATCGATGGTTGCCTGGGATCCCTCTCTTAACTGTAACATGATGTTTTAAAAACAGCTGGTTTACAGAACCTTTAAACTCTTTTCCATCATCAACTTGAATCATCCTTGGATACTTTAATGGACCTCGCATGTATATTTGTTTGTAAAGCCACAGCCACAGCAGTTTGAGCTTTATCCGTAAAGGTTCAGCGTCTTTGTATCTTGAAGCCATGTCAACAACTGTCAGAGCATACTTAAACTTTTTTCTTCTAACTTGTCATGTGGAAGATACAGCAAGTCCATCTGGTGGGTGTCATTTGGAACTGAGTTAACAAATCTAGGCCTTATATTCTTTTTGGGGCAGGCAGATATTTGCCAAATTGCCTGTTTTTGAAAGCCAGTCTTTCGCATCTGATTCAGCACTCTAGCAGCTTTACTCAGTTTTTCAATAGCAGTCTTTCCTTTCCAATACCCTTTAGGAGAATAATATATTTTGTACATCGTATTGTACTTCGTATTGTCCATATTTTAATGCGTTTTATTTTACACAAGAAAGTGAGCAACAAGATAGACTGAGATCATGCCAACTACAATAAAGCCTATCTCTGCAGTCTTCTGTTCCTCAGAGGGTTCATAAAAGTCCAGACAGTTCTGGTGGTGTGGATGTTAGAAACTTCTTTCCTGTCACTAAGTAATACTCATCATTGCGTCATCAACGTCTGTAAATGTGTGCTCTGCATGTCCCTGTTCTCTTAACTTTTTATTAATAAAGTCTAAGTGAGCAATTCGTCTTTTGTCGTAAGCGTCTCTTGCCTTAGCTAAATCTTCCATTGCCTTGTTATGACGTTCTCTCTCTTCATCGACCGCATTTTACTAAACATATAATTGCTTCCAGAAAAGGCTAAAGCATTAACAATAGCTCCTCCCACCATCAGAAACCAATCCAGACATCTTTTTATAAATTATTTTCTTATGAATTAATCTTTCTATGCATTAATATTTTCTGGGATAATCCCCTGTGTAACAAGAAAGTCTTTTGAGGCAATCCCTGCAGTAATTACAACTATAACCTTAACAACATCCTCAATGTCTAACCTTCCTTGGTCAGCCGGCTTCATTTTAAACATGTTTTTTGCTAACACACTATAGCCTATACTAAAGACCGCCAATTACAGCAGATGGTAAATTCGTATTGATAATCTTTTTTCACTCATCTTTTTACTAACTAAAAAAAATAATTAAAATAATCATAATACGAAAGACTGTCTATGGTGCTTTTAATCAATAATCTTTTGTTGTTAAAGCTAAAAATAAGGTTGCAACTAGTTTTGGCGAATCTTCTATCTTTCCCATGTTGGGCGGTTTTATTCCTAACAAACATTTTGCAAGGGTTGAATAAACTATAACACCAACGATAGGCACTGCATAATTAACCAGCGTTAAACTCATGGTTTAAAAGTATTATATATTTTTTATTGCTTTTTAAAATGGATTGTGACGAACTATTAAAGTGTGAGGTGCAAGCAGACTACTCAGCAGACCACTGCCATAAAGAAAGATTATACTTTCTGGCTGCGTGTGGAAAAACTAGACAGTATTTAGGCACTGAACTAAGTATTGAACAGATTCAACAACTGCCTACATCAGACGTTGAGAGTACTACGCTAGGTACGAAGCACAGCTAGGTTCAAAAATGGTTAGATCGGTAGGTCAGACAATAATTAGTTTATATGCTAAGTTAGTAAGTAAGATGGCGCCGGTTGATTCAGAAGAAGATTTAAAATATGACTTATCACAAGATCCGGTTTTAAACAAGTCCCTAGAAACTCTTGCATGTGACATGTATTACAGATTTGGGACTATGTTATGCCCATTCATCATGGGATTAATTACTTTTAATCATATTAATTTGATCATATTAAATTTAATCGCAATAAAAAAATTGAGCGAGAAGACGCCGCAGGACAGTCCACAGGAGCAGAATGTACCACAAGAGAATGCGCCACAGAGCATCCCACAAGTGAGTAATGTTACAAAGTCTAAAAGTCCTGGACGTGTTGAGGCTGGGCGTAAACTAGCTGAATGGAACAGACTGCAAAAAGCAATCCAATCAGACAAAACAAAAATTGTTAGATAGTCAGGGGCGTAACGGCAGCACAATGCATCCCGCTCACATGACAGACAACCTTGGAGAAACTCGATATGGTGGTCGACCGTTGAGGACCCGCCAGGGTGGAAGAGTGCCGGGCCCTGTGCCTCAAAGGGCCCAACCAAAGCTACTGGTGGTCCCCGTGCCCCGTTTCGTGGTAGAGCCAGACGGCGGGTGTCTCGGGTAAGAGAGCAGAGACCTGGCCTGCTGCCAACCGATGAGGGAGAAACTCTACGGATCTCGGAGGACCTCCGCTGGACGGCAGCCTTCATCAGTGCATCTGGGGTTCCTGTCTGAGCGAACGAAGAAGAAGAAGAAGAAGTAATACAACATCGCCGCCATCACCACCAACAACAACACAATCACAATCAAACGATAAGATGTATCATTATGTATTGGGAGCTGCTGTTGTTGCCGGGGTGGTTTTTTGGCATACAAATACCTAACACCATACCTAGCAACAAAGTCACAAGCCCCCACAGTAAAAGAAGAAGAACCAGCTTCTGCAAAAAAATTACAACCTCCTGCTGTAGACCCTTTTCTATGGAATAGTTTTTTTTAATGAACTAAATAAAGTTAAGAACTAGATAAGTACAAGTTTAAGTACAAGTTAAGTTAGTTATAGAACGTACTTTTTAAGTTTAAGTGCAAGTTAAGAATAGGTCAAGTGCAAAAAAAGTAAGTTCTAGTTAAGTACATGATTAAGTACAAGTTAAGTACAAGTTAAGTACAAGTTAAGTACATGATTAAGTACAAGTTAAGTACAAGTTAAGTACATGATTAAGTTCTCCAATGACCTATAGCATATGAAAACTCAGGATTGACGTAAGTTCTCTTGTTATTGTTAGAGACTAGTGATTTCTTGTTAACAGCAGTTGTGTTTACTTGATGAAGAGTAGAGCGCAGATTAACATTTGTGTGATGAAATACTTTGTTTTCAAAGAGAGCTTGCTTGTAGTTGTCGTGAGTTATATTTTTTTTTTACAACTTCTTTACTTACACCCTTAGCCTTCTTCATTACAGAAGTCTGGCTAGCAACGCTATACATCTTTGCCCGTAAGCCAACATATTCCTGTACAACTGCCCATTAAGTTCATCCTTCATCTTTCCAATCACTTTCTTGTTCACAGTTGAATGTAAAGGACTGTCTTTTGGTAACCGCATGTGTCGTACCACCCATCAGCCCTTGGCTACCTCGGTTTCTAAATCCTTATAGAAGCCTTCAGTTGGAACATCCAGAATAAAACTATCAGTGTCTGTGTAAAGAACTCTAGATTCTGGGTACAGTGGTTTAAAGTAGTCATACAGAAATTCTAGCATCAATAACTTTGACAACTCTAATACGGTAAAGCTGATAAACACCGCTTGTCCAACATAACTTTCTGTTTCTTCTCATAATGCCAACCAGGCTGTCGTTAAATCTTCTAAAGTCTTGATAGTTAGGTTTAGAGACCAGCTTAATTGCTTGTTTTCTTTTGTAACTAATCTTACATCTTTACGCTTGTGTGGGTTCTCCATGGTTTGCCAAAACAGCTCTTGTTCATTGACTTGAAAAAGTCTTTTTTCTGAAGCATCAGTGCTTGGGTTCTAAGATTAGTATTCTTCATGATGTATGGTCTCATAAAGGGCTCTTGGTCACAGGTAATTATTCTGTGAACAGCTGTTATTTTAATCCATGTCTTAGGTAAAATTGTAGGAGTCTGTAATGACACACATATTTAGTCTTGTGTCGAAGATTAGGCACAAGTTTAGGAGGTTCTGTGGGGGTCATCTTTAAGCTTTCAGCGGCTAGGGGGTATCGTTGTGGAATCGTGTATTCTTAGGATATTCTAAGTCTACTTCTAAGATTAGTCCTGTTGGATTATCAGGCGTAAGCTGTGACAACAATACCTAACACAGTATTAACTTCATGAGGCCCTTTTAATCATTGTAAGTTTCTTAATGGGAGTGGTTGGCTCATAGCCCATCCATACAGATTATTGGCGTCTAAGTACATTAGATAGTTGGATGGTTTAGTGGGATCATAGTCATCTAAGTACTTGTTGTTGGCTTTGCAGTAAGGATGGAGGCCATGCTAATACCTCCCCTTAGACCGTCTTCAATCATCTGGAGTGTATCCAGATCAGATATTAAGTCGATCTGAATGTTTGTAGACTTCAAGAATGCGTCCCAGGAAAGGCCTGGAGCAGAGACGTACTGTGATGAATCTAGACCGTAGTGTTTCATGCAAGTAGCTCTGTAATTCTGAAACACATCTGCCAATAAACACACGTCGGCCATCAATATTGATCGTGATAGTCGCCCATTGTTGGTAGTGTAATTCTGTCCAGGCTTTTTGAGCGCATTCAATTCAGAGTCAGTTATGTCTTTGCTTCTAAGACTAGAAAGAAAGCGCCTTTAGGGGGAAGTGAGTCTTCGTCAAACCTGTCCCACGAGTTCATGTATTCATAAGGGTAAACGCCTTTACGTACTAAAGATGGGTCAAAATATTTGTTTAGTGATTGGAAAGTCTTGTAGCGATCCTGCTAACTTATCTAAACTCCCCATCAGATGCTGGGCAGAGTCATAAAAGGATTAAACAGTCAGAGTAAAAGTCATGTACTTTTCTCAAGACTGTGCAATGCATGGTAACCCTCTTATATTCAGAGTTATTGCTTGCATGATGAAATGAGTAAATCAAACCTCGTAATTTATGAAAGAAGATGGGTAATTTCATTTTTTTGGGTCAACCTTAAGCGAAGATTGCAACTATTGTGTGCAGCTCCTCTGAACTTTCCAGTAATGTTGATCGTGGTCTCTTACTGTGCCACCTAATAATTCTCTGTTGCAAATCCAGCAGTGAGTGGCTGAGTCATAACGTTCTTGGTCTTCAGTAGTCATAACAATGTCTGAAAGATTTAGTCGATTGGAGAATTGATTACGAAGTTGTGTCATGGTTGTAAAAATCTATAGCTGCATTGGGCCTCTGTAAATCTCAGGTTGTTTGTGTGCGCCGTCTGACCTAACAATAATAAACGCATAAGAACATAATCTGATGGTGGGTTAATAAAGGGTGTTTTTTGTTCTTGTTGAGGGCCGTAGTACTGCGCAAGATTGATTCAAAGTCAGCATAGACTACGTATGGGCTCATTTGCATTTTGCGTACATTCTTAAAACTAACTTTAGACCTGTGTTCGGGCGTAAGAAGTTTGGTTTCACAGTCTACAAAACTTTTACAATGTTTCTTATGACTGGCAGCTGCTTCTATAGTAGGGGATTTCTGACCAAACACCTTCTACAAAGCCTTGTTTAGATTTATGCTTGATGTATAGTATAACAGTCTACTCATTGATCTTATTAATACATAATGACTCTTTGTACTATCTGCAAAAAGTATCAAGTCTACATGTTTGTTAAGTAGATCGCCTAAAGTAGGAGCTTTAGGAGAAATCCTTAGAGGCTGTAGATTATCTACTACAGACCATGTGTATACGTTTACAGTGATTGTTTGTTTTGCTCTTCAAACTGAGATATACTTTCTATACTTACTGAAAGGTTATGGTTATCATAAGGTGTTCAGCTCTTTTATGAGGCATATAATTGGAGACTCTCCTGCGTTCTTTTACAGGATGTAAAAAGCGCTAAAACGCACCACATAAAACACATGCTGTCAGAATTTTGTATGTTTAAGACTGCTCGTTTTAAAACTAACTCTCTTGGAAGAGGAAGTAAGAATTGCCAACTATAGGATTTGAACTTTGTTTGTCTCAATCTAATTTGAAGGACTGTTCCTTCAGACCAGCCAGAACCGGAGGGCAGCCTCTTCAGAAGCATTTTTAAACTGTGTAAGCATTATGATCTGCCAGTCAGAATTAAAGTCGTGATAGCTGATTACTTCTTTCTGCCTAGTTGAAACCAGACTTCTATGTTACTGCCGTCAGGTTTTACATAATCAATCAAAATAGCCAACAACACTTTACTGGTGGTTAGTTTGAAGAGGCTTGGGATTTTAGAGATAGCGTGTGTCACGCTTTCATGAACATTGTGGGGTTAATAATGTCCAGTCTTACTTCGCTAAACATATTGCTAATTGTTCACTGCTGTCAAATATTTCTTCATCGTATATAGTTTCCCATCCTCAAATTTACTTGTGAGGCTCATTTTTTAACTCAAATATTAACGTAAATTAAAAAAATAAATGTAAATAAAAGTAAGTAAAACGCGCTTTTATTCTTCACCCAAGCGTTGTAACACTTCAAGACACGTTAACCTTACAATAACACCCGCTAATATTTTAGCTTTTTCTGAATCACTACAGTCAATGCTCATCAGTTTGACTGCTTCACCAAATAGTTCACTATGATTTTTTTTATTAAATTGTTTTACATCATTCTCAAACCCAAATTCACTAAAATCAATGTTTAACACTTTCATTGTTTCGTCAAATAGTTCATTACAATTTTCTATTAAAGTCATTAGATTACTCTTTAAATCATATTCGCTAAGTTCGACCGCCTTTTTTTTACGTAATAAAAAATAATTGTAAATGTAAATTCAGCTATTATTCATAGTCTTTTCTAATCGTAAAACCTGATCTTCATTAAAGCGAATAGCTACTCCTTCAGAGTCAGTAGAAACAGTCAGATCTTCAGGAGCCATGTGTGGTAGTCCTTCGGATCCGAAGATGACGTTAGCATTTCTGCAGCTCATCGATGTACGCGGAGGTGGCTCTGCAGCCCCAATCTGGAGGCACAGAGTCTGGAACAGTGGGGCACTGGAAGTCCGTTGTCGTGATCACTGCTGCTGCTGCTCTGTGACGTTGATCCCTGGCGGCAGTCAGCTTTTGGCGTCGAGTACTTTCGAAGTTGGTAGCGCACGGCTGTTCCTTTCTTGCCAGACTGAAACACTTAGTCAGCGCGCGTGACCCGCTGACCCTGACCGACTTCAGCGATGCTAGCGATGGGGAGGCGTACACACGTTGGCTCTCTTTCCTTCATCGAGATGTGTACCAGAGAGCTGTGCTAGTGAATTATTTTGTTTGTTTTCCAAACTTCGGATACAACTAAATCCCAGATGTTTTGTTTCATTTCGGATTGCCTGAGGATTATGTGAAGTGAGCTTGTGTCTGTGTGTGTTTTATAACGAGATGATAATCTTTAAAGTGTGGTTTTGTGTGTATAGTTTGACGTAAGTGACTTATCAGTTTTTCCTTCAATGGCGTCTACGTCTCAGCAGCAAGCAGTGGAGCGTGAGTACCACGTATTCAGTGTACACTGTGCCAGACTGAATTCTATGTGTCGAATTTGTGGAGAACGCGTGTTACGAAAGGAGAAAGATAGACGGTTTGGTGTGAGATTATGTAAAACCTATGCCGCAGAACTCTCACGTTGTTACAATTTAGACATTTGGAATGATGAAGAGGGCAAGCAGTCTACAGCAATTTGTATGAAATGTTACCAAAAACTCATGAAGCTGAAACACGCTAGCAACCTGACCGACCGCAAAATTACGATCGACCGTGTTGCACTTGATATTCAGAAAATGTCAGAAATCTGGACAACTTTCGATCCAGAGCTGCCAAATCAGTCAGTGCAAAGCATGCAGTCACTTTCAATCACAAAACAAAGGTGGTTGTCCCCCAAAACCGAGAGTAGGGGCCGTGAAGAGATCCGCACAACAAACTTTTGATCCCGCCGACTTGCCAGTTGATGAAAGTGTGTCGACGTCATTTTGTCAATCAACGTCAACCCCAGTTGTGTGTGTGTGTGTGTGTGTGTGTGTGTGTGTGTGTGTGTGTGTGCGTGCGTGCGTGCGTGCGTGCGTGCGTGCGTGTGTGTGTGTGTGTGTGTGTGTGTGTGTGTGTGTGTGTGTGTGTGTGCGTGTGTGTGTGTGTGTGCGAGTGTGTGTGGTGTGTGTGTGTGTGTGTGTGTGTGGTGTGTGTGTGTGTGTGTGTGTGTGTGTGTGTGTGTGTGCGCTCATCCCACCAGCTCCCAGTGTTTTAACATATTTATAAAATTACTATGTATGTACAAAATATGAATTCACATCTGCTAAAGATTTTGAGGTGCACATCACAAAGTTATTTAATATCTTATTGTCAACTGATCATGAACTGTTGATCTGGAGTGACAGAAGCACATATACACTTCTACATATTAGGCGACACAAGCAGCAAAGCGTACACCTTGTAAAAAGAGACAAGTGCACAAAACTTGTGCCAAATTAATGTGTGATCAGTGGACAATTATGTGCCAAATTAACGCGTGACCAGTGGACAATTGTGGCATAGGCAGTGTGATTAAGATGTGCATGGCTCTGGACAACATGAAGGAATCCCATATGTGAGTATTAGCATGGTGTGTGTGTGTGTGTGTGTGTGTGTGTGTGGTGTGTGTGTGTGTGTGTGTGTGTGTGTGTGTGTGTCTTTCTGTCTGTGTCTGTGACTGTGTGTGTGTGCGAGTGTGTGTGTGTGTGTGTGTGTGTGAGAGAGAGAGAGAGAGAGAGAGACAATGACAATGACAAAGTTTTATTCAGTTTAGGCCAAGGCCCCTCACTGAAGGGTATATATACAGAAACAAATGAATAAAGCAAAATATTACCTCTTGCGATCGATATTGTTTACATACAAAAGCATAATATACATGCACATTATTCACGCACGTACACATCCACTCACATTCCCGGACATTCGTTCACCTCATTCACCTAGTCCTTTCTCCTCCCTTGCACTCCCCCCCCCCCCCCCTCCCAACCAACCTAAGCCAATGATCATCAAATTCTATCGTTGGAAAGATAAGATGGCTGTCATTACAGACAAAGATTACAGGGCAAGGTTAGGTGAAGCTGGAATCAAGGTAGCTAACGACCTAACGAGGAAGCAAGCCAGTTTAGTGGCAGAGGCGAGGAAGCAAGGCAAGGTTGCCTTCTTCAAACGGGGCAGACTTGTCACTGAGGAACGGGAACGGAGCCAAGGACCTACGCGGCAGTAGCAGCAGCAGCAGCAGCAGCAGCAGAAAGACAACATACTGCCGCCGAAGGAACAACGCCTACATCACAACTGTCCACTGGAACTAAGTCAACTCAGCGCCTGGGTCAAGGTCATGAAGCGGATGAAAGACGCGGAAGCAACGGGAAATCCCCTACTTCATCCTGCAGAGGAAGTGAGCCGACCAGCCCACGTGCAACACGTGGAGAATGCAGTGGCAGTGGTGGGGGTGTGTTTGCAAACAGAGCTGTGTTCACTCCAGTGATCAGGGCAGAGACAGTGGGCGGGGATTCACCAGCCAACGTTTCCGTGGAGAAAGGAGGGGAGAGGGTGGGGAAGGTGTTACTGATCGTGTTCCACCGGGATACCAGCATGAGGACAGGAGGCCCGAACATGTTCCTGCTGGCTCTTGTGACAACATGAATGGTGCCAGTGTGCATGGATACTCTAGTGGTGAGAGGAGTACTGGTGGGGAACAAAGACGTGGTGGTTTACACTCCAGTGTTACCAGAGTAGTGGTAGTGCACGCGGACGTGGTGGTTCTCTCTCTGCTAGAGGTGGTGTCAGTGGACAAGGACGGGTCAGTGTCAGTGTGAACCACCCCAGGACCGGCCAGCCCTCCCCTCCAGTCAACAAGAGTCCCGGTAATAACCCTACCCCCAGAAGATCCACACGTACACGATAGGACAGGCAGGGTCATTTTGCTCATTTGAGTTTTCTTGTCTATAATGTCGAAAATCTTTATTCTAAACTTGGCGACTTATCTTTTATGAACTATGTATCTATGTTTGATTTTGCATGCTTAACTGAGACTTTTGTGGATAACGCATTTGATTACAATGGAATTTTTACAGATCATGTTAAATTTACTGCTCCAGCAAAAAAACTGTCCCGTCAAGGGAGAAATTCTGGCGGCGTTTTGCTGCTTGTGAGAAAATCATTGGCAAGTTATGTGTCAGTCATTAATATAAATTGTGCAAATACGGTTGTTGTGAAACTACATAAATCTGTTCTCCAATATGATAAAGATATCTTAATAATTGCTACTATATTGTGCCCGAAAATGGTCCTTTGTACGATCAGTTGCAAATTAAAGAGAGAGAGAGAGAGAGAGAGAGAGAGAGAGAGAGAGAGATGTGTGTGTGTGTGTGTGTGTGGGTGTGTGTGTGTGTGGTGTGTGTGTGTGTGTGTGGTGTGTGCGCGCGCAAATCTTTTTGTAATTCTGTGCTCCTCTCCTCTCTCCTCTCTTCTCTCTCTTCTCTCCGTCTCTCTCTCCTCTCTCTCTCTCTCTCCCCCTCTCTCTCTCTCTCTCTCTCCATGTGTGTGTGTGTGTGTGTGTTGTGTGTGTGTGGTGTTCATGTGTGGTGTGTGTGTGAGAGAGAGAGAGAGAGAGAGAGAGAGAGAGAGAGAGAATGTATATGTGTGTGTGTGTGTGTGTGTGTGGTGTGTGTGTGTGTGTGTGTGTGTGTGTGTGTGTGTGTGTGTGTGTGTGTGTGTGCAAATTTTGTAAATTCGTTCTGTTTCTTCAACTTGCATTAGTCTGTGTGCAAGCAAATCTCTTCTCTTCTGATTCTGTGCTCTCTCTCTCTCCCCTCTCTCTCTCTCTCTCTCTCTCTTCTCTCTCTCTCCTCTCTTCCCCTCTCTCTCTCTCCTCTCTCTCTCTCTCTACTCTCTCTTTGTGTGTGTGTGTGTTCATGTGTGTGTGTGCGTGTGTGTTCATGTGTGTGTATGTGTGTTCATATTGTTGTGGTGTGTGTGTGTGTGTGTGTGTGTGTGTGTGTGTGTGGTTGTGTGTGTGTGTGTGTGTGTGTTCATGTGTTTGTGTGTTCTATTGTAAGGTTTGTACCACAATGCATGTTACATGCATATCAGATTTTTGACTGCTGACCACTGTATCAGTGTTAGAAATGAAGCATGCTACATGCACATCATGTAAAAAGGCATGCTACAGGCAAATCATGTATTTGGCTAAGGAATGCCAGGATACAGTTCCTGAAGAGAGAGCAGAACTGACACAGTGAGTATTGCATGTTTATTTATGTATATATTTGTGTGTGTGTGTGTTGTGTGTGTGTGTGTGTGTGTGTGTGTGTGTGTGTGTGTGCGTGCGTGCGTGCGTGCGTGTGTGTGTGTCTCTTTCATGTGTTATGTTTTCTTCCTAGTAAGAGAGTCTGTTTATATTTTAGTTTTCTTTTAAATGAATTAAAGACAAGTAAATGAAAGTACTTTTTTCCCGAGTTACATCTGCCAGCCATCAAATCCCTCTCTCCTCTCCTCTCACACAAAATCCTCGGCAGGTGCATCTCATCTACCCCCCCCCTCCCCCCCCTCACCCCAACACACACACACATCCCTTCCATTCCCTTCATTTCCGCACAGGCCATTCCTTGCATGCACAGAGCAGCTGAGCTAGCTGTGTATCTGGACAGTGTTGTGTCTATCGCGAGGGCCAGGGTCGACCCAGCGAACTCGCTTTGCAGCTGGTTCACATGGGATGGTCTTACACAGTGGGGGATACTGACGCGTGTGTGAGCTGGTTGGACATGGTGTTATCTATACGGCTCCTACCGCTGTCTCTTGGGCATAGGCACTGTGTGTTCTATAGGTCAGCCGGGCTGGCTTGGAAGATGCCATTGCATATGATTTGATTTTCTTATGCGCACACCGTCTCCGATACTTTGAAAAGGGAATGCGTTCGCATGTTCACACACACACACACACGCACTGCGCGCACGCGCACGCATGCACATAAACACACACACACAGACACACACACAGACACACACACACACACACACACACACACACACACACACACACACACACACACACACACAGAGATTGTTTGCAGCATATAGTCATACCCAATGTGTGTACCCAGTCATAGTGTGTGTGTGTGTGTGTGTGTGTGTGTGTGTGTGTGTGTGTGTGTGTGTGTGTGTGTGTGGTGTGTGTGTGTGTGTGTGCGATGAAAAAGAATCAGAAGACTGTGTTTGATTTGTATTTTATTACAGAAGAAATACGGGTTAGAATTGTTCGGAAACAAAATCACTTACTAGTTGATCCAAAGCTTGAGACTTTGGTCATGTCATGTGCGTGTGGCTGCCAAAGTTCAGCTGCATGAAACTGCCATTGTCAGTTACATTGCGCACTTTGGATCAAACAAGCTTTAAACGTTAAGTGATCCGACTTTTTTGCTGATGTAGTCTGAGCAGAGGCATGTATCAAACTTGTGAACTAATCAATGAGGGAAAATAACTTGCCATTAAGCGCTGATGTGAGTTAGTTTTGATCGATTTTGTGTGTATTGTCATTGTTGTAATGTTGCCTAACAACTTTGCACACAATATCATGCTGTTTCTTCTCGTTCTCTGCAGGAAAATAAACCTAGTCGAGTTTGGTATTAAAAGAATTGTCTGCAATTCGCCAATACAGTCGTCTCAGGAGCGTATAAGTATTATATTCTTCACGACAACAACGAATTGTCAAACTGACAACCCCTTTTTTAACGGCCGCGCAGCAATGCCGAAAACATAGCTGCTGGACTTGTTGTGTGCACGGCTGACAGGCAGCGCTGTGTACAGCGCAGTAAGCTAGGGGGTAGGGAGCCGCCTGCAGTAAACACTGCCTTCCCTGACCTTGGCAAGTGCAGCAGCCGGAGAGGTGTTAACTCCCTTGCTTCGCTGAACACTAAAGAACTCGCTCTGAACAGCCGTGAGCAGCTTTGTGAATTGTGGCCCGCCACAGAGGTCGGTCCCCTGGCGCACTCCTCTAGTTCTTTGGTTTGAGTTCGCACCACTGGAGGTTTGATTTGACCGAGTCCTTGTACCGTTTCTTTGGCGTCCTTGGTTCTCTTGCCATGCAGAAGCTCTCCGTACAGCAGTCGCCTTGGCATACGGTGCTCTTCCATACGGATGACATGCCCCACCCATCGAAGCTGGGCCTTGATGAGCATGGACTCGATACTTGTAGTGCGAGCACGGTCCAGGACCTCGAGGGTTTGGAAACACGGTCCGCCAATGGATTCCGAGTATTCCGAGTATATTATCAACTAAAATGGCAAACAACTTTATAACCGGTTGGGGGCCCAAAAATCTGTATTTTACTGATGGCCTGCTCCACGCTTTCTCGCATATTATGCGCTCAAAAAGATCAGTAATTAATTCTTCAAACCTGCTCTTTAACTCTTCTCTATCAGCCTCCTGCTCCCAATCCAACTCGTAAAGTATATTAATAAGCTCTGTAGCTACTTCAGGCTTCATTTTTAAACTCAAATAAAATCATAAATTAAAAAATAAGTAAGCCACGGGATGGGCCTTAACACACACTGCAACGCACTCTGCTAGTGTAGATTATTGATCATTTGGCGTTGCCGTGTGTGAGTTAGTAGTGCAAGTATTATTGATTTCTACCCTCCCTTGTTCGCACAGAGCAATCATTAACAAATCATAATGAGAAAAACAATAATAATGAAAGTAATTTGTCTCCCTTTAATTATGCATAAAATGTAAATACCTCCCCTGAATAAATTATCTATTTATAGATCAGTGAGAGAGAATTGATTATTAAAGGATTGCTTTGTGTTTAATTTGCTAAAGCTTTTAATATTGTACAAAGTAGCTACTAAAAAGTACTTTAAAGCACAGTTGTTGTTTAACCTTTAAAACTATTCTGCTTTAATAAAAAACAATTTTAACAACAGTCACACTTATGTAAAAACATCATAAAATTATGAAAGCTTTCAGTTTGCACAGTATATATATTAATCCTAAAAGTGTAAAGTTGGGAATATGCCTGCAGTGGTTTTGTACTTGTTTGCGCGGTTTTTGAAAGTCTAAATTTGGCCCTCTTCTCTGCCCTCTAGTGACTCTTCCAATTTTCGTGTTTCGTTTGTCTGGGTCACTGGCGCGGCTATAAACGCCCGCAAGCCACATGTGGTCACTGGCGTGGCTATAAACGCCCACAAACCACAATGTATATGTGTGTCTCAGGAAGAGTTGCAAAAAAGGGGTGAGAGAATTGCCCCAAATTAGACAAACTGAAAGTAGGCAACCAAGTATAAGAAAATAACCACTATTAGAAGCATATTCTCAAAACCCTTCACATCTTGGCCACATTATCTGTGATCCTCTGGATCTGACTTGGGGCCCTAGGGCGCCATAGGGTCTCAAGTTAGACCCAGAGGTGATCAGTAATGTGGCCAGATGCGAAGAGTTTTGCACTTTTTTATAATGAGTAGAAAGAAACTCGTGAGAGCGTGGCAGCAGAGAGTCCTCAGAAGAGAAGCCCCCTTCAAGCAAGTGTTTCGGCCTTATCTCCTGACATTCTAGGGGGGTTGGGCCACACCCGGTTCATAACTCCGGATGTCCCTCTGCTGCCCCTTTTTTTTGTTTCCCCATCTTGGGACGAGCCATGGCTGGGATTCGAACCCATGACCCTCTGGTAATGCTCATTTTCCACTTAATGACTCGCGCTTTAACCACTGAGCCACAGGGACACCTGATATTTGTAGGGAAATTAAGCCTTATGAAGTTCACTTTGTTCCTCCTTGACCAGATCCAGCTTGAACACCTCTCTGCCGCTTCTGCCATTGCTTTCACGGCTCTGGTTTTTTCCTTCCCTGCAACTGAGAGCTGTTTCATGAGCTGTATGCAGACGTTCCTACAAATCCCTAGCTCCAATTTCTGCAGTGAGGACTTTGACCAGATAGCCTTCTCTCCTCAGGCTGTTTGCCAGATCAGCATACTTTTCAGTCTTGTAGATTTGAGCTGCCTCCATTCTGTTTCATATGGCACCGTGAGCTCGATCATGATCAGCTGCTTGGTTGACTTAGAGTGGACTACTATGTCTGGTCTCATGCCACTCTTGCTGATGATCTCTGGGTGACTCTTCCATTCTGGTAGGTCTGCAGTGCACTCCCAGTCATCTGCCCGTCCAGCAGACTCTGCCTGCATGTTTCGAGTGGCACTGTTGTTCTTGGCCATGATTTGCTGCCTCCTGCCGTGAAGAATGTTGCGGGTGCTTTGGAGTCCTGATTCGCCCTTTTGTGGTGTTGGTACTAGCCCAGACTACTTGTACAATCTCTTTGAGCACTTGGTTGTGCCTCCATGTGTACCTTGCTTGAGCCAGGGCTACTTTACATGAGCTTAGAACATGCTCCACTGTTTGTTTTTCATGGCAGAGGGGGCATGCAGGATCGTCTGTTTTCCCCCACTTCACCAGGTTTGCATTTGAGGGCAGAAGGTCATATGCAGATCTGAGAAAGAAGCTGATCCTGAGAGGGGCCATGTGCCAAATGTCATTCCAAGTGAGACTTCTTTGGAGTGCATTCTCCCACGTTGTCCATTCCCTTGCTGCTCTGCTGGACTGCTGTTTGGAGTCTTTTTTGGTCTTCTTCTTTTCTCATCTCCTGAATCATCATGTCTCTTTTGGCTTTTCCTTTGGCCTTTGACCACCATTCAGTTTTGGTCACCCCCAGTCCTTGTCTGTTGGTCTGTGTGTGTCCTGTTATTTCTCTGATCTTGAGACTTTCTTTTCAATGATGTTATGCCCTGGAGAGAATGTTAATATGCGAGTTCACAAGCCCCCATTTTTAAAATAACGATTACGTCGATTTTTGCAGTTTTTGCGTGTTAATTTGTTTAGAAAAGAGGTGTTCATTTTGGCAAAAATCAACATGAGAAGGACGTGATTTGTTTGTGAAAAGGGGGGTTTTCGTGCAAAATAAGATGGGTGAGCGTGAACCCGCATATTAACATTCTCTCCTTTTCCAAAATTCTCTTGCTTATTTTGCCCAGTTCGGATTTAGATGGGTTTATTAGTCTACATGTTGGGTTGTTTTGGAAGTTAGGCTTGTGGTCTTTGAGTCAAGACATTTGTTTAGGTTTGCTTTTGTCGTCAAAAAAAATGGAACTACTGAAACACACACACACACACACACACACACACACACACACACACACAACACACACACACACACACACACCACACACACACACACACACACACACATACAGCTGGAATCAGTGGGCACCGCCGGAATGACATGGCAGCAGTGGGGTGTCTCCTCTTGTGGGTGACCTCATGACGGTTTATAGACTGAACTGCTAGGATTTTAACAGCACATTTCTAGATGAGGCGTTTGGGGAATGAGCAGTGTAGCAGGCATGCGCCACTGGGGATGGAGAGAGTAGCAATTGTGAGGAGGGTTGGATGGCAAAGGTACATATAACAAACGAACATATAAGACCTATATTGACAGGAAAGTTTCACCAGTAATATTGTTATGATGAATCAAACCAGCATTTGACTCCATCCATTTCAACAATTTAGATTCGTTGACTTTCTTTCGCTTTTCTACCATGGTGTTGAAAGTATACATAAAGGGATTGATAGCCGAATTCAAAGGTAAAAACAAATATTGCTAGGGCGACATTCACTTCTCCAGATATAGGAACACCAGCCAGTGCCAATATTCCGCACAGCCCAATAGGAAACCAGCCATGAAGTCTGTCAGTGCAATGGTGATCAACCGACAAGCTAAAGGTCATGTCTTGTGATATTTGTGTCGTGTTCTCTTTTAACGCATTTTTCTGTACTAACCAGTAGACAAATGCCTGGCCGACAGAATTAATAGAACAGAACAAAATTGAAGAAATCATACCTGAGAATGAGTTTCTTTGAACTCTTGTCTCGTCACAGTAGAGAATACAGACACCTGTCTGGCTGTAAAACTCACCGGAAAGTAATAGATTCAGTTTGCTATTTGGTCGTCCAGGAATCAG
>CM031627.1:21468520-21478520 GCA_018398815.1 Conus ventricosus
ATGGTAATGATTAACTAGCACTAAAATATAGCCATAAGGGCCAGTGTTGCAAGTAAACGGCAAAATTTAACTGATTCTGGAAAAAAAGCCATGGGGTGGGATGTCCATGCTGATGGACTCTGTCACTCTTTATTGGCGGATTTAAATATCTAGTTAGTGGGTTTACAAGTCTAACTTGGAAGCCATATGATACATCTACTGCAATGGTTTAAATTGCTGAAGACCAAAGATTTGGGGTTATAAAAACGCTCCTACATTGTAAGAAGCATGTTCAATATATTCAAAAGCTACCATTTTTAAATAGTTTTTTAAATAGTTTTTTAAAATAGTTATAAAAAAGATGTACATCTATATAACCAAGCAAATCGAGCGTGTGTTCTTAACGCATCCAATTGTTAATTGGCGCAGGAGTTGTAGGATTGCCCTTAGATAAATTGGCTTTAAAGTTATGGTGGGCTAACGTATCTGAAGAAGCCCAAAATAACTGGATCAATATTAGTAACGGGGCGGGCAATCAAATAACTAATGTGCAAATACCTGATGGTTACTACAACTTTTGTTCTTTAAAAGAAGTACTTAGCGAATATGGTATATTGTTAAAAATTAACGAAGCAAACCTCAGAATTACTATACATTTCCCACTAGAAGAAAGAAGAGAGTATACTTTTCCTAAGGGGCTTGCAAGAATCTTAGGCTTCCACGGTAGCGATAGAACTTATAGATTTAGTACAAGAGAAGATGTCTGGCAATTTGAAGGTAATAAACCTTCTGATTTTCTTGTAAACCCAATGTTGTATGTCCATTTACAACAGTTAAGAACAGTACTAATTTGTTTGATGGCTACCCGTCTACAGTTCTAAAGGTTTTGCCATCAACTAGGGCAGGGTTTTGCGATTATCGATTAATCTCAGTTGGAAAAAACAGTGAATTTAAAGAACTAATTAATGGACCTATAAATTCATTAGATGTAAAAATAACTAATCAAGACGGAAAGCCAGTTGTTTGTTCTGATTTATTAATGGTGCTGGAAGTAGAAGAACGTACTGTGAGTCATTAGGGTTTTATTATATGTGTGCGTGCGTGGGCAGGGGTGGGGCGTGTGTGGTTTAATTAATTATGTTAATCAATAGCAGGTCTTTTTGACCTGAATTACCTGCATTGCTTTGTATGGCAAAACGCTCTCTCTCACACATATACACACAAACAAAAAACACAAACAAACAACAAAACAACAACAAACAAACAAACAAACAAACACAAACAAACAACAAAACAACAACAAACACACACAATAGATGGGGGAGGTGCTTGTGGGGAAAATGTGAAGAGGGGCTTTTGTGGTTCACACTTGAACGTCGTAAATTCGAGCAGCCACCAAAGCACTTATCCAGAGTCCCGAATCAATAATCACAGGATCTCTTTCAAAGCTATATTGGCGGCCACCCGAAGGCAGCCTGAAGCAGGTAGCAGGCGAAGCAGGGCGTTGAGGTAGGGCGAAGCAAAAACAGTTGAGTAGAGCAGGCACAAATGTCACAGAGCAGCAAGTTGTAGGTTGGCAAGATGGCTACCGATCATGCATGATCGGTACTATATTTAGAACCACGTCATAGCAGCAAGTGTTGCGGGTTTGCAAGATTGCTATCGATTACCCACCCCTATCCCTACCCACCCCTCCAATCAGACAGATTGTTACTGGGGGCTGGGGTGTTGAAGCCTGATTGGAAAGGAAAAATGCTCGCTTCTACCTACTTTTTTTACCTTCGATCTGGAGAACTCCACTGCTTCAGTTTGCTCTGATAAAACGATTTGGGAACCCAAAAGGTGTAAAATCGGGGAAAATGCTTGAAGCGATTTGGCAACAGCACGCAGTCTACGCGCATGAACATCAGAATAGCCAGTTTTTTCTTCTAGCCACTGAGCCCACGTTTTTGTCATCTTTCCTTCTTTTCTTTGTCTCTCCTGCCATTGTTTGCATAAAATCAAAAACTTCCAAACTGAATGTAAATCAAGATTTGTTGAGCGTTCTGCCTTTTAAGATTTCTCACCCCTTTTTGCAGTCTTTCTACAATGTCATGTTCAGTTGCTGTTTGAGCTAAATAAGCATCTGTATAAGCTTCTGTTGATATGGCATGACTAACATCAGCTTGGTTTAAAACAAGATAGTTATGTAAATCAGGAGTTGTTAGCTCCACCCTCTTTTTCTTTCCTTCTTTTTCTTGAACAAATCTTCCATCTTTCTTTTAGGTTTTTGGGTAGTTTCATTGGTCCTTCTGTTTTAGCCTTATCAGCAATGCTTGCCATTTCTTCATGAAATAGCCTGTTCTCTTCAAGTTCATTCTTTTCTTCTTCTGTCCATAATGGAGTAGAAGGCTGAGAAGTAGCTTGCACTTGTTGAGTCATGCCTACTGGAAGAATAAACTTAGTCTGTTGCTGCTTGCGATTCACAAATTTCCTTATTTAGTTCTTGTGAAGAAGGGCTACCTAATAATTCTGCTTCTTAACAAGAAAAAACACTATCGCGAGACATGAAATCAAACAGCAGAAACACAGTTTTTAAAGTCAAACAGGTTTTTCCCAGCACACCAACGTACATCCACACTGCAGGCCTCTCAATGTAAAATGACAGCAGCGCTACCCTTGTTGATGCCAGCCCCCGTAGACCTGATGTCATACTGCCTTGCCATTGGCTAGCGCGCACGCGCGATTAATAATAATGAGTCGCATTGCAGTGGTTCGCTTTTGGAACACTAATTGCAATTTATCGGTTTTTTGCGGTGTCACGTAACGAGTAACAACAGCAGGACCGGTCTGGGTAGGGCAGTTCGATGTCAGGACAGTAATTGCACTTTATCGGTTTTGCAGTATCGCGTAACAGCAGCAGGGACAGTCTGTAGTAGAGCAGTCAAACCATATATATGTAATTTTATGTCCCCGGGAGAGAAGGAAAATATGTTTGTTCACGATCACCAAATCTTATCTAGCACGTAAGCCCCCGTTTCAATGTACTAATTTCGTCAATATTTGGCGGTTTTGAGGTGTTAATTTTGCTTAAAAACAGGTGTTAAAATTGGTCAAAATTGACATGTGAAGGACGTGAGTTGGATGTGAAAAGGGGGGTTTTCGTGCAAAATAACATTGGTGGTCGTGAACCCGCATATTTACCTTCTCTCTCTCTCTCTCTCTCTCTCTCTCTCTCTCTTCTCTCTCTCTCTCTCTCTCTCTCTCTCTCTCTCTCTCTCTCTCTCTCTCTCTCTCATGGTTCTCCTGGAATGACTTGATATATTATCTGCATGACACCCCCCCTACCGGTGGTGACTGGTGTATCTTATGCACCCCCCCTCCCCTACATTTGTACTTTATTTGTTTTTTATGTGTGTTTTTTTTTAAATTTCCCTGGTGCTTCAAAATCCATTGTCTTACATCTCCTTGGTGTTTTTTTTTTATTGTTAGATTGTTCTAAACATGCTCTTTTCCGCACCCACTCTCGCCTCTTTCTCCCTCTGTCCCTCTCGCTATCGCCCTCCCCTGCACTCCTTTCGCTCCTGTTTCTCTCTCTGTCTCTGTCTCCTCCCTCTCTCTCTCTCTCTCTCTCTCTCTCTCTCTCTCTCTCTCTCTCTCTCTCTCTCTCTCTCTCTCTCGCCCACAAGCGCCTTCAAGTACATGCTCTCCTTGTCTCATCTTCTTATCATGATTTTGCTCATATATGACATGTATTGTTTCATTATTTTTAGTCAGCTCTTTCCTGTGCTATATTGCACATGTTATTAATGTGTATTCATTGATTCTCTCTAGTTCTCTCTTCTCTCTCTCTCTCTCTCTCTCTCTCTCTCTCTCTCTCTCTCTCTTTCTCTCTCTCTCTCTCTCTCTCTGTCTTTCTGTCTCTGTCTCTGTCTGTCTTTCTCTCTCTCCTCTCTCTCCTCTCTCTCTCTCTCTCTCTCTCTCTCTCTCTCTTCTCTCTCTCTCTCTCTCCAAACTCCATGTCACTTTGCTAAATACCTTCTACGCATTTTCATGCCTTATGAAAAATGATTATTATGTTGTGCCCTTTCTCTCTCTCTCTCTCTCTCTCTCTCTCTCTCTCTCTCTCTCTCTCTCCTCTCTCTCTCTCTCTCTCTCTCTCTCTCTCTCTCTCTCTCTCTCTCTCTCTCTCTCTCTGAGTCTGAGCTGAGCAGTCGTCGAGTGTAGACGTGTTTGCAATTCGCTCCGTTCTTGGTTTTCTACTTGTGTCTGTTTAGTGTTTACTAAAGGGCTGTTGAGTGTTGGCGATTAGTTTGGCAGTAGGCTTACAGACTTGTCGTTGTACAATAGTGGTGTTGGTTTTATTGGTGTGTTTTTCATCGTCTCTGTGAACTGCGACCTTTTTTTCCGCCACAGTGGGTGTGGACATTGAGGCATATCGTAATGCGATCGGTTACATTTGCACCCAAACTAGCCAACCTGTTATTGAAGAAAAGAACTGGCAAGAGATCCTGTGTATCCATGAAGTATTTTGTGGCAAGGTACACAGTGGATTGGACATCACTGTCTTCTTTGTGCGGATGGGTCTGTTGACACTGATCGTGTACAGTGTACCGTTCTGTGTTTACAGCATCGTGTGCACGGGAGAATCTGTGTCATAGTTTTGGCAATGGAAATCGGTGTCTCCACTGACTGTGAACAAGGATTCCCTTCAGCACTTAGCTACCGTGACAGTTTGTCAGATAGGCCAACATTCTCTTTTGTGACTAGCACTTGTGCTACATATGACAGCCTTTCTGTACACCCGCCACCAGACCTGCGTTTCTGTTGCTGCTGTCCGGACAAGTGGAAACCACCCCAGGGCCCAGCTCTATGGAAAACTCAAGAAGGCTCCCGTTGACATACAGTGTGACAGTCAGAAAGAATGGAAGGCAAACTGAACAAGTTAATTGACATGTGAATGATACAAGGTCCCATGTACAGCGTTTAGAGGACAATTATTAACGGAAATATGAACGTTTACAAGATCAGTTCATACAAATACAGAACGTTGTCTCCACGTTGCAAGTCATCAATAAAGAAGTCTAGTGAACAGTTGGGTCACATGAAGAAGTCAGTCTCAGTTTGATTCCAGACTGAGACATCTTGAAGATGAAGTGGAGAGGCAGGAGCGCTATTCTCGGCGATCCAACTTGCTGCTGTATGGAATACGAGATGTGGAAGGCGAATCGCACGATCGATGTATGGAGAGAGTGATTCAGCATCTGAATCACTATTTCCGTCAGAAAAGCTGGACGATGGACGACTCGATAGGGCACATCGTCTTGGCTTACCATCTCCCAACTCCAGCAGGCACGCCCGGTCATTGTAAAGTTCCACAGATGGAGGGACGCTATGGTTGTTATGAAAGACCGCGAGGGGAAGAGCCAGATGCGGGACTCGGACGGCATACGAGTGGCAGGGGACCTGACGAGGCAGCAGAGGAACACCATGGCGCAGCCATCAGGAAGGCAAGCATGGCTACTATTCAGAGGCAAGCTGATCGTCACAGAATTCCCGAAGACACCCAGACAGCAGTTACAGCCGTGACAACAGGCCCCACCCCAGTCTTTACCCCGCTGATCATCGCCCCTCTGTTACCACCCTTTTCCCACCAGCATCCCCGGCCGTATCTACGCTGATGCTGTGGCACAAAGCCAGGACACCACAGCTGCCTGTCCCATCAAATGGAAGATGCCGACGACGCCGGTCTCTCCGAGGATCACACGCAGGACACAACATCAGGCGGAGTGCAGCACCGGGCCAACGCAAACAGTCCACAGCGTGCAGGAGACGAGGACGACACTGCCGAGGAGGGTACCATTCCAGCCGTTCTCATTGCCTCCCGTGGTCATGGTCGGGGTTCTCCTCTGAGGACTCCGACGGAGCAGCCATCAAGTTCAGCCACGGCAAAGAAAGATGCCAGTGGAGGGATGGGACGAGGGAGGTCAACGTTTGTGGGGACAGCCACGTTCTGATTGCAGTCAGCCGCCCCCGGCGACACCTGTGCGAACAGAAACCAGAGGTCTGCTCCTCTCTGCGTCCAGCCAAGCAACACTTTCAAAGGACTGGCACCGGAACACACCAACTCAAAATTCTGGCATGCCGAATTCCAGTTGTGTGAAATAGCAATCAGGCCATCGCCCTAGCTGTGATCCTTTTACCGACTTAATAGAGACACAACAAATCTCAAACTGTTTTGAACTCGACGATAACTCTGATGTGAAATGTGGCAACTGTTATGACGATAATGTGCATGCCGTCATTAGTGTCGATGATAATGACTGTCCACTGTCCGAAGTGGCTCGGTGTGACCGCTCTGACAGTGCTGATGAATCAGCCTTGTTCGTCAGTACACATCAAGACTACGTTTTGTGTCATTTAATGTAGAAGGCATATGGAGGATTGCAAATGAACTTGATTTACCCCATTTTGTTGCAAAGTATGACTTTGTCCTCTCTTGGAAACTTTTTCCACACATTTTCTGATCATTTAGCTCCTTCACATGTAGCATAAGTTTCTCCTGGTATTAAAGTATCAGACAGGTCGTCTATCAGGTGGTGTTGTTTTCCTTGTTCGAAAATCACTTAGTAAATATGTACGTAGAGTTGAATGGGAAATGGACAATATTGTTATTCTGAAGTGTCCCGCAGCTCATGGGAACCATGTCTGATTGCTTGGTAATTGTGGAGTTCACATTCCCCCTGAAAATTCGCCTTATACCAGGAAACGGACATTTATAATGGTGTTAGTCTGTTGGAAGACTGCTTGCCCGATCTTGGAAATGAATATAATGACGTTCCAATTATGATTTGTGGAGATTTAAATCACGAACTGGTTCCTAAATTCACAAAAAAGCAACATATCAAACGAATTTTATGATTTACGAGCACCTGTTGACACGGAGGATGCAACTAATTCCCATGATAGATTACGTACGTCTTCAGATAGCATAGTCAACCCCTTTGGTCGCTTGTTACTATCTGTATGTGACCAGTATGAGCTTTGGTATCTTGAACGGATTGGAATCGAAGTCTTTTTCAGGGGAATATACATATATATCAGCAACTGGATGTAGTGTTGTGGGTTACTGTTTGATTTCAAACCGGTTGCTAGAAAGATGTTATTGTTTTTAACGTTGTTCTATGGTTGAATCGAAACATGTGGCTATCGAAATATCTTTAAATGTATTTGCTGATGCGGTTCTCCCAAAACTTGATTTTACCCATGAAGTCGTTTCAGTATGTATGTATAAATGGACGAGAACAAGTATGAAACGTTCTCTGACCTGATGCATAATAAAAATGTGAACAATATCATGGATGAAGTGTATCACTTATTGAAATTGATATAAATCAAGCACTAAGCAAATTCAACGAATGCTTTGCATATGCTGGTGAATGTATGAAAAAAAACTATACATGTTGGATAAGAAAAGAGAAAAACGATGGTACGATCTTGAATGTAAACAGACTAGGACTCTTTTGCGCAGGAAACTTCACCAGTTAGGCAGATCTCACCTCGATACCGACAGAATAGCTTATTTGAGAAAAGAAGGCAGTACAAAGAGCTACTTGAACGTAAAAAGAAATCTTACAAGGAAAATGTTTGCATTCCTTGCATGACAATTTGAATAATCCAAGAAAGCTTTGGGATACAGTCCGTTCTGCATCACCCTCAGTTAGTGGACAAAACACAATAACTAAAACTGAATGGTTCGAGCATTTCACCAATGTTTTCAACGCCAGTGGCAATGACCGTAGCGATGATGGTAGCATGAGGTAATGAATATGCTAATTTTGACGCTCATGATGCAGCCCAAGTCACATTTAACTGTGACACACTGAATGAGGCAATCACTACAGTCCCATAATACCCATTATTCCTCAATGGGAGCATATTTCTGCTAGATTCGATACAGATTATACACTATAAAAAGAGGATAACATCAATCTTATATCCGTTGAAGCAAAAGAACATGTAGAAAATAAGTATCCGAATCATTTAAAGATTTTACAGATGGTTCAGTTTTGGAATCATACACAGGGGCTGGATTTGCTATTCCTGCTTTCAAGATAAGAAAGTCATTTTGTCTAGGAAAAGGTTTTTCTGCATTTACTGCAGAACTGATATGCAATTCTTATGGCCTTATCCTTCATAGCTGATATTGATACTGCGATTTATAGCATTTTACTTTGTGTTGACTCAAAAATATGTTCTTTAAAGTCTGCCAAAACTGGAATGCAAAAGTTCTAAAAGATTTGATATTTGACGTAAAATACTTAATACATTCAATTATATGTAAAGGTATTAATGTAGAATTTTGTTGGATTCCATCTCACTGTTTGGGATTTGGGGGAATGAAATGGCTGATAGATCAGCGAAAGAAGGAGCTATTAGAAAATATCCTGATAGTCCACTAAAATTAGAAAAACATGAAATAAATTCGATGTTAGAAAGTCGTATAATGACGAAAAGCTTCCTTCAAAGTCAAAAATATTACCGTGTTCGAGATCCTTGTCTAGTCTCATTTATAAAATTCGATTAATTCATGGAAGACTAAATTTTCAAAAAAATGTAGAATGTGCTTGTGGTCATCCAATATCAATTGAACATATTCTTTTTGATTGCCATTGCTATCCCTGTTATACAACATATCTGGGATAGATGTAGCAAAAATGGGATCTTTAAATGATATAATCTACAGCGAAGAAATGATACAAATTGCATCAGTTTTATCCAGCACTATACTTGCAAATTTATTGTAAACATTAAATCATTTACAGTTATTGTATTAATGTGTATATGTAGCCTTTCACACATAAGTGCATATTCACATAACACACACACGCACACACTCGCACGCACGCACACACACACACCACACACACACAACACACACACACACACACACCACACACACACACACACACACACTCTACACACGCATGCATACGCACAGTACACAAACACACGCACCACACACACTCACACACACTCACACACACGCACACACACACACACACACACAACACACCACACAACACACACACTCACACACACACACCACACACACAGACACGCGCGTGCGCGCGCGCACGCGCGCAAACACAGGCACAAACTCTTACGCAGCCCGTTTTAATTTGTTGTTGTTGTTGTTGCTGTTGTTGCTTTTTTGTTGTTGTTGTGTTTTGTGTGTTTTTTTATTGGTTTATTTTTAGTCTAATATCACCATTGTTGTGAACAGACGTTAAATTAATCAATCATCAATCATCAATCACTACAGGAGAAATTCGGGAGGCAGTACGAGCACTCAAAAGTCGAAAAGCTGCAGGTCCGGATGGTCTCATAGGAGAGTTTTATAAAAATGGTATAGAACACATTTTGCCTTTCCTATTGAAGTTCTTTAACTACCTGTTTGATCACGGAGTGTTTCCAGATGAATGGTCCTTGTGAATTATCCAGCCCCTGCATAAAAGGGTGACTTAAATATTCCTGACAATTATCGAGGAATCTCGCTTCTTAATATTTGTAGTAAACTGGCGAGGAGCAAGCTGGGTTTAGGGAAGGTTATTCCACAGCAGACATGTTTTCACTAGTTTGCTATGGCTCAAGCAACTTTTGAGGCATAGAAAACTTTACGTGGCATTTATAGATTTCCGCAAAGCTTTCGACACTGTGTTGCAGAGGGAAATTACGGGCTGTTTTACTAAGTTGGATTGCAAGGCAAGTTATTTAATGCTCTAAGATCGATTTATCATGTCGTTAAAGCAACGCTACGTGTCCATGGTGAATTAACTGATGTATTTATGTGCCCTCGAGGCTTGAAGCAGGGAGAGGTGTGTTCACCGGTTCTTCTTCCTTATTCATAAATGAGCTCACAAAAGACGTAGTTAATTTTGGCCGGCATGGTATCAGTTGTCCCAGACTTTATCCAAATATTGATACTGTTATTTGCTGATGACGTGGCATTAACATATGACAGCATCATTGGCTTCAGACA
>CM031627.1:21483520-21506020 GCA_018398815.1 Conus ventricosus
TTATATACCCCCCCGAGCATTCAATCTATTATGACGAAACGGATATTTATAAGGTATCTCCATGCTAGAAGACGTTTGCTTGATCTTGCTAGAGAGTATGATAGTGCTCCCGTTATAATCTGTGGAGATTTAAATTCAAAACCGGCTCACTCAGTGTTAGAGCTGTTGACATGCATGATTCTTTTTATGAGTGCGGAATCTATGACAGTAATGATTAAAAGAACACCCGATAAAGTGCGTATGTCAACGGACAATGTATTAATTCTTTGGTCGCTATCTGTTATCTGTGTGTGAACTGTATGAATTGTGCATTTTAAATGGACTTGTGTCCCGGACTTTCTCGGGAGATCTCACATATGTATCATCGAATGACGCAGTGTTTATAGACTATTTTCTAGTTTCCAACTCCTTAGTACATATGTGTAAATGTTTTAATGTTATACCTATGGTTGAAACAAAACACGCTGCCATGAATGTCTCTCAATCGTCAAAATGTTTTATATTCCGAACAAAACATTGATCGTGAAACCTTTTCAATTACAAAATACACATGGAATGATGATCACATGTTGCCTACAATGACCTTATGTGCAGTGTCGAGGTGAGAGCTATCTTGAATGAAGCCATGTTACTTATGATAATGATATAAATTTGGCGCTTGCTAAATTTAAATGAGTGTTTTATTTATGCAGGAAATTGCATGAAGAAAACTACATGTATATGGATGTGAAAAGATGAAAAATATGGTTTGACATTGGAATGTGGGCAGAGTAGAACTCTCTTGCGCCGGCATCGGCGCCAACTTGGCAAAAGCCATATTGATGCTGAAAGTCCGGCTTACTCTGAAAAATGAAAACAGTATAAAGAGTTATTAGAATCGAAAAAGAAACTGCATAAAGAAAAGATTGTGCGCTCAATACAGGATAATTTAAATGATGCAAGAAAAATTTGGGATACCATTGTTCTGTGAAATCTAAGACTGGTGTGCAAAATACGATAACAAAAAATGAATGGTTTCATCATTTTGATAATGTTTAATTCTGTGCCAGACACTGTTGCAAATGCAGTTGGTGATATTGATGTTCCTTGTGATAATGGCGAAAATTACACACTTAACAGTGACGACGATTCAGTTCTTCTTGATAACACGCGTACCATCGAATGTGATGCGCTCAATGAATCGATAACAGCAGAAGAAATTCGAGCTGCTGTGCAAGCACTTAAATCTCGGAAGGCACCCGGCCCGGATGGACTCATTGGGAATTTTACAAAAATAGCATTGAGCAAATATTGCCTTTCCTTGTTAAATTTTTAACTATCTCTTTGATCATGGGCTTTTTCCTGACGAGTGGTCATTGTCTATATTCAGCCTCTGCACAAAAGGGCATTTTGAATGTTCCAGACAATTATAGAGGCATTTCTCTTCTCAATATTTGTAGTAAGTTGTAATAGTTTTGTATTAAATAAGCGCATTTCAAACTGGATTGACGACAAGGGAATTGTTGGTGAAGAGCAAGCTGGATTCAGGAAGGTTACTGTACAGCAGATCACATATTCAACTCTCTATGCTATGGTACAAAAGCAACTTGTGAGACACAGGAAATTGTATGTAGCATTTATAGATTTCCGTAAAGCTTTGATACTGTGTGCAGAGAAAAGTTTGTGGATTATCTTGCATAAAAACGGCCTACAAGGCAAGATACTCAGTGCCTTAAAATCGATGTATAATGTTGTCAAAGCAAGGGTGCGTGTTGGCGGTGAATTAACAGATGTTTTGTTGTTTTTTTTGTGCCCTCGGCTTGAAACAGGGGGAGGTCTGCTCACCGTGCTTTTTTTTTCGCTCTTTATAAATGAGCTGACGAAAGATGTGCTTGAATCTGGTCGCCATGGCGTTCAGTTGACGCCAGATTTTATTCAATACTAATTCTCCCTATTACTGATGATGTTGCACTAATATCTGATAGTGTTACTGGTCTTCAGACGCAGTTGAATATTTTGTCTGATGCAGCTAAACGTCTTGATCTCATTGTAAATTGGAAAAATCGAACATTGTCAATCTTTCGGAATGGGGATACCATGCCTTAAGGGAAAGATGGTTTTTTGATGATAACGAATAAAAATTGTGAATATGTACAAATACCTTGGCATTTACTTGTCAACAAGATTAAGTTTTGTATATACTATGTCGATCTCGCAGACAGGGCCAAGAAAGGAATTAACAGCAATCATAAGAACGATGTGGTCAATTGGCGAGCATTCTCCTGCCTTCTTTTTAAACTTTTCGATTGTCAGATTCAACCCATTTTAACATATGGAGCTGAAATCTGGGCTTGACGCAAAATCAAGAACAGATAGAAAGAATCCATTTGTTTTGCTCTGAAACGATTTCTGGGTGTGAATATAAAATCGCCGAAGCATGTTATTTATGGAGAAACAGGCAGGTTTCCTTTGTATATATTAACGTTTGTCAAAAGTGTAAAGTTTTGGTTACGTTTGTACTGATGGACAATGATCGATACCCCAAAAAAGGCCTATGAAATGCTTTAAATTTGCAACGCCAAAATTATGAAACATGGGCATGAAAAGTTAGAAATGTACTGTATAAAGTTAGGTTTGGGGGAAGTTGGGAATCTCAAGGGGTTGGTAACGTTAACATCTTCCTAGCATGTTTCAAGGAAAGACTTATAGACTGTTTTAAGCAGGACTGGCATGCGTCTTTGGAGTCGCATACATTTATAACGTGTATGCTTCTTTCAAGCAATCCTTCTCAATAAGTCCACATTTTGTGAGATCAGTTACATCAGAAGCGTAATGTATATTCGAGATTTAGAATGGAATGTCTCCATTGAAATGTCATTTTTTGATGTATAGACCCTACCTGAACATGATGTGAATGTCCATTTTGTCCCAATGTTCCAGAAACCGAACTCCATTTTTCGTTTGTTTGCCACCAGTATGAAAACCTTAGACAAGAATTGTTGCCTAGAAAGTTTTATAGACAGCCTTCCCATGTTTACATTTTCGTTGTTGCTTGCGAATACGAACAAACGCATTTATGGAAAGGCTGTCCCTCTTCGTATTCAAAGCTTTAAGGTAAGAACACGAGAGTATGAATGGATTTGATTTGATTATGATTTTGAAATATTCACTCCATTGTATGGGCAAATGGCCTGATCAATTAAAACATTCCAACTCCGACTCCGACTCCTCTCTCTCTCTCTCTCACTCTTCTCTCTCCTCTCTCTCTCATCTCTCTCTCTCTCTCTCTCTCTCTCTCTCTCTGTGTGTGTGTGTGTGTGTGTGTGTGTGTGTGTGTGTGTGTGTGTGTTTATCGTCATTCATTGCTTTAAGCTAATACTTTGTTTATCTTCCTTCTATTTGTTCGACATCGTGCTCCATCCATTGCTCTTCTTTGTTGTTTTTGTTTTACTGGCTTATTGAATTTTCTAAATATGCATTCTGTTATCTGTTTAAGGCACAATAGTTAACCTTTAAATTCTTTGGTGCGTTTGTCATCATTGTGCGTTATCCACAAACGTTACTTTTCTCGCCTGTGTACGGTTTTATTGATCTATGATTCTCTGTGTCTTTTTATGTGAAAACTGTCTTCCTCGTCGACTTGTGTTACTGTCCCCTTACTACCCATGACTTCCATAATCCCGCTACCCCTGGACTTAAAGATGGACATCTCAATGTCCATCATTTAATTTACTAAGGTCCATGAAATCTCACCACTCTTAAAACAGTCTCCCTATCCAGTACAAGTATTTGGTGTCAGTGAAACAAGGTTAGACTCTGGAATCACAGATAGTCTTATTAGAATTCCTGACTACAACATAGAACGATGCGACAGTGATCAACTCCAACATACTGCCTTGCCATATACATTCATCAATCAATTGCCAACATTACCTGACGCAGAACTGATCTTGAAACTAATACTGTCGGGTGTATCTGGATTGAAATTTTAAAAAAAAAACTCCAAATAACCGCCATTAATAATCGGACATTTATATAGACATCGATCTCCCACATGCAAATGGTATGACAACTTGTACAAATGATGGATCGGATCTGCCACAAAAAATTCAAATATACTACTGTTCCCCCCCACCGGGTCTGCCCTGGGGACCTGGGTGGGGCGTCTTATTTTTTAGTTCTCAGGTCACCCTCTTGTGCCCCTTGAGGGTGGGACTTTGTTTTAAGTGGGCTTTCTTTTTCTCTGTTTTTTTGTGTTTTTTCTGCCTACCCATGGTTCTTTCACCTGCATTTCTCTTTCAACATTCTCCTTATTAATCTGCAGTTTCCTGTTTCGTCTATCTTCTGCCTTTACGGATCTTTATCCTATTCTTTTCCTTTTTTCACAAGTCTTCTGTAGCACTTTCTATTTTCTCTGTGGCCTCTTGGTCCACCGTGTTGACCGTGCGGTGCGACCCGTGTCGGGGGAGAATGGTGTCCTGGTGGTTGAGAGGGATTCGGAGTAGATCCGCGCCCCTCAACACGCCACTTTGGCCCGGACTTCCCCTAGACGGGGGGCGGCATGGGCCCAATGCTGTCAACCGGTCGCCTCCACAGTGTGGGCATGGCATGGTCAAACCGTGTGCCACGTTTGCTTGCCCTGGAAGCCAGGTGAGTGGCCTCCTGTCCGTTCCCGGCAGTTGGTCATGAGCCTGGTGGATGGGGTGGAGTGCGTGTCACGCGCGTAATACCTGCACTACAACCCTGGTGTTTCCCTTTGCTGGAGAACCGCTTAGGGGCATCGTCCTTGTGGGCACTCGATGGCGGTGGGGTAGTAGGGAGGTGAAGTTTTCTTTCTTTCATTATGTCATCCAAACAAATACCCCCTAACAAAAAGAGAAGAAACGATGGTGGACATGGCACGCTTATGGACGAGACTGTGAGTAGAGATTCAGATTCAGATGAAGAGATAAGAGAAGTGACACAGAGAAACGTATCCAAACACATGGCCAAGCTTCCTTTTGGTGGAGCCAAAGACCCAAAAGAATCCATAGCTCGATTCTCCTTTTGCCATTTGTAGTGGTTTGAGGAGTTTCTTCCACAGGTTTCAAAATGATCAAAAGACTCAGATCAGTAGTTATCTTGTCAATTGTGCGACAGAAGCGCGTCTCGATTGTTGTTGAAAAAGATGGTTCTCAGCTTATGCAGATCACAGTGAAGGTTTCTATTCATCCCTTTCTCAACTATTCGAAAGGGTGATTAGATGTGCTGATCTAGCTGGACTTGCTGAATCAGAAATTCGGACTGAGATGGAAAATCAGGGTGTGTTACAGGTCCATAGAGTCAAAATCTCTAAAGGAAGTAACGTAATTGAAACTAACACGCTATTTCTTGACTTTTGCTATGTCATCTCCCCGGAGTTTGTCAAGTGGGTTATGTTCGTGTGAAAGTTTCACCTTTTGTACCATCTCCTTTGAGATGTTTCAAGTGTCAACGCTTTGGGCATTCCAGTCGAGCCTGTCGGGTCAGGAGATCTGCCGTGATTTGGTCAGAAGAAGCATGATGGGGCTTGTACAAATGCTGTATCCTGCGTCAATGTAAGGGTGATCATCCAGCACATTCCAAAAGTTGTCCAGTGTGGAAAAGGAATGCGAGATTCAAAAAGTAAAGATTGAGAGGAAATGTTCCTTTCCGGAGGCTAGAAGGTTAGTGGAGGTCAGACTCCTTCGGCTGATACTTATGCACAGAAGGTGGTTAACGATTCTGCGAACCGGTCATCGGGTGATAATCTAGAGCAGCTCCATTCACTACTCTAGAAAAGAATTGACAGAAATGTTGTCATCGGTTTTTGGATCGCTTACCGTCTTGAACGGTCGGTGGAGGTTTTGTCTCAGAAATGTAATGGTGTTTCATCACGGCAGTGTACAACAGGCTTCGGTCCCTGCTGGTGAGGGTGGAGGTGTTCGGTTGTGCAGGATGCTGTGGATCAGAGGTCAGGGGTGAGGGACCGGAGGAAGGAGATGTCCCCTCGCTCGCAGGCCAATGGCAGCAGTGCGGGACGGGCACGCAGTGAGGAGCGTCCTTTTCAGACTCCAGACCCTCCTAAGGGAAAATCTCGAAGTCAGGTATTTGGCGCAGCAGGTTTTCAGTCCGGTAAGAGCCAATTCCAAGCATGCAACAAACAACTTAGAAATTTATCAGGAGCATCGGCTTCTGATCTTGTCCTGAAGAACCGTTTTAGTTCTTGGTGGACAGTGAAGTTTCTGGAGAAGAGGGATGATACATATTCTTTTAACAACCTAACATGGACATACTCCAGTGGAACATAAGGGGAGTTAAAGCAAATTGTCGAGACCTTGAGCTATTATTGACAGAGTATAGATCTTCGGTGATTGCTCTTCAGGAAACCCTTTTAACTGCAAGTAAGAAGCATGAGATTCCTGGTTTCTCCTGCTTACTCAAGCCAGCTTCTGCAGACTTTCACGGAGAGGCTTTCTCTTATATTCATAATTCGGTACTACATACAGAAATTCCACTTCAGACGGATATGGAGGCAGTGGCAGCTCGTATCTCGTTAAACAAGGTTGTTACGATATGTTGTCTGTATTTATCTCCATCTTCTGTGATTTCGAAGAGTCAGTTGGATGGTTTAATTTCTCAGCTCCCTAGGCCATTTCTTTTATTGGGTGACTTGAATGGTCATTCTCCACAGTGGGGAAGTAACCGCACAAATTCTCAAGAGAAAGTTCTTGAAGATTTTATATCGGATCATGATCTCTGTCTTTTGAATCAGGTCTCACCGACCTTTTGTTCCCCTTCTGGTTCTTTGACTCACTGGATTTGTCCATTTGTGATCCTTCCTTATTTTTGGACTTAGAATGGCAGGTTCATACGGACCTAAGCGGGAGTGATCACTTTCCGGTTTTTATTTCTTTTACGAAGCAAATGCAGGAGTCCCTCAGAAACATGAAGTTTCGCTCTGCAGATTGGAGTCTTTATCAGCAACAGATTTTAAGTAGACTGCCTATGAATCTGTGGCGGAGTTATGATGATCCTGTTTTACAGTTCACTAAAGTGATAGTAGAGAGTGCTAAGGAAGCTATTCCCAAGTCCCGTGATAAACCAAATGATGTTAAGACCCCTTGGTATGATAAGAGTGCAAAACTTGAAGGGTAAGAGAAAAGGTGCTCAAAGACTTTTTGCTAGGTTTCCTATGGTGGGGAACAAAGTTAAACATCAGGCGTGTAGGCTAAGTGTCGGTATACTTTTAAAACTAAGAAGAAAGAATCTTGGAAAACTTTTTGTTCAAATCTGTCCTTTAAGGTCAATTCAAGGAAAGTTTGGAAAATAATCCGTAAGATTAAGGAAAGTCGGCTGCATCAGTTTTAAAATGTTTGCAAGTAAATGGATCGATTATTACTGATAAAAAGGAGGTTGCTAACTTGCTAGCTGCTACTATTCATCAAAATTCGTCAGCTGATCATTATTGCAAGGAATTCCAGCGTATCAAAAGATCAGCAGAGTCAAAATCTTGTTCCTTCGAGCCAGATAGTTCTGAGATTACAACTGCGTTTTCAGCATGGATGAGTTAAAGGACGCCATTTTGAAAGCCAACAACTCAGCTCCTGGACCAGATGACGTTCATTATCAATTTATTCAACATTTGCCAGCTGAGGGTTTAAAAGTGTTGTTGTCTCTGTTTAATCATGTTTGGTGTTCAGGGTATTTCCCACCTTCTTGGAGAGAGGCGGTTTTTATCCCTATTCCTAAACCAGGGAAAGATCATTCGGATCCTAACAACTATCGCCCTATAGCTCTCACTAGTTGCTATGTAAAACTATGGAGAGAATGGTATATTCTCGATTGTTATGGCAGTTAGAATGTCTGGAGGCCTTAGATGTTTCCCGTGTGGATTTCGGAACAACCGCAGTACTACTGATCATCTGGTTCGTTATGAGTCTTTATCAGGAATGCTTTGATCAATGGAGAACATATAGTTTCTATTCTTTTTGATTTAGAAAAAGCTTATGACACAACATGGAGCACGGAATTCTTCAGGACTTGAAGGCACTTGATTTCAAAGGTAATTTTACCAATGTTTATTGCTAATTTTTTGTCTAACAGGCATTTCAGTGTTAGACTTCATTCGACCTTTTCAGATCCTTTTGAGCAGGAGATGGGTTCCCTCAGGGTAGCATCCTTTCTCCACTTCTGTCAATCTGAAGATTAATAACATCGTCCAATCAGTAAAGTCTGGAATCGATAAGTCATTATTTGTTGATGACTTCTCCATCTCTGCCAAGGGGAAAAACTTTGGCTGCAGCTGAGCGTCAACTTCATTGTGTGTTAATCGTGTTCAGCAGGGGTTACTGAAAATGGATTTAAGTTTTCAGCTACTAAACAGAGTGTATTCATTTCCATAGGAAAAGATCTCAGGTCTTAGACCAGCTATCAGTCTCAATGGTCAGGTAATTAAAGTTTCCAAACAAGTGAATTTTTTGGGTTATTTTGATAATAAGCTTTCTTTTTGCCTCACATTAAGTACATTAAACAATCTTGCCAGTCAGGTTTGAATGTTTTGAAGGTTATTAGTCACACTGATTGGGGTGCAGACAAGCGAACTTTGTTGCGATTGTAATCGGGCTTTGGTGAGACCAAAGCTAGATTATGGGTGTGTGGTATATGGTTCTGCACGAAAGTCTTACCTCAAAGCTCTTGATCCAATCCATCATCAAGGACTGCGGATTGCTCTGGGAGCACTTCGCACATCTCCAAAAGAAAGTTTGTATGCTGAATCGGTGAACCCCCTCTGGAGCTAAGGAGGTTGCGTCTTTCCATGAATTACTACCTGAAACTGAGGGCTAATCCAGAAAACCCTGCCTATGATATTGTCATGAACCCGCCTTTAGAGCCAAATATGACTTAAAGCCAAATGAGATTCCTCCACTTGGTATTCGTATTTTGCCCTATTTCGGGGCAGCTGCATTGACCTTGATGCTGTTGATGATGGTCCATTACAGACTGATTTACCTCCTTGGAAGTCGCCAATCCAGAGATTAATTTATATTTAACTCAATTTCGAAAGGAGGTCACCTCGAGTGTTGCATATAAACAACTTTATCTGGCAATGTGAACTTTAAAAAGATTTTATCAAGATTTTTACTGATGGTTCTAAAAAGGTGAGAGGGCTGCAGCTGCCATTGTGTGTGATAACGATTTTCAGGAGCCTACTTTGTTAAGATTGCGGGATTGGTCATCTGTTTTATACTGCTGAACTGAAGGCTTTAAATCTGGCCCTCAGTGCGGTGTCCAGATCAGATCAGAATGATTTCCTTATTTTATCGGATCATTGTCGCATTGTCGGCTTTGTCGACGAGAGAAGTATCACATCCAGTTTTAGCGGACATTCATGATCTCATACTCAGCTTGTCTCTTCGGGAAAGCATATAGTTTTCTGTGGGTCCCCAGTCACATGGAATCTATGGTAACTCAGTGGTGGACAAAGCAGCCAAACAAGCTCTCGTGCAAGTCTTTCCAGGAGGCCTATGCAGTTTGTTCCTCACTCTGATCTACGTCATAAATCCAGTTTGTATTGTCGGAACTGTGGCAGAGTGAATGGTGTAATCACATTCATAATAAATTGTTTTAAAATTTGCCCAGATTTAACCAATCCTTTCCCATCGTGTACGTAACCGTAAAGAGGAATCGATTTTGTCACGGTTACATATTGGGCACAGCTAATATAACGCACAGTTGGATATTCAGAAGGAAGACCCCCCATGGTGTGTTGCGTGTGACAGCTTGTTCAGTGTTAATCATTTTTTGACAGAATGTGCTGATTTGATGTGTATCAGAGAAGAGTTCTTTTCCACCAGTGATTTATCGTTCTTTTTCGTGAGATTTCAGTGGATCTTATTTTTTCTTTTTGAAAGAGGTAAACTTATTTATAAATATAGGGTTTTATTAATGTATATAGGTGTCGAAGGAGTTGAAAAGATAATTGTGCTTTTGTCCTCATAAATTTTAAGTGATGAGTTAATACTAGTGTGGGTATTTGTATCAAGAGACTCAGATATGATACTGAGGTCCTGATTTGCTCCTAGTAGTCCGCTGGACCCTAATAAACACTAACTAACTAACTATACTACTGTTATGGGACTTTATTATTGATATGTTAAAAACAACAACCACCTTGGACAGTTACACTGTCACTTAATGCACTCCATCAGTTAGTACAAACCCCGACGAGAATAACTAAACAACTGCGACTCTTATTGATCATGTACACACAACAACAAATCTGCAATATTAGATGTTTCAGTGGTACATTCTGGTATTCGTGATCACTGCCCAGTCTTCTGCATGTGGTCCGTAAGGCTCCCCAAACCACCACTTTTACACAAAAGTTTAATGAAACAGCATACCTCTGTGACTTAAATATTTCCGCATTTCACGTAACCTATAATTACTCAGACGTCAAAGATGCACTATCCTTCTGGTACCAAACATTCCTCACCATCATAAATAAACGCGCACCATTACATCAAAAATGAGTTAGGCATCCGCAGATGAACCCGTGATTAACACCAGAATTGCTGCAAGAAATGGTTCTACGTGACCAATTCAATTCAGCAAATTTGTTTGACGAATACAGATAGCAGAGGAACTTTGTTTCAAACGAAGTTGAAAAAGCCAAACGAGACTACTTCAGTCAAATGATAACGGATGCAAAAACCACAGCACCAATGTGGAGGGCAATAAACAGTAGTGTATGCAACAAGCGTACAGATTACAAAATCCAAGCACAAATATCACCCCGGACGAATTTAATACCCACTTTCTGTCATGATCAGATACTCTTACTCAAGCTTCACAGACTATAAGAGCACCCAATGAATATACATGCCCGACTTCCCTAATATCATTTTGCAAACAAAACCTTGACACAGTAACTCAATCAAAATTTCCCTGCTTGCTGTACATGAAGTAGGAATGCACATAGCGTAATTAAAGAATAAAATATCGATGGGTCCAAATAACATACCCGCATTTCTTCTCAAACTCGCTCTACCTTACATTCTTGAGTCTCATATATACATATATAATCTATCCATTGAAACCAATGTTTTTTCCTCAAGCGTTCACAAACGCAAAAGCGATCCCCCTTCCAAAATCAAATGATTTGTGAGATCCAAATGATTTCCGACCTATATCCTTATTATCTATTCTATCCAAACCCCTTGAAAGGCACATACACACACACTGGTATCTCAGTTCATGGAGAAACACAAACTGTTTCACCCACTCCAATCTGGATTCCGATCTAATAAGTCCTGCCAAACAGCATTATCATGAATGTGTGACTCGTGGCTTTCATATATGAACCAATCACAAATGAAAGGGGTTGTCTTTCTTGATTTCGAAAAGGCCTTTGCTCTTTTTGATCATTCCATTCTTATAGAGAACTATCTGTCTACTTGAACCATAACCCCGACAATCTCATTATTCCAATAATACTTGAACGATAAGACTCAGTATGTGGCGCTTAATGGCAAAACCTCCACATCAGACTTTGTCAGACATGAGTTCCACAGGGCTCAGTACTGGGCCCCCTCCTATTTTGCATCTCATCAATGATTTTACCATTGTCCGTGTCAGATTAAAAGGTCATGACAGAGTTATTTGCTGATGACTCGTCACTCCAAACGAATGGTAGTGATCTACACACAATAGAAACTTCTCTCTGGGAAAGCCTAAACAGCGGGGTCAGACTCAACTCACTCACTCACATCACTCAACTCTCTCCCCTTGACCGGATGGTCGTGGGGGAGACATGATGGACGTCTTGCAGGCCAGAGAGCGCCAGCCAGGTCTGTCTTCTGCCGCTCTGATCAGGGAGGGGCTGCCATTCGGGCCCACTCTTTGATGTTACCATCCAGTTCTTGCTGGTCGTCCGCGTCTGCGGCCACCTTCCAAGTTCCCTGCAGCACCTGTCTTGGGTAGGCTGTTGTGCGAGTGACGTGACCAAACCATGTCAACTTCTTCCTTTTCACAAGCGCAGGAGGGTTCCTGCGGCCTGCCCTGATGTTATTTGGCACGAACGAAGTCGTTGGACTTGTGTCTTTCCAGGAGATCCCTAGCATGCGTCTGTAGCTCTTGGTCTCAAACGTGTGGACTTTTCTGGTCGTCTCAGCTGTCATGGTCCAGCTCTTGCAGCCATAGAGAAGGATGGACAGAACCAGGGCTTTGTATATGTGATCTTTGTTGGGAAGTTGATGTCTTTGCTGCTCCAGATCTTGTCAAGTTTTGCCATGGTGGATGTTGCGATGCCGAGCCTGTCTTGATTCAGTGGTGGAGCGTCCGTCCTTGGTGAGTGTGGCGCCGAGGTATTTAAAAGCGTCCACCTCTTCGAGCTGTTGGCAGTTCATGGTGATCCGTGCAGCGGTGTTGTTTGCACTATTGACCATGACTTTGCTCTTTTCGCAGCTGACCACCATATCCCTTTTGATGTGTCTGCCAGTCTTTTGGGTGAGACCTTGCAGTCGCTGTTGCTGCCCCCCATCAGGTCGATGTCATCGGCGAAACGTAGGTTGTTGATCGTTCGCCCACCGATGGAGATTGTGGACTCAAATCATGTAGAGTCTCTTTCGTGATGTTTTCCAGATAGAGATTGAACAGCACCGGAGAGAGTAGGCATCCTTGACGGACACCGACCGTTGTCTTGAAGTACTTTCCGATGTTGCTGTTGAGGAGGACCGCATTACTGGTAGAGTTGTACAGGGACTGGATGGTTTGAACTAGTCCCTCCTCGATGCCAAAGCTCTCAAAACAGCCACAGTCCTTCGTGCAACACTCTGTCGAAGGCTTTTTTTTAAGTCTATGAAGTTGTGGTATAGTTCTTTTTGGTGTTGGAGGTGTTTTTTTCCCTCATAATGCGGCAGTTGAAAATCTGTTCAACTGTGCTTCGTCTGCCCTGAATCCGGCTTGTTCTTCTGCCAAGTGTTCTTCAGCTTCGCCTTTGAGTCTGTTGAGAATGACTCTTAGCATGATCTTGCTGGTGTGGCTGATCAGGCTGATTGTCCTGTAGTTGTTACACTTTCGAAGGTTTCCTTTTTTGGGAGGGGAGGATGAGTGATTTTGTCCACACATCAGGCCATGGTTTGGTCTCCCAGATCTTCTGACAGACTGATGTTACCACAGTGACCAGGTCATTTCCCCCGTGCTTGAGGAGCTCTGCTGGGATGTTGTCTGCTCCTGGTGACTTGCCCGCTGGAATGCTGCGGATGGCCTCCTCTACTTCTTCCCTCATGATAGGCAGTGGAGAGGGTTCCTTGGGTGTCGTGTTTCCCTTTTAAGCACGCTGGTGTCTGGAGTATGGGATAGTTGTATAGTTCATCGCAGTACTCTGTCCATCTGGCCAGCACTGTGGAGCTCTCAGTCAAAAGGGTTCCGTCTTTGTCCTCAATTACTGTTGATTTGTTCTGCTGGGTCTTTGTGAGCGTCTTCAGCGCCTCGTACGCTTTCTTGCTATTCCCTTGCTCCCGTGCTTTTCTCAATGCCTTCGCACTGTTCACTTATCCACTTCTCCCTGGCTTCTTTCATCTTGCTTCTCACGAGCTTGTTTGTTTTGCGGTACTGCTTCAGCTCCCTCTGGACTGCTGTGCTTTGTCTTTTTCTGCTCACGTCTTTGTTGCAGAGATCCAGGAAAATAGTTGGTTACCCAGGGACGTTTTTTCTTCCTCTGGTGGCCCAATACCTCTGTCGCTGTTTCCAGGACTGCCTCGTTATAGTTGGAGGTGAGGTCATTAATGTCCGTGTCCAGGAGGCTGAGTGCTGCGAATCGTCCACCGAGTTGAGCTTGGAAGATCTCGGCAACTGCTGGGTCTTTTAAATTTTCCAGGTCGAACTTGATTCGTGGTTTGCAGATTGGTGTTTTCTTTTTAAGCTTTATCTTCATTGTGAGCAGCACAAGGTCGTGGTCGCTGCCCACGTCAGCACCAGGGTATGTTCTTGTCTTGGCCCTGTTGATGCTTGACTTGAAGCGCCGAGGGGTCAGGATGAAGTCTATTTGGTTGTGTGTTTTCCCATTTGGCGCGTGCCAAGTTGTTCTGTGGGAAATCTTATGTGGGTAGAGGGTGTTGGTGATGGTAAGCCGTTGGCTGCTCGCAAATTCCAGCAGTGTCAGACTGGTGTCATTCAAACCCAATGGTCATACACCCAGCCAAAACCAAATCTATGATTATAGCTACCCGCCGGAAACACCAGTTGATTTCTCTTTGCCTAAAACTTCAGTTGAATGGCACTTCTATCGAGCAGGTAGATGAGCTTCGTGTTTTAGGGGTAACGATAGATAAAGAATTGAAATGGCAATCTAATCTCAATAATGTATGCAAAGTAGTCTCAAAACACCTTTCCTGTTATCTCAATTAAAGCGCTATGTCAACAGTACTGCGCTTAAACTTTTTTTCAATGCACACATAATATCACGTATCGATCACGCTTCAACAGTGTGGGACGGGAGTAGTGATGTCCACAAAAAAGGCTGAATTATCTCCATAGACGTGCAGCAAAACTACTCCATCCAGCTGTATCTCTAACAACAGACGAAAAACTAAAAGCACTGAACATACTTGCTCTGAGTAATCAATCAGAATTCAACAAGGCATCATTTATGTTTACAATCTTGACAGATACTATGCCATGTTATATCAATGCCCTTTTTACAAGACCGAACAATTTTTTTCTGGTTGGACGAAATTATTTCTTCCCTGCCCACGCTTTGATCTACACAAAACAAGCCTACCTTACACTGGACCATATGTCTGGAACTCACTTCCACCGAATCTACAAAATACAAATACTTAAAAACTTCTCAAGAAACATTTGCATGAACATTGCATGTATAAGTAATTTAATTATTCTACTTAAATGATTAGCGCCCATTTGCAAAGTCTTCTGTGAACCATACTTTGAATACATCGTCTAAGCATATAGCCTACTCCGTTAAAATCACTCATCCCCACTCCCACTCTGTCTACCACCCCTTTTCTCCTCCCCATACCTACCATTCTCATGCGCCACTCACAATGAAACATGTTCTTTTAGAGTGTTGGGACTTGCACGATGTGAGACACAAACATTTTACGGCGGAGTCCATGAAGATCCTGTTCAGGGATGTCCCACCTGACGTGATCCTTGAGTTTTTTGAGAGAGATTAACATTTTCATCCGATTTAAGATTTTACGGCAGAAAGATTTTTAACAAAGTTTCTGGTGCGTTTCTAGATGATGTCATTTAAAGAGATGTGTGAAAGGTTTTTTTTTTTTTTTTTTTTGAAATGACTGGTGAGTTGATTTTAACGTGGTGACAGCCCTGATGTGGCCCTTTGCGGTCGGCTGGGCTATAAGCAACATTATCTTCTCTTATCTTACCTACCATTCTCTTCCCGAACCCTCCTCTCTCTCTCTCTCTCTCTCTCTCTCTCTCTCTCTCTCTCTCTCTCCTCTCCTCTCTCTCTCTCTCTCTCTCTCTCTCTCTCTCTCTCTCTCTCTCTCTGTAGTGCTGTTTGTTTGTTTGTTTGTTTGTTTTTTGTAAGTTTCCTTCTGTTTCACCATCCCCCATCTCATTAGTATTTGTATGAATAGTTTGCTTATCATTCTAGAATTAAATTACAATGTTACTATGTTGAATTGTCAGTATGAATGATACGTGTTGAAGTAATGTATGCTTGACAAGAACAGATTGCAAGACTAGGCTTTGGTCTAAAATCTTCATCCTTCAATCAGTCAATCTCTCTCTCTCTCCTCTCTCTTTTCTCTCTCTCTCTCTCTCTCTCTCTCTCTCTCTCTCTCTCCTCTCTCTCTCTCTCTCTCTCCCCCCCCCCCCGCTCTCTCCTGGTTGATGGGAATTCTTTAGCAGTCTGTCATGGAGCAATATGCTAGGAACATTTTATATCTATCTCAAGAAATTCATGACGAAAATGTACATGCAAAAGGTATGCTTTAAAAACAAAATCAGTGGGTGTCACTTCATATCTGCTTGGTCCATAAAACGGACTGCAGAACGCTATCGCTCCACAACGAAGTGGCATTAGATTTCCCCATATTTAAATACAAACCTGACATACGAACAAAATATTCCGGTATGTTTATCTACGTCTCAAATGATTTCTATCACCTTCTAAATTGAATTCATGGTTGTCTGCACATTATCAAATGTCATGTTCAACATTTTTTGACAACTATGTCACGTATGTCGACATAAAACCCATGTCAACCAAACCAAACGCTTATTCGGAATCGATGTTTAACAGGAGCCTTGGTAGGTTGTGTTCTTCAAATAAGCCGAACTTCCTCTCCTGTTATCTGTTCTAACAAAACCTGTTTCATATTCATTTACATGACTAAGCAACAGATTTTGTAGTTGCTGGCAAAGTATGATTACTCCCATTTACATATAGCATTTGACAATTAGACTGGCTTCCAATTTCTTCTGACGTGTCACTTACAATTTAAAAGGGAGACAATACTTTTGCAAAAACGTCATAGCAAGAATGACGAGTTGCAAGCCTCCTTTTACTTATCGCTTTGGATCATTGCATTTTCAGTCAGTGTAGTGCTGCCGTTGATTAATTTAAAACATTTGGAAAGTGAACGTATGTCTAATTGTTCAGTTTTGTTTCTGAATTGATTGAAAATGCGATTGGAATATTCAAGATTATGTTAGAATGTTCACCAGATATCCGTAAGTTGCTAGTGCATTACCGAAGGTTCGAGAATGCTGTAGAAGCTGACCGAATTACATTTGCATACGCTTGTTACGATTTCATTAGTTAAGCTTACTGATATGCAGAATATTCTAGAAAAAGGATAACCGAGTATGTTCGAGAATAGTCTTTAGATAACATATAAAAGAATGAGAGAGAGAGAGAGAGAGAGAGAGAGAGAGAGAGAGAGAGAGAGAGAGAGAGAGAGAGAGAGAGAGAGAGAGAGAGAGAGGATTTTTGAAGAGTCCTTGTCGTTGTCGAGCATGAAAGTGTTTGAGTCTTCACTGAGTTTGAGTCTAGTCAATGAAAAGTTGCCATTGGTAGAATATTGCCTGCTGCGTGTACGATTGAGTTCCTGTACGACGTATTGAACCTGAAGGTCAGTGGATTGTTTTTGGTTCCCATAGTCTTCAACGTTTGTAAATAAAAGGATCCTTTTCCTTGCAATACCGCCTGGTGTATTTTGGCGTCTGCAAGCCGAACACCTACCACAGGATTTCTACAACGAACTCTTACAAGCAAGAATACTGCACTTACCTTGTACCGAGGAAGTCAGCACTTTAGCGTGTAACATTTGGGGGCCACGCCTGTACTAACGAACTGCGATTCTGAAGGCCCAAGGCGAGGTCGGCAAATGCCATCACATAGGCTAATGCATCGGCTGTTGTCTGAGAAGAATCGAAACTTAGATCAAATGTTCCGCGTCATGATAGTCTTCAGCAGTGTTTCCGTACACACAGGGTGTGTGTGCAGCGTTTAGTGCATCGACCAGGTCCGAAAAGTGAAGAAAACTGTCGACTGTGCCTACAAGAGCAATTAGGGTTTTACAGAGCTAGGAGAGTCAAACAAAAGACTGCTGCCTGAGTCTGTAGTTTAACACTGGAAAGTCTGCATTACCATGGAATACGTGAAGATTGGAAAGGAACTAGACCTTGCAGGTGATTAACTCAGGAAACATGTTCAAGAGGCTGAGGGAAAGGCTGCAGCAAGAGAACTGGGAAGAAGAAAACAGAACTGGCACTCAAAGACAAGAAACGACTAAAGCAAGAAGAGCGTGAAGAGAAGAAAAAAACTAGAGCAAGAAGAACGTGAAGAGAAGAAAAAAACTAGAGCAAGAAGAACGTGAAGAGAAGAAAAAAACTAGAGCAAGAAGAACGTGAAGAGAAGAAAAAAACTAGAGCAAGAAGAACGTGAAGAGAAGAAAAAAAACTAGAGCAAGAAGAACGTGAAGAGAAGAAAAAAAACTAGAGTAAGAAGAACGTGAAGAGAAGAAAAAACTAGAGCAAGAAGAACGTGAAGAGAAGAAAAAAAACTAGAGGAAGAAGAACGTGAAGAGAAGAAAAAAGCTAGAGCAAGAAGAACGTGAAGAGAAGAAAAAACTAGAGCAAGAAGAACGTGAAGAGAAGAAAAAAATCTAGAGCAAATAGAACGTGAAGAGAAGAAAAAAACTAGAGCAAGAAGAACGTGAAGAGAAGAAAAAAACTAGAGCAAATAGAACGTGAAGAGAAGAAAAAAACTAGAGCAAATAGAACGTGAAGAGAAGAAAAAAACTAGAGCAAATAGAACGTGAAGAGAAGAAAAAAACTAGAGCAAATAGAACGTGAAGAGAAGAAACGACAGGAAGAACGTGTAGAGAAGTTAAGGCTAGAAGAAGAAGAAGAACGTGAAAACAGAAAGGACAGCAAGATAGAGAAAGAGAAGAGTAAGCTGCTGAAAGGGAATTGAAAAGACTTGAAATAGAACATCACGAGAAAGAGAGACAAAGAGCATTTGAACTGCGGATGGCAGGAGTGAAAATTTAAAATGGCGAACGCATTCCCCAGTCAGAAACTGAAGTTGCCTAGAGACAACGTCTTCCAGCTTTCGTAGATGGCGAAGACAACCTCGACAGTTGTATGGAACGTTTTGAACGCCATTATGAAGCAATGAGATAGCCAAAAGAGCAGTGGGCTACCAGCTTAATTGTCCTTTTGACTGGTCACGCCCTTGAGGTATACTCAAGACTACCCCGAGAAGGAGCACATGAGCATGATACTCTGAAAACTGAACTTCTTTAATGTTATGATTTTTTTCTGAACAAGGCTTCCGGAAACGTTTCCGGTCCAGTAGGCCAGAGAAGAACGAAAGTCCTGCTCAATTCCTAACCAGGATTCAAAACTATGTAGAGAGATGGCTGGAGTTGGCTGGAAGAAGGAAAGACTATGATGGCTTGTCATATCTGGTCCTGAAAGAACAATTTGTAGAATCCTGTCCTAAAGACGTCATATCCCACCTTCTACAAGAGAAAGACCAGAGCCTGAAATCCCTGACTGAAACTGCTCAGAGGTTCCTGGAGTATCACAACCAGACCCTTGACACTAGATCACAACCATCTACAGACCGGATACGACTAGTCCAGGTTCCAAAAATATCAACCCCACCATTGAAATGCTTCAACTGTGGGTGCCTGGGTCACAAGACTGCTGAATGCAGACTGCCCAAGAATTCAGTTAAGCGCAGCCCTCCACACTCCAGTCCTGAAGACCGGAAAGACCAGCGCCTGGATGGAAATAAAAGAAGCCTAGCATCTGCCAATGTTGCCATCAGGGAAAGGAGTCAGAAGAGACACCCGACGCAGAGGAGATGAAGACCTTCCTCACATCAAGCCCATGACAGCCCTGAAGAGCATGGGAAAATGGTGCAATGTGCCTTCTTAAACCGTGCTAATAGTAATTTGAATGTCATGCCTGTGGTGAGGGGACAGTATGATGATAAGGAAGTACAGGTGTTCAGAGATACGGGTGCAGTGGAGTCATCATTAAGAAGGACCTTGTTCCTGAAAAACAGTTTACTGGCAAGAACGGCTAACTACGATATGTCCATGGACATGTTGAGGCCATCCCCAAAGCTGATATTGAAATTTCTACACCGTTCCTTGCTGGGAAGGTGAATGCTTTGTGCTTGCCCAGTCCTCCTCATGACGTCAGTAACAACTCGCGCACAGTCCAAGAAGGAGAAAAAAGATAAATCTACACCATTGAAGACCAGCAAGTCCACACAAATTCCAGAAGTAACCAGAGAGAAACTGATCAAGTTACAGCAAGCTGAAACTTCTCTGCAAAACACATGCCAGCAAAACAGACGCCATGACCAGGAGCAACACCGAGGTATCCTTTAAGAAAACAATGGTGTCATTTACAGACAGAACAAGAAAAAAAAATGATGGGGGTCAAATCACTTGCCAAGTTCTTGTTCCAGCCAGTCTACAAAAACCCATGATGGAGTTGGCCCATGACTCTATCCTTGGAGGCCACATGGGTGTCAAGAAGACCAGGCCAGGTATCCAGGGCGATGTTGCACGCCTCTGCAGATCCTATGACGTATGCCAGAAGCCTGAACCCAAAGAAAGAAGGGTGTCATATACTACTGGGATGACATCCTGATCCATTCCAAAACATAGACAGAGCACCTGGGAATTCTTCGGAAGCTGTTCGAACGGCTGTCTTCTGCCAACTTGACTGTGAGTACCAGCAAGTGTGTTATTCGTGCAGATGGTATTGACTTCATTGGTCACCGTCTCCAGTAAGGAATGAAAGGGGTGCCCAAGGACAATGTGACAAACATTCTGGAAGCACCTCATCCCCAGACAAAGAAACAATTGTGGCCCTTTCTCAGCTTATTGAGGTTCTACAGAGAATGCATGCCTCAATTTGCACTCGTGACTGCTCCAATGTCAGATCTTCTGCACAAGGGGAAGCCCAGCCAACTGGAGTGGGGAGAGCCACAAGACCAAGCCTTCAACCTTGTCAAGAACTTCCTGTCCAAGAAGCATGTGCTACGGTTGTCTGACAATAACAAGACGTTTCGCTCAGCACTGATGCCCCTCTAACGATGGCGTTGGTGCAGTCCTCATGCGGGAAGCTGTTCCCAGTCTTGTACGCCAGCAAGAAACTATCCAGGGAAGAGTGGAGGTATGCTACCATGGAGAAGGAGTACCTTGCTATTGTGGGCAATGCGAATGTTTGAACTGTTTCTCCAGGGGGTTTGCTTTGTATTGCGTACTGACCATAAACCTTATCAATTTTTCAGAATCTGACAAGTTTGTGAACAGTGGGGTCATGCGCTGGGCCATGTACCTTCAGAACTTTGATATAAAGGTTGAATATGTGAAAGGCACTGACAATCTGGTTGCAGACTTTTTAAGTCGTGCATGATTAAATGAGACTTGTACTAGTTGTACACTTTGAACTGGGTGCGTGTTGCCAATTGATTTTTGTTTTAAAGTCATTTTTAAATCGTAATTTTTTATAGAAATTTGGGAAATTTCTTTAAGTGGGGGGTTGTGTTACAATTTAAAAGGGATACAAGAGAGGAGGAACTTTTGCAAAAGACATCATAGCAATAGTGACGATATGCCAGTCTCTTTTTACTTATCGCTTTTAGATCTTTGTATTTTCGGTCAGTGTAGTGCTATCGTTGATTCATTTAAAACATTTGAAAAGTGAACGTATGCCTATTTGTTCAGTATTGTTTTTTTTATCGATTGATGATGCGATTGGAATATTCAAGATTATGTTAGAATGTTCATCAGCTTTCTGTAAGTTGCTAGTGCATTTCCGAAGGTTCGAGAATGTTCTAGAAGCTGACAGAATTACATTCGCATACGCTAGTCACAATTTCATTGGTTAAGCTTACTGATATGCAGAATACTTTAGAAAAGAATGCGAGCTGTGCGACTGAGAGAAAGGGAGCGAAATGAGACTTTTTGAAGTGCTCTTGTCATTGTCGCGCATAAAAGTGTTTTGAGTCTTCATTGAGTTTGAGTCTAGTCGACGAAAAGCTGCAATTGGTAGAATATTGCCTACTGCATGTACGGTAGTGTTCCTGCATGACTTATTGAACCTGAATGTCAGTCGATTGTTTTTGCTCCTATATTCTTCAACGTTTGTAAATACAAGGATCCTGTTCCTTTCAACACCGCCTGGTGTATTTTGTCGCCTGCAAGCCAAACACTTACCACGGGAATTACAACAAACTGTCACAAGCTAGGCTACTACACTTACCTTGTACTGAGGAAGTCATCGCCTTAGCATGTAACAGTGTCCTTTTGGTCACCTACTTCGTCCTTGAATGCAAAAAGCTCAACCCTTCAATAACCTGCAAGTTACAGTCTTACTACGAAAAATCTATCCCATTTCACACACACACACACACACACACACACACACACACACACACAGAGAGAGAGAGAGAGAGAGAGAGAGAGAGAGAGAGAGAGAGAGAAGAGAGAGAGAGAGAGAGAGAGAGAGAGAGAGAGAGAGAGAGAGAGAGAGAGAGAGAGAGCACACTAATCCTCGGCTGTGAAACCCCCTGCACGGGGACTTGTGCTATGTTTCATGTGATTTAATGTTAAATATGATTTGAGCCCAACATTGACCTTTCTCATTTACATTTTGCATGATGTTGCGACAACATTCCAAAGGCTCTGCATTGATATTGTACTTTTTGCTATATCCCTCAAAATATTTTTAAATGGGTAATTTTCTTTCAAGCGATCAATGAAGGTCTCATTTGTGAGTGTAATGTAAAAAAAAAAAAAAGGAAAAGGAAAAGATCAACCCAAAAATAAAAAAAAATAGTGTGGAGAAAAATGAGGTAAAAAAAAAAAAAAGATCAGCGAGACAGAGAGAGAGAGAGAGAGAGAGAGAGAGAGAGAGAGAGAGACGGGGGGTCATAACTCTTTTGGTGTTTATGCTACTGTCGTTGCTTTTCTTGTGATTGGTTGGGGGGAGGGGGGG
>CM031627.1:21525562-21530562 GCA_018398815.1 Conus ventricosus
CATCTCATGTATGCAAGTTAATGGAAAAAATAGTCTCAAGTAGACTAGTTCATTTCTGTGAAAAACAAAACATTGTTCCAAAATATCAAGCCGCTTTTTGCAAAGGTCGCTCCACTACTGAACATTTAGTCAAACTTACGACACAAATTAAACATCAGTTTGGCAGACGGAAAAATATTCTAGCAACCTTTTTTGATGTGAAAAGGGCTTACGATCAAGTATGGTATCACCGATTACTCCAAAAACTTCAAAACTACAATATAAATAGTAATATGTATAACTATATACAAAAATTTTTTATCACAACGTTTTATACAGGTAAGAGTTGGAAGCACATATTCTAAGTCCAGAGAACTTCAGATGGGTCTTCCACAAGGCTCGGTTATTTCACCTATTTTATTCAATATACTTATAGCAGATCTTCCAAATAATCTATCAAAAGATACAGTTTTAGCCCAATACGCAGATGATATATGCATGTGGATGAAGGTGACAATGAAGCGTAAAACTCCAATTAGAGCACTTAATTATACCAAAAAAGTGTACTAACGCGAACTAAATAAAATTGATATATTTATGAAGGAAAATGGACTTTCTTTATCATTAGAAAAAACACATATGGTACTTTTTTATTCGGGGCATAACCCAAAAAAACTGCCTGATTTCACTATTGGTGGCAGTGTCATTAATTATTCGCAAAGCGTAAGGTTTCTAGGTGTAAATTTATCATCCAAACTTACGTGGAATCAACATATAGACTATATATTAAATAAAGCCAGAAAAGCTTTAACTTTTCTCAAAATTATTAGTAAACAGCGATGGGGTCAAGACACAAAAGCACTTTTATGTCTTGCTAATTCCTTAGTTCGTTCGCGTTTAACCTACGACCAGGAATATTTCTTTAGTGCACCAAAACATTTGTTAAACAAACTACAAAGTATAGATTGTAAAGCTTTAAACTGGCACTAGGAGTGCCGACTCATGCTTATAATCTTGCGTCATATAAAGAAGCAGGTGTTCTTACTCTTGATGAACATAGGAAAATCTCTGCAGCTAAGTTTGTATTAAAATCCTTTGTACATACCTCATTCTGTAATGAAGAAACAAAGATAAATTCTAAGCATGACTTTGTTAACAGGCCTAAGACAATACACTGTTTGCAACCAATTAATTCGTTTGTCTCCGACATGATTAATTCTACAGAATTAAAAAGTAAAAAAAATAGCAATTAAGCCATCTTTTTTACCTGTACCATCTTGGGAACAAATTAAACCTATTTTTGATATTGATCATACAGAACTGAGCAAAAGTCAATCTCCAAACGTTCTGAAATATTTAGTTAATGATCACATGGAAAATTACTATAGTGATTACATTAAAATATTCACAGATGGATCTGTACTTGATAATGGCAATGCAGGTTCAGCATTTGTAATTCCTACTATGAAAACAGTCAAACGATATCATTTAGGTAATCACTATTCAGTTTTTACTGCAGAGTTGATAGCTATTTTAATGGCTTTACAGCATATTGAGGAGTTACCTATGAATAGTTGTAAAATATTACTCTGTGTAGATTCTAAATCGGCATTACAAGCAAAGAACAAAATGCCAAAAAAACTCTTGAAATGATACTAGAAATCAGACATGTAATTCATCAATTGTCATTTAAAGACATTAGTGTGACTTTTTACTGGGTTCCTTCCCATTGTGGAGTATATGCCAATGAACTGGTTGACAGAGCAGCTAAAAATGCAGGACGTAATACTGAAGGGGCAATTCTAATTAACATAAATCTAGATCTGCACGAGTATTATAATCACATTGAAAAACTAGCGAAAGATAAGTTTGATAACATGCTGAAGACATCAGATAGCCAATATTCACACAATTGTATAAAAAGCGTCAGCACAATAAATTCCAAATTAATTTTAAATCACATATCTGATACAAGTTCAAGACATATTGGTTCTCTGATGTTCAAAATTCGTTTAAATGCTTTTAAAACAAAATTTTCTAAAGATATTAAATGTGTATGTGGAAATCAAATTTCCATCAGCCATCTGATTTTACACTGTCCTAGTATCAAAGAATTAATGACGAAAACTACAGGGAATTTACTGGCTCGTCAAATACCATTAACTGTTCAGGAAGTGTTAAATGACTTCCATCTTCTTAAATGTTTTTCAGAAGTTTTACACCTTAGTCCTATGGTCTTTTCCTTTGAATAGTTAATTTATTGTTGGATTCAATTGTTGTTATACTAATCTTCTGTTAATTGTTAAGTCACGTTTGATATAGATGGTAAACCTCACTTCCTTTCTACTAATTCTGTCATTTTCAACAATTCACATCCCATATAAAGTTTGATCATTATATAGAATTGTAGGTGTAGGTATGTAGGAAAAACACATAATCTTTACTACCACACACTCTCTAAAATATCAATGCATGCATAAACAATCTCTTCTTTCATACCTTTATTTCTCCTATCCCCCCACCCCCCCCCCTTTCCCGTCTAATATCACTTAAGGGTGAACAGACGTAAAACTAAAGAAAGAACACACACACATGTGCCCTTTATGGCGTACCTACTGGCATGGGCTACTGTGTCACTTCTCTCTCTCTCTCTCTCTCTCTCTCCTCTCTCTCTCTCTCTCTCTCTCTCCTCTCTCTCTCTCTCTCTCTCTCTCTCTCTCTCTCTCTCTCTCTCTTCTCTCTCTTCTCTCTCTCTCTCTCTCTGTGTCTCTGTCTGTGTGTTGTGTGTGTGTGTTGTGTGTGTCTGTGTCTCTGTGTCTCTGTGCCTGTGTGCGTGTGAATTGTTTTTTAGAAAAATGAAGGGTTCGATGAAAAAGAAAAGAAAAGCAAATTAAGCGCTTTATTTTGCCAAGCTTAGACGTTTGTTTGCTACTTCCGTTCGTGGGGTTTCCCGCCATGCAACGTGGACTGGCAGATGAAGCTGATTAAGCTGTCTGTTCACTAGCACAGTACTTCCCAGGGGACTGACTTCACGACGTGGCATTTGTCTGCTCACTAGCACAGTACTTCATTAGGGACTGACTGTCACGTGACATCTGTCTGTTCACTAGCACAGTACTTCATTAGGGACTGACTATCCTGTGACATATCGATTTTTTTGCACATTCCATAAACTCTTCTCCTTTATCCATCTTCTTCTGTCATTTCTTAAATCTATAAAGCTGCAAAGGTCGTATCATTGAATTGAACTACACCAGAAGAAACAAGGTTCCCCCCCCCCCCCCCCAGATCGAGTCACTTCACATTGAGGTCCCTTTCCTCTACCTTAGCTTCCTTTCCATGTCAATGTGCCATATTCTGCATTGCCAGGGATTTACTGTAGTTGCAAAGCGAGGCGACTGCATGCCAAATCTAAACACATTCAAAATGTTAGTGATAATGGAATTAGATGAAGATAAGTGATTGCTTGTTCATTTTCGTTGTACTGAGTGTTTTTTGGGTTTTTTTTTCTTTTTTTTTTTCCTTGAAGAAGACCTAAGAGGTCGAAACGCGTCGTGTTTTGTCTTGTAATTCGTTTGTGTAAGTTTTTTGACAGTGCATTACCACTAACATTTCAAATTTGTTCAGGAATGTATTGATTACATTTATTTTTTAGGACTGAATAATCCAAGTACTTATTTTCCAGTGAGTTACTTTCTCTCTCTTACTGCCATGAAAACAAGAAATCTTCAACGGTCAGAAGCGATGATAGGTCTGAGTTTGCTGAGGTCACCCAAGCTCTGCCCTTGAGAATGCATCCTTAATCATCCATCATTCACCGGTCCCTGTTCTTCAAGTCCATCCATACTTCTCTTGTCAATTTGTGGTGACATCGGGACATTTTCATTTAGTAATAGTGTGCAAAGTTAAGTCTAGGCAGGATTTGACCGTCATTCCTTTCCCTCATCTATTACTGGTTACTACTCACTAAAGGTTTTCCCTGGCACTACAAGAGCACACTAAACCCTTGATTCAAGGAGTGCGTCGCTCTGAAAATGCCGTATATTGTCATGAAATGCTGCTCCAGTCTTCGTCGTTTTAGTTGCTGTAATGGTTTCCTGGATAACTGGAAGACTGTCTTAAGACGGGACCTTGAGTTTTCATACTTTTCTCCTCCTCATTGATGGTTTGGTTTGCTAGGGCAGTGTGTTTTGATATCATGCCTCTAGGTCTGTTTTTTCCCAATTCTCATGATGCATACACAACTACTCAAAATATCACTAGCTTGTGCTCCCAGAGTGCGCTTGCCAGTCAACACATCCATTTTGTAGACTGTCTTTTCATCGAACCTCTACACCCACCCTACCCCAGCCTTATTTTTCGGTTTAAAAGTTGAGATTGTGTCGTTTGGCTTGTTGCGCCTGTACAACAGCTTCATCTGTAAAACCAATGAAGTGTAGGTGAAAAAGCATAAAAGATAAATTGTCGAATTACCGGTGTAGCGATCCAATTTAACTCCCATCCACTATTAACTCCCCTGGAGTTAGAATAGCAAGTGCCAATTTTAACTCCCTGGGAGTTAAAACAAACCACGCCAGATTGATCCCCCCCCCCCCCCCCCCCCCCCCCCCTCCTGTTTTGTATTAACTCCCCAACCCAAAACATTCAGTTTTATATGTTGTTAGTCACGATATGAGAAATAAACATTTAATATAACACCCCCCTCCCTGTTTCCCTCCCTCCCTCCCCCTCTCTCTGTCTGCCTGTCTCGCTGTCTGTCTGTCTGTCTGTCTGTCTGTCTCTCTCTCTCTCTCTCTCTCTCTCTCTCTCTCTCTCTCCTCTCTCTCTCTCTCTCTCTCTCCTCCTCTCTGCCTTCCCCCCTATGTCTGTCTGTCTCTCTGCATGTTTCTAGTCAGCTTTGCTTACTATTATTAGTTTCATCAAAGACAGATGGTTGAATAGGCTTCTATATTAGCCTAAGATCTTTATCCTTGTCAAGTAAAGTTTTCAAGTGTCATGTGTCAAGTGTCTCTCTCAGTGTG
>CM031627.1:21533062-21536944 GCA_018398815.1 Conus ventricosus
AAGTAGTGTTGAGAGCTGTTGAAGTGCACGTCTACAGGGTAATTGTATCCCAGGCGCATTGACCGCAGGTGCTCTTAAAAGTGATCGTCTAGGCAATGACATGTCTCACCAGTGTTTTTCTGGTTACACAGTGTCCACGTAAGGACGTCCACCATGTTCTCAGTCTGGCAGTTGAACGGCACCTTGACAGTGAACCTCCCTTTGGGGCCAATGATGGTCCTCGTTTGGTCGTTGAATGGGCATGTTTTGCAGCCTTTGATACCACAAAGACTGGCGCCTGGGAAGGGGGGTGGTCTGTCTCTGGGGAGAGCAGCTCACACCAGGTGGTCCTGAAGACCGGTGTCTCGTTTGAACGCAACTAATGGCGGGCGGGGAAAAATCTTCTTGTAGGGAGGGATCGGACTGTACGATGTGGAAGTTGCAGAGCAAGATGTTTTTTTCACAGTAAGGTTGTGTCACTAACTCATTCTGCCGGTGAAGACACTAAGTTTCGAAAAGTCCGAACTTTATTTCCACCTGTAAGTTGAGAATTTACCATTTCTGCTTTTTCACCTGCTGTGTCAACATGCTGCAGTCAACCTCCAATTCTTTTTGCATTGTGGTGTAGGTTTTTCTACATCCTTTATGTTGGTGCGGTGTGCTGCTGCTCATTCATCAGAATAATCACACATTTTCGTGATGTAGTTCTTTACTCCTGGACTGGTGCAACATTTCATACACAAACAGAGAAGTTCTGCTTATTCTGTGCTTCAGGTCCGTTGTGGATTTCCAGTCGAGATCAGGTTTGCGTCGATGGATTCATCATTCTGTCCCCCTTTCACTGAGGTTTTGGAACATCTTTCGTTTGATTTAGAGACAAGAATATTTTAGACACAAAGACAGGTTGGGTAGCCACACAAAAGAGCCTGTAGGTCTGACATTTCCCGTGACATGGGTCTTTCCTAAACATCCTCTGGGCTGTTTGCAGAAGCCATTTGCTCAGCAATGTGTCAGCAGAAAAAAGGAGAAAGCAAAGCAACACAGACAAAACAAACAGGATCGCCTGCTACACAGAGATTAACAGCAGCATGTCTTCACAACAGAAAACAAGTGTTGTTGATCTGAACTGTTACAGGGCACACTTTTCTTTCTTTCTTTCTTTTCTTTTTGTGCTCTATCAATCATGCACCTTGGTAAAATGTACGTAAACTTAACTGGAGCTTACAGAAAGACATGCATGCGCTGCATCATACTTTTAATTTCATTAGTTCATTCAATCAGGGCCTATATATTTCATCCTTATTTTAAGTCTTGACCCTGGTTAGCTTTTTGTTTTTAATATCAGTAGTTTTCAGATCTGTGCAAATGTGCTCTCTCTTATCACCCTATATGTAATGTTGTTCTTGCAGGTATGGGGATTGAAATTAATGCACGCAAATCTCTTCTCTCTCTCTCTCTCTCTCTCTCTCTCTCTCTCTCTCTCTCTCTCTCTCTCTCTCTCTGTGCGTGTGTGCGCGTGTGTGTGTGTGTAAAAGGTACAAGAGGTGTTTACGTTCATGAAAGACGCCAGCTATTTTTTGTTCAGTGTGTAGACTGGGGGAAAAGCTGTGATGGGTTCAAGGACTGCATCACGGGCAAGGACGAGTCAAATTGTGATGCCGTGAATTCCATGTCTTATACAATAAGGCCACCAGCTGTAGTTAACTTTGACACGCCAGGTGGATTCACCGTGACCCCACTACCAGAAAACACGACGCAGTGTCCAGACACTCATTTTCAGTGTCACGATGGTGATTACTGTCTCCCTGTCTATGTCCGCTGCAATGACATGATCGACTGTCCAGATCATGAAGACGAACTTGATTGTTTTAATTTTTACAGGACATGCCCAGGGTTGTACCGATGTCGATACCGTGACCAGACGATCTGTCTGCACGTGAATCACCTGTGTGATGGTCTGCCACAGTGCCCGCAACATGATGATGAACTGATGTGCAACATTCCGTGTCCTGAGGCATGTGTTTGTTACGGTCTTGCCTTCACCTGTAACCGGACTTTTCACATCAGCTCTTTCCCACAGATACGCTACCTGGACGTCTCAGGTAGTGGAACACGCATGAGTGATATCACTGACAACATCATGTTGATCCACCTAGGTGTAACGGCGTGTGGATGGAAGAGTTTAACAGAAGTTGCTTTGCCGAATCTCCATAGTTTGGATCTTAGCCACAATCTACTTCATTCCATCAACTTTAGCCACTTTGCAGGAATGCCTCACCTGCGGAGATTGAATCTGGCAGGTAACCCCCTATCTGGTGGTGACATCTATATCCAAGACCAGTACTCACATCCATCATTAGTGATGATCAATTTTTCCCATGTCCAAATGGAATCTGTAAATATGAGCATGTTGTCAGCTGTTATGCCACAGTTGAAAGTTCTAGATCTGTCCTCAAATGATATAAAGGTCCTTGAGGAACAACACGTGTTTCGTAATCTTCAGGTTTTGAACTTACAGGGTTGTCCTCTCATTGATTTTGCTCCAGCCTTCATGAAACACATGACAGATCTCCTGCATGTTTTTGCAGATAATTTCAAACTGTGTTGTTCTGTTGTTTTGCCAGACAGCTTCCGAGGGAATGTTTGGCTCCGTCTGATGAAATCTCGTCATGTGATGACCTGTTGAAGTCTATGGCTTATCGTTGTGCCCTAGGGGTATTTGCTGTGCTCGCTGTTCTTGGAAATCTGGGTGGACTTGTGTATCGCGTATATTTCATGTCAAAAAACACCAAGACTGGTTTTGTAATTTTTGTTATTCATCTGTGTGCCTCCGATTTTCTGATGGGTGTGTATTTACTCTTCATAGGCGTAGCAGACCAAATTTATGCAGGTACCTATATTTGGAATGATACTATATGGAAAAAGAGTTCTGCTTGTAGCATTGCAGGATTTTTATCCTTGTTATCGTCTGAAGTGTCTGCATTCCTAATCTGTTTTATCACTCTAGATCGCTTCCTTGTGCTTCGTTTTCCGTTCAGTCACATCCGGTTTGGAGCCAGGTCAGCTCACATAGCCTGTGCAGTCATTTGGGCACTGGGAATTGCACTGGCATCTGTACCTCTGCTTCCTGTGACCTCACACTGGGAGTTTTTCCACCAGACAGGTATTTGCATTCCCTTGCCTGTCACCAGAGCTGACTTCCCTGGTCACATGTATTCGTTTGGCATCATGATCATTTGCAACCTAATCCTCTTTATGACCATTGGAGTGGGTCAGTTTCTTATCTACTGGTCGGTAAGGAACAATGCGCTTGCTGATCAGCTAACACAGACCAGAGACAAAGGCAACGAAAGTGTGCAGTCCAAGGAATCGACTATCGCCAGGCGCCTCCTGTCCGTTGCAGTGTCTGATTTTCTGTGCTGGTTTCCTGTTGGTCTGTGTGGGGTTCTGGCTGCCAGTGGTGTCGCCATTCCAGGAGAGGCCAACGTTGGAATGGCCATTTTCGTGTTGCCACTCAATTCAGCACTCAACCCTTTCCTGTACACTTTGAACATAATCTTAGAGAGACGGCGAAGAGCACGGGAACTGCGTTTTCAAAAACAGCTAAGTCTTCAGTTAAATGAGTAAACAAAATAAACAAAGCACTATAACATATGTTGAAACTCTGCACCTGGTCAGCTTATTTCAGCCAACATTCGTTAACTGTAATTTCGCTAAGAGCACGTTCATATTATTCTTTTTCATCTTGTGTCTTTCTTGGTTCTCCCTTGTGGTGACACCTCAGTCCCACGTGCGCCACTCCTGACCACACGTTGAACACACATCTATTGCAGTCATTGCAACACCAAGCTGCTCTGTAAATTGCTTGAATGGTGCACAGTTACTTATCACTAGAATTTATGT
>CM031627.1:21537044-21549544 GCA_018398815.1 Conus ventricosus
GATCTGTACTGATACATATGTACTGAACTAAAAAGTAAAATGCTTGTGATAGAGTATACACCAACATAGACTGTACACAGAATCATGATATATCTTTGTGACATAACATGCATTTTATGTGTACTGAATACACATGCAAGAGCTTGACCACTATCACTTAAAACTTGTGTTGTCAAATAATTCACAAATGGTCAAAATGGTTCAGGGACTGGCTAAGACAACAGCACCACCAGATGTTTCTGTATGGTGGGGGCGCGCGCACACACAGATGATTTATTGTATCTTAATAAATATACATAACTTTGAAGTTTTCTTTTTGTTTTTTAGTGCGCTTTTTGGTGTTTTGTCAGTAATACTACAGTTTAACGTAATCAGTTAACTATGATGCTTTTTTTTTTTCAAATTAAAAAATTGTTGATGATCTGTTTGCTATTGTCGATTTTCTGGGGGGGGGGGGGGGGGGGGGGGGGGGGGGGGGGGGGGGGGGGCTGTTGTGTTACGCTTTTGATTATAGTTGAAATAGGAGTCCTTTTCATGTATGTACTGTTATAGTTAATATAACCACACACCACACATACACACCATTTCTTGCTCTCTCATCTACACCCCACCCCACACTCAATCATACATGTTTCATTATTCACCAACCCCCCCCTCCCCCTCCCGCCCCCCCCCCCCCCCCCCCCCCCCCCCCCCCACACACACACACACACACAAAGAGAGAGAGAGGGGAGGAGAGGTCAGCGTGAATACACATACCTACATAACTACATGCACATGTTACACAACTATGAATTATGCACATCAGTATCAGTTTACATACAATACACACTTCTCTTTTCTGGGGAGGGGGAGGGGAGGGGGAAAGGGGGAGGAGAGGGGGACAGGGGATATCTAATTTTTAAGTGAAAGATATTATACAAAACAAGGTACGCACAGGCATGCATGCTTGCACGTGCGCGCCCCCGCCCCCCCCCCCCCCCCCCCCCCCCCCCCCCCCCCCCCCCCCCCCCCCCCCCCCCCCCCACCCCCCCCCCACAACACACACACGTTGTGTCATTCTCTCTCTCTCACACACACACACACACAAAAACACACAGAGTTCCACGCACGCACGTGCGCACCCACACACTTCAAGAGCAGACACATTCTACAAGTAAGTACTGTCACGGTAGTTCCGACACACTCGGAGCAGCAGCAACATATCTTCACGACCAACAGCCTCACCCTACAGCATCAAATGCACGCGTCAAATGCATGCTGCAAGGACAGACAGAGCTCAAGCCGACACACGAAAGTATGATGAAACAACACAGTGTACACGTTTGCAGGCTGAAATTCAGTGAACGGGGCAGACAAAAATTATGCGCACGTGAGCTTTCCATCTGGGAAGCGCTTTTCACCGATATCGGTAATGTGGACGACCGATATTCATGCAATCGTCCACTGCTGTATATCCGATACATTGACCACATCAGCTTACCTGTCTCGAACAGATGACAGTCGAGGTAACAGAAACATGTTCTTGAGATCGCTCGTCGTTATCAAGACAGCCAAAGCGTGCGCTTCGTCTCAGCTTATGAAAAACGAAGCTAAGGGTGAGGTCAGAGTTCACCAGTCATGTGACTCAGCAGAACTGGCGTGAACATGTGGTGTCGTAACCACAAGGTTTGAGGCTCAAAAATGTTTCAGTGCCCAACTCTAACGAGGAATTGGACTGCTTGGCATGATTTTACAGTTCAATGTTACAAAATAGAACAAATAAATAGAATTTAGATAAATTATTTAATGAAGGTTCAGTCGAGACTTCGATCAAGAAATGAACACTCCCGAGCATTACTTGGCCTGGTTTTATCTAAAAATAGATTCTACGCACAGGGGGTTGGTCGCTTGACCTCGTTGGATTTTTTTTTTTCGTCTGCGACAAAACGCGTTATTAGCGACAGCAAATGCGTTCCCTGCGCACGCGCTAATTCCTCCGCGAGTCGAAGTCCCAGAGATTTTTGTATGTTTGCTTGTTTTTATATTAGTTTATCGCTGAATTCTTTCGATGCTCATATTAGAATGAAGTTTGCTTGTAGCTTGTTGGCGTTGTGAAAGAACTCTGCTTGAAGCGCTGAATCTATGAATTCAAGGGAAATATGACGATGGGATTCTTCTCTTCTTCCTAAAATACTGGTTCACTCAAAAACGAGTAGGTCACCAGCGCGCATATTAAAAAATAAAATAAAATAACATAAAACAGTGCGACTCAGACTGTTGGCCCCTGGAGCAAATTTGGCAACAAGGGGTCGCACTCGATATTAATAAGTTAAAAGCAATGGCCAATTCAGGCCCAGGTAATAATAAAATATCTGGGGAAGCAAAAATAGAAAATCGTCAATATGCAGATCTCAAAACTGTCGAATCAATTTGTCCCTTGAATGAGATTGCACTTGTGGCAATCTTGATGGCACCGGCAGTGAGTTCCACAGCCGTACAGAACTGGGATAAAAAGAATGTAAGTGGCTGTCTATATTTGATGCAGGTATGGTTATAACATTGACTGCCACTCTGGTGCTACTTTTATTCAATACTAGTTGTTCCATTGGAATATCAATTAGTTATTACTTTAGCTCTGCCTTTGAAAAAGGTGTTAAGTTTAATAAAAGCTCTTCTCTCTTCTAAGGGTTTCCATTCTAATTTCCTCATGTTCTTCCTAGTATTCCCTTTTCTCTGATGTGGTTCCCTGTTACGAACCGTGCTGCTCTCTTCTGAATCTTTTCGAGGTTTATCAATGTCCTTTAGATGGTAAGGATCCCAAACTGAGCAACCATATTCCAGTACTGGTCTAACAGTGTTTTGTAGCAGTCGTCTTTAACCTTTTGGGGGCAGTCATTGATATTCCTGTATAAGAAAGCTAAGATGTTATTTGCTTTCTTACATACTAAATTGTAATGTTCTTTCCATTTCAGACGACTATCTATAATCACGCCTAAATATTTTGCAGCATTAGTTTCTTTAAGAATAGTATTATGGATAGAATAATCTGATCTAATTGGTGAGCGTTTGTTACATATACGCAACACTTGGCACTTTTGGGGATAAAATTCCATTTTCCAAGTTCTTTCCCACTTTGTTAAAGCGTTTTTAGATCTTCTTGTAGAATGCGAGTTCATTCTTGCTTCTGATTGTTCATAATACTAAACATGTCATCTCTGCAAAAAGACTTTATAGTAGTTCAGGAGAGAGATTTATCTACTTTTGTCTTTTATTAAAGTAAGAAAAAAAGGGCCCCAGACAGTTCACTTTAGGCTCAAATTTTTGGGACTCTTGCTTGTATCCCCAGTTCTTATAGTAAAGGAGTACTTTTGAATGGGATACGAAGAAAGAAATGCTCTGTGTGTGTGTGTGGTGTGTGAGTGTGTGTGTGTGTGAGAGTGTTGTGTGTGTGTGTCCCACTCGCTCCAGACCAAAACTATTGGGCCGATCTTTCTGTAATAATTTGTAGGTATGTTCATATTGGGTCACGAATAATGCCCGTTATTTAGTTTACGTTATAGCCGTTATAACGGCTGTAACGGCCTGTAACAGTTTTTCTTTCTTTATGGAATATCTCAGAAAGTACTTGGCCGTTCTTTTGTGAAAATTAGCAGGTTAATTTTCCACTATGGAATACGGATGATGCCCGAACGTTTTAGTTTACGTTATAGCCGTTTACTAACGGCTATAACGGTAAACTAAACGTCGTTATAGCCGTTACTAAACCATGGTCTATAACGACCGTAACCGTTTTTCTTTTTTATGCGATATCTCAAAATGTACGTCGCGATCTTCTGAAAATTTGTGTGTGTTCAGTATGGGTCACGGATGATTGCCACGATGTTTAAGTTTACAGTTATAGCCGGTATAATGGCCCATAATGTTTTCTTCTTTATGTAAAATCTCAGAAAGCACTTGGGCCCGATCTTTCTGAAAATTTGTAGGTAGTCAACCTCGCGGTGATGTCAGTGGGAGGAAGGACTAGCGCACAGCCCAAACAAACTCACAGCTTGCTTGCAATCTCATTTTCATATTATATCATGCATTCGTCACATCAAACCACTAGGTAAAGTCATATAACTGTACTACACATGATCATTAGAACGAAACCTCAATGCTATGGACTCAAATGAATTTAAAACATTTTCTTTCCTGAACTTACAAAATCATTTATCTAAAACATCATAACTAAACCCGGGGTATAAATAGATTTCTACTTTACTGGCAAGTGATCTTATCTATTCAAGAATCACTGTCTTTTTTCTTTTCCCCTTTTTTTTTTCACTGTCACTTTCACAACACGACACAACTGCTGGCACTGGTGTTGTCTGCTTGACCACCGGTCAAGCTGGACTGCTGGGGCACCGGTCAGGCTGGAATGCCTGATGAAAGTGGCGATGGCCAAGTATGAGGTCGAACCCCAGTGAAGATAGAACAGTGACTATCAACATCGATCTGTTCTCCTTCTTTCTTCCTGATTACAGGCATTGACTCTCTCTCTCTCTCTTCTAGTCTGCTCTTATCAAATATGACATGGTTGCTTTTCTTTTCTTTTTTTCTTTTCTTTCTTTTTTAACTCATTAGTTAGCAGCTCTCTCTCTCCACATCTTCTCCTCGTCTTTACTCTGCTGACTATCTCATGCTATCTCTCAACTTGGTTCTCTTCTATCCTCCCCTCATCTCTCTCTCTCCCCTTCTCCTGCCAGAGCTTCCACTACGAACCTCTCTCTCTCTCTCTCTCTGTTCGTTCTCCCCTCGTTCTTCCGTTCCTCACTCTCACATCCTTTTATTGTTTTCCGATCTGGTCCAAAAAGGGCGGAGTACCATGGTCAGTATTTTACCCTGATACACTGAAGTTATCTCCTCTTTTCCATTGGATATTCTAATCATGACAGTCCACGCCTACACACCTTACTCTCTGTGGTGGTCAATTGGTCATTTAATTGATTAGCTAGATTTCACCCCACCACACACTACCTTTCCCCCCTTTCCTAACTTAACTGGCGCCGTGTGGCTTATGTCGTGGCACACTGGTCAATCAAATTGCGCTAGATGAGTCTGGGTACCGGCCCTCCACGACGTCATGACCAAACCTACCGGACCTGTCGGTTCCAACCACTAGACTGTCTGCGGTGGACCGACCCGTCTCCGTGGAGGATGAGGAGTATAGCACCCCCTTGTGCCCAAATTGGCCTGTGGGATGCATGAAGGCGTCGGATGTCTGAGTTTGATTATGTCCAGTTGAAGTGGCCGGCGACGGGACCCACACTTGGTTGTGTTGATTTCTGGTACCGCTGAATCAATTTCCACCTTGCAAAGACTATGCACCGCATTGTCTCAAAACAACGGTACTAAAAAGACAACAAACGAATTTGCTGACAAATGCTACACGAGCAAAGTTTGAGAAAATACTTTACAACCAACGTTTATAAATTATAAATTATACTCCATTAGTGATACCACTCAATGGTTCTTCATTGACAGTGCGCTCTTGCGTTATTTCAATTCATTTTATAACGACCATCTGTGAGCACTTATGCAATCCCCATACCTGCGATTTGGCCACACTTCTCTTCACAATTTCTATGAAAAGCACAATATAATATGCTCCACGATCCATGACACTTCTCTGTGGAATCTCCATCCTCACTTATTGCAAATAATGCATTATACCAAGCGACTGTATGCTCCAAGGCATAAAACATTCAACATGAAACAAGTCTCACAATGAAAATATGAACAAGTCTCACACACAAAAAATATGAACATAGCATCTGGGAATGAACCCTATCCACATCAACTAAACTGTCATTCAACCATATTATCAAACAAAGCCATCCCGGATATACTGAATTCCTCTGAGTTGCTGCTTGCTAGACTACCGGGCTTAAATAGTCAGCTCCGACATTCTGTCGGCCTGGGATTGTACTGCACTCGGAACTGTAGGGCTGCAGTGCCATTGTCAAACGCAGAGAACTTGTGTTTTTCAAATGCGCACTCCTGAAGGTATTTGACGTGGTTGATGATCAGTCTCTATCACGAACTCTTTCCCATACAAGTATTTGTGGAACTTCTGCACGGCCCACACGGACAGCTAATCACTCCTTATCCACCGTGCGTACCCTTCTTCACACTTTGTCAACTTCCTGCGCTTGCATACCATTACAGAGGAATCTCGTCTCCTTCATGCTCCTGTCAACAATACTTGCAACTATCCACCGCCTGATGATCTGTCCGCAACAAAAATGGTTTGGACATATCTGGTAGCTTCAAGATGGGGACGGGAACCTAGTCTTTCCATCACTGTCTGCAGTGCTTGCTCTGCGCGTTCTGGACCATTCGACCAATGCCGGAGTTTCATGCCTTGACCACAATCACTGAGAGACTCGTTGATTGCTGCGAAATTCTGGAACAAAACTCCCTATAGAACCCATTTAAAACCTAGCTGACTCCTGAATTCTGTTTTGGGTCTTTGGTCTCTCTGAATTCATCATCTATCCACCTTTCCTCTTTACCGGGCTGCTTTGTGTTCGCCTCCGACAACAAAAAACCTAGGAACTCCAGGCTTGGAAAACCAACATGGCACTTTGTTGGTCTGGCTGTGGAGATTGGCTTGTTCACCCCTCTCTAAAACTGCTCCTAGCTGCCTCATATGCTCCTCCCATGTCTCGGATGCTATCAGTATGTCATCATGAAATTCACTGCCTTCCAATCCCGTCAATTACTTCTCTTCCATCCGAGAGAAGTCTTGCAGGTGCGTTGACCATCCCAGATAGGGAGAGTACTCGCCTCTGGTATAGACCATAGGATGGAGATTGCTGTGACTTCCTTTGGAGTCCTCACTCAAGGCTATTTGCCAGTAACCCTTGCTCAGGTCTTTAATTTTTTTTTCCTGGGTGATATACAGGCTCTTGCTTGTGGCGGATATGACAGCGAACAGGTTCTTCCATGTCGGTATGACCTCTGATGACCTCATGGTTTGTACATGTTCAGACGTCTTATAGTCAAAACAGATCGATGCTCAACTGACTTTTTCCTCCACTAAGACGACGGCGTGCACACTATACGATGATTAGGATGGTTCAATACCCCAAGGTTCCAGCATCTTTTCACCTCCTCCTCGATCACTTGCTTGGTGGATATGGGATCGGGTTGGCTTTCACCTGTACGGGTTTTTGCGATGTTAACTCCACCGTACATGTCTCTAGAGTTCGTCCTGCCTTGGTTTATCAGTCAGGGACGCACCTATACTGTTCTAGGAGCCCCCTAACTTCCTCCTGGTCTCCTACTGTCTAGCCCTTCATACAGTGACACATCCCTGTATGATCTTCTCCTTGGAAACCTCAGGCAACAAATCTCCCCTTCCTCGCTGGGTCTCCTTCACCTCCATCAATGATGGCTGCTGCGCCTATGTGCTGGGTCTCACGCTGAATGTATATTTGCGGGCAAATTTGCATTGGGAAAAAGTTTGGATTTCCCATTCACATCGATTTCGGTAGTCCTGATCCTACCTTTTCAATGATGGTGAATGGTCCCTTCCAATGCATCAGCAGCTTGTCTTGTGATCCGTTGGAAGCAGTACAGGACTTGATCTCCCACCTGGGTATTGGCCTCCTCCCTTCTTCTTGTCATACTGCTTCTTGCTGGGACGGACCCTAGCCTCCTTGCAAACTTCTCCCTTGCGGACTTTCGTGTCTCTCGAGCCTATTGCGTAAGTCCACCACATACTGATTATGTGGTTTTGACTTCTTCGGACTTCCTGTTCTGGACCCACGACTCTTGAGTATGCACACCGGTGACCCCGAATCTAGTCCGCCCATACAGCAGTCAAATTGACGAAAAGCCGGTGCTTTCCTGAGGGGCTTCCCTGTAGAGCGTACAGTGCCGCTGGAATTGTAGCGGTCCCAATCTGCTGGCCTTTCCTCACCAGAGCTTTCTTTAAGATGGCCCTTCAGCACACGTTGAAATCTTTCCACCAAGCCATTGCTTTGTGGATGGCTATGGGGTAGTGTGCAGTGTGTGATCCCTCAGAGCTGTTAGACCTCCCTCATCTCGCCTGAGAGTGAACTGTGACCCTGTCACTCTGAATTGTGCTGGGGACACACCCACGCGAGAAAAGATGTCTACCAGCCCTTCAGCGACCTGTTGGTATCTTCGCCTTTCAATGCAACCGCTTCTGGGTATCTGGTCGCGTAGTCCACAAGTGTCAACACATACCTGTGCCCCACCTTGGAAAAGGGCGCGAATTGGGCCAATCAGGTCAACAGCCACCCTTCCTGAATGGTGTGTCAATTAAAGGAGGCTGTTTTTAAGAGGCGCCTTCCTCTTCACCCTCTTGTGGCTGACCTTTGACACAACGTCACATGACATGCTGAATACGTTATGATGTCTGCCATTGCTCCTGGCAATGAAAGTCATCAAAGATTCGGTCAGCGGTTTTGCTGGGTTTTTTATTTGGGCCGAGATGACCCGCCATGAGGCGACTCGTGACCACTGACATGACGTGTCACGTTAAATGCTGGTACCTTAACTGTGTGGTCACCTTTTCGTATTCCCTTGGTGAACACTCGGTAAACAGCCCGCCTTTCTCAAGAAACTCTGTCTCACCTCTCTATCCTCTGTTTCTCTCCACCTCCTTGCCAACTCCCCAAGACTTCACTGAGCGAAGGGTCTTGTTCCTGCGCTGACCTAAACTCATAGGCGACACATCTATGCCGGACTCCTTGCCGGAACGTCTAACGGTTTATCAACCCTTTCCTCCTTCTTGCGCCGTGTTTGAACTGCTGCCCTGTTGCAGTCAACAACTCAGGATCCCCTGGATCCCTTGGCCCCTGGAATATTTCCAATGATCAAATCATGAAGGGGTTTCTCCATCACCCAACGCAAGACAATCGCCTGAGAAGTAAGGGCGTACGTACTACTATCCTTAGCAACTGAAACTCCCTCACAGTGGCCATCGATTAGAGTACAGGTCTGGATTTGCCCTGTCAAATCCCTTTATCGACAGCGTTGTTCGTACTACACCGCATGAACAACCAGTGTCTAGTAACACTTTCACCCTCTGCTGGGCCAATCCTCACCTTCTTCCATGGTAACGAACCACTCAGCCTAGTGCCCTCCATCCCTGACACTGACTGCTGTACAGTGCATAGCCATGGGCGCACTCCACCCTCTTCTGAATGAATCCCCTTTGGTTCCACTGCAGGTCGTTTCCCTTGAGACCCTTATCCACCTCTTGCAAGGCTGCTGGCCTTCGGAACTCATGCGACAATCCCTCGCACATGTACCTTTTGTGACAAATGAAAACACCTAAAAGTCCTTTGCCCTTCCTTTGCCCCACCACTGTGTTTGCAGGACTTTGCAAGAAACTCTCTAGTCTCCTTGCACTCTTCTCACCTGTGCCTAGCACTGTTTTCTGCACCTTAGTGCCCAAAACGTGCCTCTCTTATACACCTCTTGCGAACTTCAACAACTCTCCTGTGTCTCTGGATGTCTCTCTTTCAAATGTATGGATTAATCAGGGCCGCAACCTGGCAAATCTGTCTTCATAACTAGATCTTTCAACTCACGCGAACTCCTTCTTCGTACCATCAACTCTAACCATTTTCTCAAATAGTGATCTAGACGTGACACCAAACTGAGTGTACGTCTCACTTGCTTGTAATTTAGCTGAACGAAATTCTTCCTGAACCCCTCCTCTGTCCCGCCCCCCACCTCCCCCGCCCACCCCCCCCCCCCCCCCCCCCCCGCTCCAATCTTTTCATCAACGATTCCTTTCACAGCGCCGAAATCAGACTGTTGTTCTTGCTGGTTAACGCAGTGAAAAATCTGCAATGCCTTACACGTCAATAGCGCTGACCAAAATTTGACTGCCCTTCTTCTGGAGCCAACCCTGATGTCGAAAACGTTTCGAAACGACTGATGTATGCATCAATCGAATCGGTTCCTTCAGAGAATTGGGTAACTTGGGTCGGGGGGCATAGCTGCGCACAGAGTCACTGGAAAGTGAGCTACCATCCTCGGTGGTCTCCCTTGTATTCTCACTTTCTCCAACTCTAAATTGAACCTTTAATCTTTCCGTTTCCTGCTTCATTCTTTCTGTTTCCTTGCGTTTCCCTAGCCTGATTATCATTAGCCTGAATCCTTAATTTTTCTGTTTCCTGCTTCATTCTTTCTGTTTCCTGCGCCTCCCTTATTCTTTCTGTTTCCTGCGTTTCCCTAACCTTTTCCCGTTCTGCTATTTCGACTGCGATACGCGTCTTTCCGCGCGTTCATCCCTTTCCATCTTTTGTTGGTTTTCACGAATGCACGCAACTCATCTCCTGAGTAACCTAGATCACGAGCGACGCTCACAAGTTGTTCAATAGGGGTGTTCTTTTCGTCCGCCATTATATCTCCTTTTTTTTTTGGAACAAGATTTTACTACACGACAGCCAAACTGGTGGTTACCGACACGAGTGACGTAATAGCACAATCCTATGAATGATAATATTAGCTTGGGACAACGTAATAGTTTTTTATAAGACGCCCACGCCTGACCCAACTATGAGAGCGAATTATAGGCAATCTGTGCGAAATGAGTACTCTGGGGCTGAAATGCCAAGCCTAGTATTAACTATCTTGGAAGCAATGCCAAGCCTAGTATTTAACTATCTTGGGAACATACAGTAAGACAACCCCTTGTCTTAGATTACAATACTTGAATCCCACCCAGCTTCCTCTCTGAGAAGTTGAACAATTATAATAAATGGGCCAGAATATCCTGGCAGGCTCGCCAATAAATTGTCAACCTCGGGTGATGTCAGTGGAGGAAGGACTAGCGCACAGCCCAAACACACTCACAGCTTGCTTACAATCTCATTCATATATCATGCATTCGTCACATCAAACCACTAGTAAAGTCTATAACTTTACTACACATGATCATAGAACGAAACATCAATGCATATGACTCAAATGAAATAAAACATTCTCTCTTTCCTGAACTTCACAAAATCATTTATCTAAAACATCATTAACTAAACCCGGGTATAAATAGTTTCTACTTTACCTGGCCAGGTGATCTTAACTATTCACGAATCACTGTCTTTTTCTTTTCCCCTTTTTTTTTTCTCACTGTCACTTTCACAACACGACACAACTGCTGGCACTGGTGTTGGTCTGCTTGCACCGGTCAAGCTGGACTGCTGGCACCGGTCAGGCTGGACTGCTGATGAAAGTGGCGCTGGCCAAGTATAGGTCGAACCCCAGTGAAGATAGAACAGTGACTATCAACATCGATCTGTTCTCCTTTCTTTCTTCCTGCATTAACGCATTGCACTCTCTCTCTCTCTCTTCTAGTCTGCTCTTATCAAATGGACATGGTTGCTTTTCTTTTCTTTTTTCTTTCTTTCTTTTCCTCCTCATTAGTTAGCAGCTCTCTCTCTCCACATCTCTCCTCAGTCTTTCCTCTGCAGACTATCTCATGCTAATCTCTCAACTTGGTTCTCTTCTCTCCTCCCCTCATCTCTCTCTCTGCCCCTCTCTCCTGCAGAGCTTCCACTCCGAACCTCTCTCTCTCTCTCTCTCTGTTCGTTCTCCCCCTCGTTCTTCCGTTCTCTCACTCTCACATCCTTCTTATTGTTTTCCGATCTGTCCAAAAAGGCGAGTACCATTGGTCAGTATTTTACCCCTGATACCCGAAGTTATCTCCCTCTAATTCCATTGGATATTCAAATCATGACAGTCACGCCTACACACCTTACTCTCTGTGGTGGTCAATTGGTCATTTAATTGATTAGCTAGATTTCACCCCACCACACACTACCTTCCCCCCTTTCCTACTTAACTGGCGCCGTGTGGCTTAAGTCGTGGACACTGGTCACTCTAAATTGGCTAGATGAGTCTGGGTAGGCTCCACGACGTCTGACCAAACCTACCGAGACCTGTCGGTCCAACCACTCAGACTGTCTGGGTGGACCGGACCGTCTCCGTGGAGGATGAGGATTAGCCTCCCCCTTGTGCCCAAATTGGCTGAGGCGATGCTTGAAGGCGTCGGGATGTCTGAGTTTGGACTTATGTCCAGTTGAAGTGGCCGGCGACGGACCACACTTTGGTTGTGTTGAATTTTGACCGTGACAGTAGGTATGTTCACTATAGGTCTCAGATGATGGCCGATGTTTACCAGAATAGCAATTACTAACGATTACACTAGCCAAGACGGTTTTTCCTCTTTATGGATTATCTCATGCATATTCAGGATAAACTGGGAGTACGTTTATATGCTTTGCATCTTGTATCTTCTTTCTGCAGAGAAATATATAGCCTACTGTGTTGTGTGTGTGTGTGTGTGTGTGGTGTGTGTGTGTGTGTGTGTGTGTGTGTGTGTGTGTGTGTGTGTGTGTGTGTGTGTGTGGTGTGTGTGAGTGTGACAGAATTTTGTGTGCATATTTTTTTCCTTTTCACCACTGATATGAGCGCAGAATCCAAGACTGAACATG
>CM031627.1:21554544-21562044 GCA_018398815.1 Conus ventricosus
CGTGCGGTCTTGGGTGATGGACGGATGACTCTCCTCCCTCTACCCTTGACCTTCTCACAAAATGGCGCTGCGAGCAGGATGAACGAGTGCCAACCTCAGGACGCGGGATCAGGCCCTTGGATGTGAAGCCACAGCAAGGAAGGTTTTTATTTTTTATTGAAATGTTGAATTTATGCCTATGGTGCGGTGGAGATGGCAGGCCAGATCATTGTTCTGCGAAGGAGCTGACCCTGTAGCTGATTTCAGCATGATGGGAAACTGTCATGGCACAGTGATTAAATGATGTATCTGATTATTGTGAATTGATATGTTTGTTTCTCTTTTTTTTGATGGAAGGACCACCCTAATATGACCCCCTTTGATCAGCTGAGCTTTAATGTGGACCGACATGGACTGGATGTTGCGCATAATTTAGAAGTTAAAAGATTGATGTTAGGGTGTGTGCACTGAAGGATGTGCACCAGGTGTGTGTGCACTGACGGATGTGCACCAGGTGGTGTGTGTGCACTGATGGGTGTGCACCAGGTGAGGTGTGTGTGCACTGATGGATGTGCACATTGGATGGTCAGTGCCTTGAGCTGTATGGACACGGACCCTGGCCGTGACTACAGGTCATGGGGACACACTGGCCAACACAACAGGTGGCCCCAACTGTTTTTCACCATGTGTTAGAAGCTTCAGAATGGAAGAATGTTCTGGTCAGAATTTGAGAACGAAGTATCACCCTGTGGTTGGAATTTACTGTATTTGCAGTTATAGTTGGCAACTTAACAGTATTTGCAGTTGAACTGCTTGTGTTCTCCAGTTTGGACATATCGGTGTTCATAATCAAGTGATTATCAGCAAATATGGATTGAACCATGGCTGCACAGTGTTTGTTGTGAACTGTTGTCTTCAACGCAGTGCTTGACCGGGTACAGCAGCCAGGGTGGGGTTTAGATTAGCGGGAAGGAAGAAGGGCTCAGTTGTCATGTAAACCCTCGGTGGAATGTCCTCAGCCATGTTTTTGTCAGGGGACATAACTCTCCTAAGTGCATGTGGTGGGTATCCTGTCTCGGTGATCAGTCTTCTCTTTGATCAGTCACTTTGTGTTCATTGACCTCTTTCTGTAGAGCAGGTTAGGGTCGGTAATTTTTTTCCTTTTAAACATTGAATTCCCCGTGGGGATGCCGGGGGTCTTTTGTACAAATAGTTCCCCCTCCTTCTGGACATTCTGTGCTAGTAATGTCCCCTTTTCCTATCGCTCTCATAACTCTGTCTCCTCCTTTGCTGTACTGTCATCTACTGTCCTTTCTGTCTACCATATCTTTTATCTATCTTTTTCCGCAACCTCTTCCCACCAATTTCTGCACTGAACGAAGTCAGAGTGAACTGACTGGACTCTCGAGTATAGTGTGAGTATCCGTAACTTTGTCCCCAGTCGCTCACTACGAGTCATGACTACTATGAATTATGTTGTTGTTTTTTTTTGTCAGTTTTCTTTTGACTGGATTAAGTTTTGATGATCCATGTTTTGATGTAGGAATATGAAGGTGTCTGAAAGTTAGCACCTTGGAAAATGGCTGGAGGACAAGCTAAAGCGATTGAAGATGGCTCTTGACAAGCGGGGGAGCATTTCCCAGAACGCTGCCTTTGTACAAGACTGGCATAAACAGTCCACTGTGATCTCCGGGGTGGAGATAAAGTGGTGATATGGAACCAGGTACTAGGTGGTGATAGGAAGGTTTTAAAAACCTTTCTGGGAAAAGGGATGAATTAAGTGTGGCTAGGCTGGCCCTTACACCATAAACCATGGATGGTTTGGATGGGTAAGAGGGAGAGACTAGGGTGGAAATCAGGAGATTTCTTTGTCATCACTTTCCCCCGCCCCGAGAAGTCTCTCCACAGGTCTGCAAGGCAGAACAAAGGTGTGAGAACGTTTCTAACATAAACGTAAGAGTCCGGGACTGATCGCTCTTTGCTAGTCTGGTAATGACTGCCATGGTTCATGAGAGTTTTTTTCTCAGTGAAGTTTCTTTTTTGGACGGAAATGAGTTTTAATGATTTGTGTTTTTAATGTGTGAGGAAGATTTTTTTTGCACTGTGGTTGAAACAAATCGTGTTTTATCCTTGATAGAAGTCCCTTTGCTTATTGACATTCTGCTGGACATAATGTAGGCCATGTCGCGGTAGACTTTTTTTGTGTTTGAAAGATGATGAATTTGCACTATGAAGGAAAGCACTCGCTGCAGAGCGATGGCATGGTACATGTGCAAATAGGGTGAATTCATTAGCGCTATGTTCGTTGCTTTTGATGGAGCTATAACAGAGTAGTACGTGTGTTGTTTTGTTGTGTATAAAGCAGCAGGGAGTTTCTTTGTTTTTTTGTACTCAGAATGTGCGCTGTTTGAAAAAGGTATTTTTGTGGAACACTATTTCTCTTCACTTCAGCCAATTAGGCAGACACATGTAATTTTTTTCAGCTGATTGAAGTCTGCATGTGTGAGTAATTTGGTGACCGTCACTTGAATAACAAATGTTTTTTATCATGTACATTTTTTTTCTTTTTTTTGTATTCTAATGCGTCCTTGTTGCCAACAATGGCATGAACTTTGTTGTGTGTGACGTAGTTTGCCAGACTGTGTGGTCGTTGATTTTACGTGACTCAAAAGTGAGATTTTTAAAAAAAATTAGGCATTAAGAGATCATGCAACAACGTGCCGACACAGTATGACTGCGTGGTTTTGCCTCAGTCAAAGTGGTGTTGCTGTTGGCTGGCGAAGCGCGCACTCAACCTCCCCCACGAGAGGCGTGGAAGGCAGTCATGCCAACCCAGTGGTTGGAGGGACATGTGGAGTGTCTGAGAGTGGCTCACAGAAAAGCAGGGGAGCAACTCCACATCCATGCTTCTAGGAGGAAGGCCAGGCATGAAATTTGTCAGTTTCTCCCCTCTGTTGTGGAGCCTCTTGGAAGGATGGATCTGCGAGTCGCTCTGAGCCACCTCCAGCAGTGACCACACATCTGGAGTGGCACATTGTCCCATGGCCCACTGACAAAGGGAGCCAGGAACCTCCCCTGAAACCCCTCCTATCCCACCTGCTGCCCCACAGTCCCCTGATCAGCAACCACTGACAGACAGGAGCGGAATGACTGTCCGCAGATCTGCCCGCTCCAACAAGGGGTTCCCCCACGCTGGAAGTGGAAGTGAATGTAGCATGTTAGGATAGGCATGCACCTCCTCCATCTTTTGGAATCTTTTGTTTCTTTTTTGGTTCTTTTTTTTGACATGGGCATGTGAATATATTCAGCCAAGTGGACACTTTTTCTTTGTTGGGAAAGGTTTTTTGTTGGGTTGTTTTGATAATGCTTCCAACTTGGGCTGAAGGCAGTTCATTTGCGTGTATTGCTGCAGATGTTTGTTGAACATTGAATTTCGTTTTTGAAGGTTTTGTGAAGAAATGTTGGTTGCATCTGTGTATTCAATGTGGACATTTAATGGGGTATGAAGCACTACCTTTTTTTTAAAGAAAAAGTTGTCTGCACCCCGGTATGTAAGAATGAGGATTGACGGATGCTGAGTCAAGACAGTATAGGCAATAAATGGCCGTACTGCCCCTGAATACTTTGTTGGGAAAGATGCATTTTCAAGATTTACTTTAAAAAGGAAGATCTGAACAATGACTGACTTGAGGGCTACAAGTGAAACATGGACTCTCGTTGGGAAAAGGTGAACTCGATGTCCTACTGAATGCGATGCTCAGTTTAGGAGGCGACAGAAAAGCGCGAGATTGGCACTTTTAAGTCCCAGGGAGGTGTTTTGGTGTTGTAAGCCCAGGCCCGATTGGTTTTGTAAACTGCTGTCCCTCCGTTCTCTTGGTCGGTATGACTGCGATTTGTTTTTTTTGTTGTACTATATTGATCTTTTGATGAACCATTCGCATGTTTGATTTTGCTATGTGTGCTGATATGTTTTTTTGTTTTGAATTCTCACGGAATCTACCTGGTCGGTTTAAGTGCTGTCACACTGTTGTGTAATTTTTGCTTGACAATTGACCTGTTGAGTGTTATATTGTCGCCAAGGATTTTTTTATGTATTTTTGTGTGCAAACGGCATGCTATCCTATAGGCAAAGTTATGGGGACCATAACTGTCAGCAGGGGAGATTTGTGACTGGACAGAAGTTTACTTCTGCAAATGTTTGAGATTTGTGACTGGACAGAAGTTTACTTCTGCAAATGTTTAATCTTCATGCTCTTGAAGAGCATGTTTCGTTTTATTGTGGCCATTTTTTTATTATTTTGTATGTAGTTGAGCTGAAAAGGGTAGTGCAAGTACATAGGGATTTCAGTGATTTCTGATCTTTTGTCAAAAGAGTTATCGACTTGGTGCCAAGTTTAGCGTGGTTCCAGAAATATTTTTAGAATTCCAGTGGATGATGTAGGAATACCATAGTGGTTTGTGGATATAATCAGTCTACTTGGCATAATCTCTGTTTAGGAAGGTGCACAAACTACCAGACATTAATGGATATTTATTCACGGTAATGACAAAGCGGTGATTAATACTGCCATTTACTGAAGCTCAGGCCTATATTCTGCTGCGTATTAGCAGTTGGTGTGAACTGGAGGCATTAATATCAGCCTCCCGCCAGATGCGATCTTTTTCCCCACTGCTAAGTCACAGCCAGCAGAGGGTTTTGCATGTTCGTTGGGACAGGAAGACCGGTTTTATGCCGGTTAGCCCAAAGCACCAAGGCAAAGAGGATGCCTGTTCCACAAAAGAGAGGTGGCCGGGACAGATGAAAGGGTGTGGGTCAACACCCTGTCCTGAGGTTGGTTTGCCTGGCTTGGCTTGGCTTGGCTTGGTTGATTGACTGAATAAACGAAATGTCCAACACACGTGCGGTCTTGGGTGATGGACGGATGACTCTCCCCCCTCTACCCTTGACCTTCTCACATGAACACTTACTTTTTAGAGTATTTTCAAGTTGTTTCCAGAAAGTATGTGCAAATTCACATTCCACAAGTAGTGACTAATCGAATCTTTCTCTCTATTACGGAAGTTACACATGTTTACTATCCACAACAGGGTCTGCATTCTTTTCAAATACTGTTTGTTACTAAAATTCTGTGACATATTTAAGCTGGAACCATTTCAGTTTTATTTCTTTTATTTTCTTAATTCTTTTTAGTACGTCTGTCCAATTAATAGGTATATTAAGGCGCTGTTCCCATTTCATAAAAGAGCTGATGTATAAAACTTCAATGTCTTCTATCATAATATCATAGTGAATGCGTGCCCCTTTAGTGGCGCTACAAATTTTTTGTAAGGCTAATGTTCTGTCATTACTGGTATTACTGTCGAGTTTTTATTGACATTTTCTTCGCATAGTCTTTTATTGATTGTACGCAACTTATGTAATTTAGAAAATTGACCTCAGATCCCAGCTTCTCTGACAGTGTGTGACGGCTTATAAAGTTACCATTGTCGTCAAGTAAATGTTTAACCAAAAATATATTGTTCTTCATCCATTTCTTGTAAAAGAACGGTTTTATTTCCACTTTGAACTTTTCGTTACAAAAAATAGGTTCAATAGCTAGATCTGTGTTATTTTTAAATTCTGCACGGTTGCAAAAAAATTTATATGCCTGAAAAACATCTCTCCAAAAATTATTTATTTTGCTTTGTACAAATCTATCTGGTCCATATGAATCAAGGGCATCGATTTCAGGACATAATGAATGTAGTACTGTTTTCCATTTACAATTTTGCACGTATACTTTCCTAATCCAGGCGATTTTTAAGGCTTGGATATTATCTTAAGTTTAGGTATACCTAGCCCTCCTTTCCAAATATTTTGCACAGAATATTTTCTTTTAATTTTATCATTTTTGTTGTTCCAAACAAACTTGAAACACATATTTTGCAACATATCTATCTGAGAGTCTGGAGGGTTGGGCAGGAGGATCCACAAATATACAAGTTTTGATAGCACTAATGATTTTAGCACTGCTATTCTACCTAGAGGTGTAATTACTCTTTTTGACCATTTATTTTAAATAGATTTTTAACTTCTAAAAATTTATCTGTCACATTGATTTGAGTCATATTTGTCAGATTTTCGTAAACCACACCCCTAGGATTTTAAATTTTAAAGGGTTCCATTCCATTTTATATAAGGGTAAGTACGTGGTCGACGAATTCTTTTTATCCCTAACCAAACATTAAACGTTTTTTCATAGTTTAATTTAAGTCCAGATATTTGCTCAAATTCATAGAGATCTGTGAACAACTTTTCATATGATTTCTTATCTCCTTCCAGTGTGAAGGTGGTGTCATCTGCAAACTGATTTGTCTTGAATTCTGTATTTTTTTTATTTTTATGCCTTTAACATCTTGATCTTGCCTTATTTTGTTTGCTTGTATTTCGGCACATAAAACAAACAAATAGGGAGATAAGGATCTCCTTGTCGGCATCCTCTTCCAATAGAAAATCCTGAAGAAACCTTCCCGTTCACTATAACATAAAGACCTTATCTTTTCATAAAAAGATAATATCCATTGCTGTATTCCTTTTCCGAACCCGAAAGCACGTAGAACCCTACTCATGTATGACTAGTCAACAGAGTCAAATGCTTTTTCGAAATCGACAGATACTAATAATCCAGGCAAGCGGTTCACCTCTAAATAGTGAATTACATCATATATGGTGTCTCCTATGTATCTACCGGGAATGAAACCTGACTGGACCTCATTTATGATTTGGGGTAGAACAGATTTTATTCTACCTGCAATACAGGCAGAAGCAATTTTATAAGTAACATTTAGAAGTGAAATTGGTCTCCAGTTCTTTATGTATTCTCGTGGCTTATCTCCTTTTGGTAAACAAATTATTATACCTTCTTTTTGTGTTATAGACATTTCGCCTTTATTGTATCCCTCGTTTAATGAACGGACAACAAAATCCCCCAATTGTCTCCAAAAGAATTTTAAAAAAATTACTGTCATACCATCTGTCCCAGGACTTTTATCATTCTCCATGTTTTTTAAGACTTTAGTAGCTTCTCTAAGGTAATTGGTCCCTCCAACTCATCGGATTCTGCTTGAGTTAGTTTGGGTAGATTATTGGCATATTTTTCAATTTCAATATCTTTTACTTTCTTTTCTGCATATAAATGTTTAAAATAGTTCTTTGTTTCTTCTAACATAAGGTCCGTTTCTGTTAAAGTAGTTCCTTTGTTTGTGACTAGTTTGAGCATTCTTTTGCTTACAAAGTTTCTTTTTCCAGTGAGCAGAAGTATTTGTTTACTTTTCCCCTTGTGACGCCCATCTTGCCTGGACCTTACTGTTATTCCTTCCATCTTTGTTTTCCTAATCTCATTCAATTCATCTTTTTTCTTTTTCAGGGTTGCCACGTCCGCTTCCAATAAAGGAGTTTTGCTTTCCAAAGCTTGAATTTCTTTTTCAATGTGTTTTTCTTTCTCATTTATGTTTTTATTTTTATGAATGCCAAATGTTATT
>CM031627.1:21569544-21589544 GCA_018398815.1 Conus ventricosus
TGGTTTTCCCGATGTTCGTGATTGTTTTGAAGTGGTTGAAGTAACCGGAGTGACGAAAATCATCTTCTGTGTGAGCCATGACTGAGCTGTCTTGAATTCGGTGACGCCCCGTCCTCCGTCGTCCTTCCCCATCCCTGTAAGTCCGTACCCCATCACCTCCCCTCCCCACCCCCTCCTCTCTCTCTCTCTTTCTATCTGTCTCCTCACTTGCTCGCTCTTTGCTCATGTGTACACACACACACACACACACACACACACACACACACACACACACACACACACACACACACACTCACACACACACACACACACACACACACACACGCACACACACACACACACACACACACACACACACACACACACACACACACACACACACACACACACACACACAACACATACACGCATGTGCGCGCGCGCACGCATACATACACACACACACACACACACACACACACACACACACACCACACACACACACACACACACACACACGAGAGCGAGCGTGCGTTCATGCATGCAAGCATACCATAATTATCATGAACTCGTCTGAACCATGCTTCTGTGATTTTTTTTTCTTTTTTATTATCAAAGCAGCGAAAAAAGCGAAAGAACATCATGTTGAAACAATTCACTTTGTCAGTAGAGTAGAAAAATGTACGTTCCCATGGGCTTCATCCCCTTTGAACTTCCCCCCTTCCACCGCCACCACCACCACCACCACCACCACCATTACCACCACCCTCACCCTCATCCACATTCCCCTCCACTCGGGGAGAAACAGGAACAGGGAAATTTCATTACAAAATGGTCTGCCCATCAGTATCGTCCACAGCCCCCCCCCCCCCCCCCCCCCCCCCCCCCCCCCCCCCCCCCCCCCCCCCCCCCCCCCCCCCCCCCATCCATCTCCGCTTTAACTTTGTGACAGACACAGGATCAAACGTGGTGTGAGGGGGTGGGGGTGGTGTTGTTGATGTGTGAGTATCCATTACTGCATTTCCAAAGACCGATGGAGCCCATTCCCCGCCTTCAAGTGTCTCGCTGCGTGTTGAGTATTTCCTTATTCCCCCAATCTTCCGAGCGCTGGCATTGATCGCAGGAACTGTGTGTGTGTAGACCAAGCAGCTGAAAGGGCACAATGATATACACAGCAATCCATTTGAAGATGCCAACCCGTTGTTCCCACAGGACAATGAATACAAAGAGATCTATATATGAAGATACCAACCCCCATTGTTCCCACAGCACAATGAATGCAAAGAGATCCATATGAAGATACGAACCCCATTGTTCCTTCAGCACAATGAATACAAAGAGATCCACATGAAGATACCAACCCCATTGTTCCTTCAGCACAATGAATACAAAGAGATCCATATGAAGATACCAACCCCATTGTTTCTTCAGCACAATGAATACACGTCAATCCACTTGAAGATGCCGACACCATTGTTCCTTCAGCACAATGAATACACGTCAATCCACTTGAAGTTGCCGACCCCATTGTTCCTTCAACACAATGAATACACGTCAATCCACTTGAAGATGCCGACCCCATTGTTCCTTCAGCACAATGAATACACAGCGATCCACTTGAAGATACAAACCCGATTACTTCTACAGCACAATGAATACAAAGAGATCCACTTGAAGATACCAACCCCACTGTTCCCACACCACAATAATTGTCAAGACGGGGTGTCCCGACTGTTCCAACCACAGGGAGAGTAGAGTCAGGCACTCGTACCACACTCACCGGAAAGCACAAGAACCCAGGACGTTCACACACATAGATAATATTTATTACACAAAACAATCGCTTCGCACACACTCACATTCCAAGTGGGGTTGGCATACATACAAGAAGAGGGAAGAAAGACAAAATAGCAGAAAGTGGGGTGAAGAAGAAGACTGGATTACAAGAGGCTAGCTAATCTGATTGACAAAACAAATGAAAATAAACCCAAACTCTCAGGTATGCCCAACTATCTCCCTTCCTAACCCGCTACTATAAATGAGGTGAGAGAAAAGAAGAAAAGGAACAAAATAATAAATCAACAGAACAGGGCCTAATCTCAGATTTTAAAAAACAACAACAACAACAACTACAAATCAATTTAAGCGGAAAGAAGAAAATGACACACTGACATGTACCCTCACACTCACATGACACAAATGAGACTGTCCACTAATTATCATTCGGAAAAAAAAAACGCCCCCCCCCCCCCCCCCCCCCCAAAAAAAAAAAAAAAAAAAAAAAAAAAACCCATAAGGCAGAGCGTCAAGTAGTCTTTACGCCTGGCGTCAACGCTTCCTGGAAGTACGCAAGCAGAGTCTTAAAGAGTGGCCACGAACGCACAACTGGCTGACAGTCACTTAAGAAGTGGCCACCAACACATAGACAGGGTCACTCGAAGGGTGGCCGCGAACGAAGACTAGGTCACTGAAATGTGGCCCCAAAGAAGACGGGGTCACAGAAGAGTGGCCCCAAAGAAGACGAGGTCACAGAAGAGTGGCCCCAAAGAAGACGAGGTCACAGAAGAGTGGACACAAGCGAAGACAGGGTCACTGAAGAGTGGCCACAAGTGACGACAGGGTCACTGAAGAGTGGCCACAAGTGAAGACAGGGTCACTGAAGAGAGGCCACAAGTGAAGACCGGGTCACTGAAGAGTGGCCACAAGTGAAGACAGGGTCACTGAAGAGTGGCCACAAGTGAAGACGTGGTCACTGAAGAGTGGCCACAAGCGAAGACGGGGTCACTGAAGAGTGGCCACAAGTGAAGACAGGGTCACTGAAAGGTGGCCCCAAAGAAGACGAGGTCACAGAAGAGTGGCCACAAGCGAAGACAGGGTCACTGAAGAGAGGCCACAAGTGAAGACCGGGTCACTGAAGAGTGGCCACAAGTGAAGACAGGGTCACTGAAGAGTGGCCACAAGTGAAGACAGGGTCACTGAAGAGTGGCCACAAGCGAAGACGGGGTCACTGAAGAGTGGCCACAAGTGAAGACAGGGCCCGGGTCACTGAAGAGTGGCCACAAGTGAAGACAGGGTCACAGAAGAGTGGCCACAAGTGAAGACAGGGTCACTGAAGAGTGGCCACAAGTGAAGACAGGGTCACTGAAGAGTGGCCACAAGTGAAGACAGGGTCACTGAAGAGTGGCCACAAGTGAAGACAGGGTCACTGAAGAGTGGCCACAAGTGAAGACAGGGTCACTGAAGAGTGGCCACAAGTGAAGACAGGGTCACTGAAGAGTGGCCACAAGTGAAGACAGGGTCACTGAAGAGTGGCCACAAGTGAAGACAGGGTCACTGAAGAGTGGCCACAAGTGAAGGCAGGGTCACTAAAGAGTGGCCACAAGTGAAGACAGGGTCACAGAAGAGTGGCCACAAGTGAAGACAGGGTCACTGAAGAGTGGCCACAAGTGAAGACAGGGTCACTGAAGAGTGGCCACAAGTGAAGACGTGGTCACTGAAGAGTGGCCACAAGCGAAGACGGGGTCACTGAAGAGTGGCCACAAGTGAAGACAGGGTCACTGAAGAGTGGCCACAAGTGAAGACAGCGTCACTGAAGAGTGGCCACAAGTGAAGACGTGGTCACTGAAGAGTGGCCACAAGTGAAGACAGGGTCACTGAAGAGTGGCCACAAGTGAAGACAGGGTCACTGAAGAGTGGCCACAAGTGAAGACAGGGTCACTGAAGAGTGGCCACAAGTGAAGACAGGGTCACAGAAGAGTGGCCACAAGTGAAGACAGGGTCACTGAAGAGTGGCCACAAGTGAAGACAGGGTCACTGAAGAGTGGCCACAAGTGAAGACAGGGTCACAGAAGAGTGGCCACAAGTGAAGACAGGGTCACTGAAGAGTGGCCACAAGCGAAGACGGGGTCACTGAAGAGTGGCCACAAGTGAAGACAGGGTCACTGAAGAGTGGCCACAAGTGAAGACAGGGTCACTGAAGAGTGGCCACAAGCGAAGACAGGGTCACTGAAGAGTGGCCACAAGTGAAGACAGGGTCACAGAAGAGTGGCCACAAGTGAAGACAGGGTCACTGAAGAGTGGCCACAAGTGAAGACAGGGTCACTGAAGAGTGGCCACAAGTGAAGACAGGGTCACTGAAGAGTGGCCACAAGTGAAGACAGGGTCACTGAAGAGTGGCCACAAGCGAAGACGGGGTCACTGAAGAGTGGCCACAAGTGAAGACAGGGTCACTGAAGAGTGGCCACAAGTGAAGACAGGGTCACAGAAGAGTGGCCACAAGTGAAGACAGGGTCACTGAAGAGTGGCCACAAGTGAAGACAGGGTCACTGAAGAGTGGCCACAAGTGAAGACAGGGTCACAGAAGAGTGGCCACAAGTGAAGACAGGGTCACTGAAGAGTGGCCACAAGCGAAGACGGGGTCACTGAAGAGTGGCCACAAGTGAAGACAGGGTCACTGAAGAGTGGCCACAAGTGAAGACAGGGTCACTGAAGAGTGGCCACAAGCGAAGACAGGGTCACTGAAGAGTGGCCACAAGTGAAGACAGGGTCACAGAAGAGTGGCCACAAGTGAAGACAGGGTCACTGAAGAGTGGCCACAAGTGAAGACAGGGTCACTGAAGAGTGGCCACAAGTGAAGACAGGGTCACTGAAGAGTGGCCACAAGTGAAGACAGGGTCACTGAAGAGTGGCCACAAGCGAAGACGGGTCACTGAAGAGTGGCCACAAGTGAAGACAGGGTCACTGAAGAGTGGCCACAAGTGAAGACAGGGTCACAGAAGAGTGGCCACAAGTGAAGACAGGGTCACTGAAGAGTGGCCACAAGTGAAGACAGGGTCACTGAAGAGTGGCCACAAGTGAAGACAGGGTCACTGAAGAGTGGCCACAAGTGAAGACAGGGTCACTGAAGAGTGGCCACAAGTGAAGACAGGGTCACTGAAGAGTGGCCACAAGTGAAGGCAGGGTCACTAAAGAGTGGCCACAAGTGAAGACAGGGTCACAGAAGAGTGGCCACAAGTGAAGACAGGGTCACTGAAGAGTGGCCACAAGTGAAGACAGGGTCATGAAGAGTGGCCACAAGGGAAGACAGGGTCACTGAAGAGTGGCCACAAGTGAAGGCAGGGTCAATGAAGAGTGGCCACAAGTGTAGACAGGGTCACTGAAGAGTGGCCACAAGTGAAGACAGGGTCACTGAAGAGTGGCCACAAGTGATGACAGGGTCACTGAAGAGTGGCCACAAGTGATGACAGGGTCACTGAAGAGTGGCCGCGTGAAGACGGGGTCACTGAGGAGGTTGCAACTGAAGCGGTCAGTCTTCCGGATCGCGGACCGCACGGTCTACGTTACTGGATCCGTCCCGGCTGTCCAGATCCCCTCAGCGATTCCCAGTCGAAGGCAGGATGGATCGCACACGCCCAGCGTGCAGGCCAACGTGCAATCAAACACAAACCAAAGAACAAGCCCTAAAGCCTTGATTAGAATCGTGTCTCAGCCCGTTGATTGTAGTGGTCAGTCTGTCAGTGGGGAGGCAGTATAGACGTCAGTGGTCAAGAAAAAGAAACACAAACAAACAGGACTCGACAACATGTCAACTAGGAGATGAGAGGGTGGCAGGAAAAAAAAAGATAGTCCAAAGGTAGAATTACAGGAAGGGGAGAGAAATATAGACAGAAAACAAAGACCAAAGTAAAGCCAAGCAAGTGACACAGAAAACCTGGACGGTAAGGGTGGAAAAAGAAAGAAAGAAAGAGGGAGGTATCACTAGGAAGGGAAAGTAAGTTGAAGGTGGAAAAGAGAGGGGAAGTCAGCCTGAGTAAGAGTAACGTCGCACACATTACATATTATAATAACTGACATCACATTTCAACTCTAGATTGCCCCCTTTTTTCCCCTTTGTCTTATCCTCTCACTTTTGAAATGAGGGGTTGACCATAAAAACTTTCCCTTAGTTTCCCCCCGTAAATTTTGCAAATCATAATTTACGAAATTTAGAAATATTACAGAATGAACGGACAAAATTGCTACTACAGCATTCTGGCTTTAAAAAAAATTCTTTTGACTCCCATTTGAATTTACCATAGAACGGCAGAAAACAAAACAACCCAAAAAGAGTGAACAAGAAAAATAAAAAGGACAACCAAAAGGAAATATTAAAACTTGTCGGTCACACCCTTCGCGCTCGACGTGACGACACAGACAAAACAGGAAGGGGAACGCGAGCGATAGGGGGAAGAGCGCACCAGACAAATATAGAAAAATAGCTATATCATCACAAAAAAAGACAGAACTCTGTGACCCCACAAAAACCGTGTATTGACGAACAATTCCGCCATTGCTCGTTGCCGTGACCCGAAACTAGTGGCGAATAAACCCGAGTACCTACCGGCTAACTACTAGATTACTAAAGCGAAATCTAAGTGGAGACACCAAGTCACAGAAAATCACTTATGGACTTGAGCTTCCGCAAAATAATCGAAGTCCAACACACCGTAGAAATCTACACCAAGGGAGAGAAGAGCAAACAAAAGCTAGCAACTGAAACTAATGCCCAATGGCACCAGGTAGCCTCCCTTGAATTGAACTACAAATCAAGTAACTGCTCGTAAGTGTTGAAACTACAAGAAGGTGTGTGGCCGCAGAAATGGCCCTAGAATGCACCGATCAAAAGCACTGACACCTCAATGAAGAGAAACAAAATTGGGGGAAAAGCTCCCCCCCCCCAAAAAAAAAAAAAAATAAATAAATAAATAAAAGATCAAATAAACAATAGAGAACTTTAGCAGCCCGCGTTAGCCACCGGCGTCCTTTGGGAATCCCCTTTTTCTCTCACAGAGGCGGTGTGCGCAAGCGCAACCTTGCCAAGCAAGGCCGCCGCCGGCTGAGCGCGTCGTTCAATCGGGGTTTTTAACGCCGCTCGTGGAAGCGATCTTTACGAGCCCAATTGTCTGCTTTATAATCGGTAAGTACTTCCAATTTGTTAACAAAAACATTAGTCTACACATTTCCTGTTGTATTACACGGTATGTCACGGTGCTAAAAGCCCAAAAGAATCACTACAAAGTAAAATGTAAGCTGAGTCGATTCGACAACAAAATTGGCGGAACGTTTGGCCTAGACTCAGAGTCAGTCGTTTATTTGTCATAGAAAACCCAAGGAGGCCTATGAAGCCTCCTAAACCTTGGTTGTTTTGAATCTGTAAATTTTTGTTTACTCCAGTAGAACAACAACAACATGATACTCCATGTGGAATTATTTGTAGTCTACGTGAAATGTGTCAGTGCATACGAGCAAGAGAAGTTATTCCTTGTGTTCTTGTTTATTGTGTGTGTGTGTGTGTGTACAGGGGACGCCACTCTTCCAAAGTACAGTAGACGACTCCGGACGCTGCTAACACGCCAACATGGAACAGCGGGGCTGTAGGGCGGAAGCCGTGTTTGACGTCACGCGACGAAGACGCCGATTGAACGAAAGTTGCCGCTTAAGTTCTCTAGTGACAACCTATCAACCTTCGTAACGGCAGTCATTCCAAAGTCAACTTCCCTGGAAGAAAACAGCTGGCAAGTGTGCCCACGCACGAGGGAGGAACTCTGAATGAACGGTAACAATGTCCTTAAATTACCAAACGGCCAACCAAGACTGAACGAACGGTTATGATACTGCTTGAAAATAGCCGAAAGTAAACCCACACCGAGTGAACGGCAGCAGCTTTTCATACTACTGTCAAAACAGCCAACACACACCGAACGAACGGCAACAATACACACACACACACACACACACACACACACACACACACACACACACACACGCACACAACACACACATATATATATATATATGTCTCCTCGGGTCAGAGAGGGAGGTGAGTGAGGGGAGAATAAGAGATGGCCCAGGGGCTGGGGTCAGGGACCCAAGAGTGGGGGGGGGGGGGGGGGGGGGGCTGGGGAATGGGCTGGGGGGCAGGGAGGTGGGGTCCCTGGGTGTTAGGGGGTGGGGGAGTTTAAGGGTCTTGGGTGCTAGAGTCCCCAGGGATCGGGGGATACAAATAATTAGGGGGTCCGGGGGGGGGGGGGGGGGGGGGGGGGGAGGCGAGGGACTGGGGGGACGCGTGACTTGGGGCCTAGGATGGGGGCGGGTGTTCTTGGGGTAGGTGGGCGAATGGGTGTGGGGTGAGATGGGGAGTTGGATGGGGGTGTGGAGTCGGGTGATCTGGGGGGTCTGGGTGGGTTGGGGTGATGGTGAGGGGCCTGACACCCCCCTGAATTTTTTTTTCTCCCCCCCCCCTCCTCCCCCCACCTGAATTTTTTTTCTCCCCCCCCATCCCCCCCCCCCTCCTCCTCGGGTGATCTGGGGGGTCTGGGTGGGTTGGGGTGATGGTGAGGGGCCTGACACCCCCCTGAATTTTGTTTCTCCCCCCCCTCCTCCCCCCCCCTCCTTCCCCCCCTGAATTTTTTTCTCCCCCCCCCCCCCCTCATCCCCCCCCCCTCCTCCTGAAGGTCCAACTCTTCTGTATGCAATCAGTTTATATCCGCAAACTGCGACAAAGGGAAACGCTGTGAAGATATCCCCACGGCGAGAAAGCGAACCCGCAAACGGACACGGGGAGAACGAGCAGGTGCGGACGCACGAAGACGGCTCGAAGGGGCGCAGGCCACTCTACCCCCCCCCCCTCTCAACCCCACTCGCCCCCCCCCCACCCCCCAAGGACTCCCTTCTACTCTAGAGTCCTGACCCAACCAACCTCCCGCCAAAACACAAAACAGGACAAACAAGGGTTCCTGAGCTCGTCGGAATGTGGCGGATGACCCAACTCACACTTTCCCCAGCATCTCCACCATAGATGTCAAGACGGGATGTCCCGACTGTTCCAACCACAGGGAGAGTAGAGTCAGGCACTCGCACCGGAAAGCACAAGAACCCAGGACGTACACACACAGATAATATTCATGACACAACACAATGGCTTCACACACACTCACACTCTAGGTGAGGTTGGTATAAATACAACAAGAGGGAAGAAAGACAAAATAGCAGAAAGTGGGGTGAAGAAGAAGAGGCTAGCTAATCTGAGGGACACAACAAATGAAAATAAACCCAAACTCCCTTTCATGCTCTTTTTTTGTCAAGAAATGAAATGTTGCCCTTTCATGTTCTTCTTCTTGGTTAAGAAATGGAATTTTGCTCCTTTCGTGTTCTTCTTCTTGGTTAAGAAATGAAATTTTGCCCTTTCAATCTCTTCTTCTTGGTTAAGAAATGAAATTTTGCCCTTTCATGTTCTTCTTCTTGGTTAAGAAATGAAATTTTGCTCCTTTCATGTTCTTCTTCTTGAATAAAAATGCCATTTTGCCCTTTTATGTTCTTGGCTAAGAAATGAAATTTTGCCCTTTCATGTTCTTCTTCTTGGTTAAGAAATGAAATGTTGCCCCTTTCATGTTCGTTTTATTTGTTAAGAAATGAAATGAAATGTTGCCCCTTTTGTGTTCGTTTTCTTTGCTAAGAAATGAAATGTTGCGCCTTTCATGTTCGTTTTCTTTGTTAAGAAATGAAATGTTGCCCCTTTCATGTTTGTTTTCTTTGTTAAGAAATGAAATGTTGCCCCTTTCATGTTTGTTTTCTTTGTTAAGAAATGAAATGTTGCCCCTTTCATGTTTGTTTTCTTTGTTAAGAAATGAAATGTTGCCCCTTTCGTGTTCGTTTTCTTTGTTAAGAAATGAAATTTTGCGCTTTTCATGGTCATTTTCTTTGTTAAGAAACGAATGTCACGGTCAAAATTCAACTCAACCAAATTCGTGGTCAATCGCCACCAGCCCAGTTGGACCTAAGCCCTAACTCAAACATTCTAGGCGTCAGGAAGACGGGCCCATAGGTCGGGTCCGGCCAATTAAGCTTAGTGGAGAGGTTTCACCGAGACAGTCCGACCACCTAGACTGACTAAGCGGCTTTGACCGACGCCTCGATGTCTGCCCAGACGGACCTCAGTACCTGGGCCAGCCTTATCCGGCCACTTTGTGAACCAGCGTCATTGTCAGTTTAGACATCGTGACGCCCACCCAGACTCAGCTGGCCACTTTAGAGTGACCAGTGTCCACACGGCACCAGTTAAGTAGGAAAGGGGGGAAGGTAGAGTGTGGTGGGGGTGAAATCTAGCTAATCAATTAAATGACCAATTGACCACCACAGAGAGTAAGGCGTGTAGACGGGACTGTCATGATTTGAACGTCCAATGGAATTAGAGGGAGACAACCTCGGGTGTCAGGGGTAAAAATACTGACCAATGGTACTCGCCGTTTTTGGACAGATCGGAACGAATAAAGGAATGCGTGAGTGAGAGAACGGGAGAACGAGGGGGAGAACGAACAGAGACAGAGAGATGAGGAGGTTTTAGGTGTAGTCTCTGCACGAGGGAAAAGGCCAGAGAGATGAAGAGAGGGGAGAACGAGGAGAAGAACGAACAGAGACAGAGAGAGGGAGAGGTTCTAGGTTGCTTGAGAGAAAAGCAGAGAGATGAGGGGAGGAGAGAAGAGAACCAAGTTGAGAGATTAGCATGAGATAGTCTGCAGAGGAAGGATGAGGAGAGATGTGGAGAGAGAGAGATAGTTGCTAATTCATGAAGAAGAAAAGAAAGAAAAGAAAAAAAAAGAAAAGAAAAGCAACCATGTCCATTTGATAAGAGCAGACTAGAAGAGAGAGAGAGAGAGTGCAATGCGTTAATGCAGGAAGAAAAAAAGGAGAACAGATCGATGTTGATAGTCACTGTTCTACCCTAACCGGGGGTTCGACCTCATACCTGGCAGCGTCACTTCGCAAGCAGAACCACAGACCAACGCCAACAGTCTCACCTGACCAGGCGCCATCAGACCAACACCAGTGCCGGCAGTTGTGTGTGTTGTGAAAGTGACAGTGAAAAGAAAAGAAAAGAAAAGAAAAGACAGTGATTCGTGAATAGTTAAGATCACCTGGCCAGGTAAAGTAGAAATCTGTTTATACCCGGGTTAGTTAATGATGTTTTAGATAAATGATTTGTGAAGTTCAAGGAAAGAGAGAATGTTTTATTTTGTTTGATTCTATATGCATTGATGTTCTTTCTATGATCATGTATAGTAAAGTTATAGACTTTACTAGTGGTTTGATGTGACGAATGCATGATATATGAATGAGGTTGTAAGCAAGCTGTGAGTGTGTTTGGGCTGTGCGCTAGTCCTTCCTCCACTGACATTACACCGAGGTTGACAATTTATTGGCGAGCTTGCCAGGATATTCTGGCCATTTATTATAATTGTTCAACTTCTCAGAGAGGAAGCTGGGTGGGATTCAAGTATTGTAATCCTAAGACAAGGGGTTGTCTTACTGTATGTTCCCAAGATAGTTAAATACTAGGCTTGGCATTGCTTCCAAGATAGTTAATACTAGGCTTGGCATTTCAGCCCCAGAGTACTCATTTCGCACAGATTACCTATAATTCGCTCTCATAGTTGGGTCAGGCGCTGGGCGTCTTATAAAAACTAACTACGTTGTCCCAAGCTAATATTATCATTCATAGGATTGTGCTATTACGTCACTCGTGTCGGTAACCACCAGTTTGGCTGTCGTAGTTATAAAATCTTGTTCAAAAAAAAAAAAAAAAAAAAAAAAAAAAAAAAAAAAAAAGGAGATATAATGGCGGAAGAAAAGAACACCCCTATTGAACAACTCGTGAGCGTCGCTCGTGATTTAGGTTACTCAGGAGATGAGTTGCGTGCATTTGTTGAAACCAACAAAAGATGGAAAGAGATGAGCGAGCGGAAAGACGCCGTATCGCAGTAGAGGCGCAGGAAACAGAAAGAATAAGGGAAACGCAGGAAACAGAAAGAATGAAGCAGGAGACAGAAAGAATAAGGGAAGCGCAGGAAACAGAAAGAATAAGGGCAACGCAGGAGACAGAAAATTTAAAGATTCAGTTAGAATTAGAGAAAGTGAGAATACAAAGGGAGACCACCGAGGATGGGAGTTCAGTTTCCAGTGACTCTGTGCGCAGCTATGCTCCCGACCCAAGTTGCCAAATTCTCTGAAGGAACCGATTCGATTGATGCATACATCAGTCGTTTCGAAACGTTTGCGACCAGTCAGGGTTGGCCTTCAGAAGAGTGGGCAGTCATTTTGTCGGCGTTACTGACGGGTAAGGCATTGCAGATTTTCACTGCGTTACCAGCAGAACAACAGTCTGATTTTGGCGCTGTGAAGGAGTCTTTAATGAAAGGATTTGACCTCACAGAGGAGGGGTTCAGGAAGAAATTTCGTTCCGCTAAATTACAAGCAGGTGAGACGTACACTCAGTTTGGTGCACGTTTGGATCACTATTTTGAAAAGTGGTTAGAGTTGAGTGGTACGAAAAAGGAGTTCGCCGAATTGAAAGAGCTAGTTATGAAAGAACAGATTTTGTCAGGTTGCGGCCCTGAGTTAACCATACATTTGAAAGAGAGACAGCCAGAGACAGCAGGAGAGTTGCTGAAGTTCGCAGAGGTGTATAGAGAGGCACGTTTGGGCACGAAGGTGCAGGAGAAACAGGTGCTAGGCACAGGTGAGAAGAGTGCAAGGAGACCAGGGGAGTTTTCTGCAAAGTCTGCAAACCAGTGGTGGGGCAGAAGGAAGGGCAAAGGGAAATTAGGTGTTTCATTTGTCACAAGAAGGGACATGTGGCGAGGGATTGTCGCATGAGGTTCCAGAAGGCAGCAGCCTTGCAAGAGGTGGATAAGGGTCGTCAAGGGAAACGACCTGCAGTGGAACCAAAAGGGATTCAGTCTGAAGAGGGTGGAGTGCAGCCTATGGCTAGCACTGGACAGCAGTCAGTGTCAGGGATGGAGGGCACTAGGCTGAGTGGTTCGTTACCAGTGGAAGAAGGGTGGATTGGCCAGCAGAGGGTGAAAGTGTTACGAGACACTGGTTGTTCATGCGGGGTAGTACGGACAACGCTGGTCGATCAAGGGGATTTGGCAGGGCAAATCCAGACCTGTACTCTAGTCGATGGCACTGTGAGGGAGTTTCCAGTTGCTAAGATAGAAGTACGTACCCTTTACTTCTCAGGCGCGTTGTCTGCGTTGGTAATGGAGAAACCCTTCACGATTTGATCATTGGAAATATTCCAGGTGCAAAGGATCCAGGGGATCCTGAGTTGTTGACTGCTACAGGGGCAGCAGTTCAAACACGGAGCAAGAAGGAGGAAAAGGTTGTTAAACCGTTAGTTGTTCCAGGAAGGAAGTCGGGCATAGACGTGTCGCCTGATGAGTTTAGGGCAGCGCAGGAACAAGACCCTTCGCTCGTGAAGTCTTGGGAGTTGGCAAGAGGTGGAGAGAAACAGGAGGTTAGAGGAGGTGAGACAGAATTTCTTGTGAAGGCGGGCTGTTGTACCGAGTGTTCACCAAGGGGAAGACAGGTAAGGTGACCACTCAGTTAGAGGTACCAGCGTGTTATCGTGACACTGTCATGTCAGTGGGTCACGAGTCGCTCATGGCGGGTCATCTCGGCACCAGCAAAACAGCGAACCGAGTCTTTGATGACTTTCATTGGCCAGGAGCAATGGCAGACATAAAGCGGTTCTGCATGGCATGTGATGTGTGTCAAAGGTCAGCCACAAGAGGGGTGAAGAGGAAGGCACCTCTTAAACAATCCCCCTTTAATCGACACACCGTTCAGGAGAGTGGCTGTTGATCTGATTGGCCCAATCTCGCCCTGTTCCAAAGGTGGGCACAGGTATGAGACATGTAAGGTTGCAAAGGAAAGTTCGCAGGAGGCTAGGGTCGTTCAGAAGAAGCAATATGACAGGAAGGTGAGGAAGCAATCCCCAAGGTGGGGGATCAAGTCCTGTTACTGCTTCCCACGGGTCACAACGAGCTGCTGAGGCATTGGAAAGGACATTCACCATCACTGAAAAGGTCGGTCGGGATTACCGAATTGATGTGAATGGGAACTAAAACTTTTCCATGCGAATTTTCTCCGCAAATATATTCAGCGTGAGACTCAGCACATAGGCGCAGCAGCAATCATTGATGAGGTGAAAGAGACCCAGCTGAAGAAGGGGAGATTTTGTTGCCTGAGTTTCCAGGAGAAGAGTCATACAGGGATGTGTCACTGTATGAAGGGCTAGACAGTTGGAGTCCTAGGTTTTGTTGTCGGAGGCGACACAGAGCAGCCGGAAAGAGGAAAGGTGGAGAAGATGATGAATTCAGAGAGACCAAAGACCAAAACAGAAGTCAGGAGTCTGCTAGGTTTTATTGGGTTCTATAGGGAGTTTGTCCCAAATTTTGCTGCAATCACGAGTCCTCTCAGTGATTTGGTCAAGGCAGGGAAACCGGCAGTGGTCGAGTGGTCAGACGCTGCAGAGCAAGCACTGCAGACGGTGTTGGAAAGACTAGGTTCCCGTCCCATCTTGAAGCTACCAGATATGTCCAAACCATTTTTGTTGCGGACAGATGCCTCAGGTGGTGGGATAGGTGCAGTATTGTTGCAGGAGCATGAAGGGGTCGAGTTTCCTGTGAGATATGCTAGCAGGAAGTTGACAAAGTGTGAAGAAGGGTACGCAACAGTAGAGAAGGAGTGTTTAGCTGTTGTGTGGGCCGTGCAGAAGTTCCACAAATACTTGTATGGGAAAGAGTTCGTGATAGAGACAGATCACCAACCACTCAAATTCCTGCAGGAGGCACAGCTGAAAAACAGCAGAGTTCTGCGTTGGGCAATGGCACTGCAGCCCTACAGGTACCGAGTGCAGTACATTCCAGGTCGACAGAATGTCGGAGCTGACTATTTAAGTCGTGTAGTCTAGCAAGCTGCAACTCAGAGGAAGTCAGTCATATCCGCGGTGCATTGTTGATAATATGTGTTGATGACAGTTATGTTGATTGGATATGGGTTCATTCCCAGTTGGCTATGGTTCATATTTTTTGTGTGAGACTTGTTTATAATTTCTTTGTGAGATTTGTTCATGTAAATGTAGTTATGCTTGGAGCATACAGTCGCTTGTGTAGTGATGCATTATTTGCAATGAGTGAGGATGGAGATTCCTCAGTGAAGTGTCATGGATCGTGATCATATTATATTGTGCTTTTCATAAGAATTGTGAAGAGAAGATGTGGCAAATCCGCAGGTAGGGGAATCGCATAAGTGCGCACAGAGGTCGTTATAAAATGAGTTGAAATAACGCAAGAGCGCACGTCAATGATAACTCATTGGAGTGGTATTCACTAATGGTATATTTTATAATTTATAAACCGTTGGTTGTAAAGTATTTTCCGAACTTTGCGCGTGTAGCTGTGTGTCAGCAAATTCGGTTGTTGTCTTTTTTGTACCGTTGTTTTGAGACAATGCGGAGCATAGTCTTTTGCAAGGGGGAAATTGTCACGGTCAAAATTCAACTCAACCAAATTCGTGGTCAATCGCCACCAGCCCAGTTGGACCTAAGCCCTAACTCAAACATTCTAGGCGTCAGGAAGACGGGCCCATAGGTCGGGTCCGGCCAATTAAGCTTAGTGGAGAGGTTTCACCGAGACAGTCCGACCCACCTAGACTGACTAAGCGGCTTTGACCGACGCCTCGATGTCTGCCCAGACGGACCTCAGTACCTGGGCCAGCCTTATCCGGCCACTTTGTGAACCAGCGTCATTGTCAGTTTAGACATCGTGACGCCCACCCAGACTCAGCTGGCCACTTTAGAGTGACCAGTGTCCACACGGCACCAGTTAAGTAGGAAAGGGGGGAAGGTAGAGTGTGGTGGGGGTGAAATCTAGTAATCAATTAAATGACCAATTGACCACCACAGAGAGTAAGGCGTGTAGACGGGACTGTCATGATTTGAACGTCCAATGGAATTAGAGGGAGACAACCTCGGGTGTCAGGGGTAAAAATACTGACCAATGGTACTCGCCGTTTTTGGACAGATCGGAACGAATAAAGGAATGCGTGAGTGAGAGAACGGGAGAACGAGGGGGAGAACGAACAGAGACAGAGAGATGAGGAGGTTTTAGGTGTAGTCTCTGCACGAGGGAAAAGGCAGAGAGATGAAGAGAGGGGAGAACGAGGAGAAGAACGAACAGAGACAGAGAGAGGGAGAGGTTCTAGGTCTGCTTGAGAGAAAAGCAGAGAGATGAGGGGAGGAGAGAAGAGAACCAAGTTGAGAGATTAGCATGAGATAGTCTGCAGAGGAAGGACTGAGGAGAGATGTGGAGAGAGAGAGATAGTTGCTAATTCATGAAGAAGAAAAGAAAGAAAAGAAAAAAAAAAAAAAAGAAAAGCAACCATGTCCATTTGATAAGAGCAGACTAGAAGAGAGAGAGAGAGAGTGCAATGCGTTAATGCAGGAAGAAAAAAGGAGAACAGATCGATGTTGATAGTCACTGTTTACCCTAACGGGGGTTCGACCTCATACCTGGCAGCGTCACTTCGCCAAGCAGAACCACAGACCAACGCCAACAGTCTCACCTGACCAGGCGCCATCAGACAACACCAGTGCCGGCAGTTGTGTCGTGTTGTGAAAGTGACAGTGAAAGAAAAAAGAAAAGAAAAAAAAGACAGTGATTCGTGAATAGTTAAGATCACCTGGCCATGGTAAAGTAGAAATCTGTTTATACCCGGGTTAGTTAATGATGTTTTAGATAAATGATTTTGTGAAGTTCAGGAAAGAGAGAATGTTTTATTTTGTTTGATTCTATATGCATTGATGTTCTTTCTATGATCATGTATAGTAAAGTTATAGACTTTACTAGTGGTTTGATGTGACGAATGCATGATATATGAATGAGGTTGTAAGCAAGCTGTGAGTGTGTTTGGGCTGTGCGCTAGTCCTTCCTCCACTGACATTACACCGAGGTTGACAACGAAATGTTGCCCCTTTATGTTCTTTTTCTTTATTAAGAAAGGAAATGTTCCCCTTTCATGTTCTTTTTCTTTGTTAAGAATGAAATGTTGCTCCTTTCGCGTTTTTTTTTCTTTGTTGAGAAATGAAATGCTGCCCCTTTCATGTTCGTTTTCTTTGTTAAGAAATGAAATGTCCCTTTCATGTTCTTTTTCTTTGTTAAGAAATGAAATTATCTCCCTTTCATGTTCTTTTTCTCTGTTAAGAAATAAATGTTGCACCTTTCATGTTTGTTTTCTTTGTTAAGAAATGAAATGTTGCCCCTTTCATGTTCTTTTTCTTTGTTAAGAAATAAAATGTTGCACCTTTCATGTTTGTTGTCTTTGTTAAGAAATGAAATGTTGCCCTTTCGCGTTCTTTTCTTTGTAAAGAAATGAAATGTTGCCCCTTTCATGTTCTTTTTCTTTGGTAAGAAATAAAATGTTGCACTTTCATGTTTGTTTTCTTTGTTAAAGAAATGAATTATGCCCTTTCAGTTTCTTTTTTTTTGTTAAGAAATAAAATGTTGCACCTTTCATGTTTGTTGTCTTTGTTAAGAAATGAAATGTTGCCCCTTTCGCGTTCTTTTCTTTGTTAAGAAATGAAATGTTGCCCCCTTTTATGTTCTTTTTCTTTGTTAAGAAATGAAATGTTGCCCCTTTTATGTTTATTTTCTTTGTAAAGAAATGAAATGTTGCCCCTTTTTATGTTCTTTTTATTTGTTAAGAAATGAAATGTTGCCCTTTCATGTTCGTTTTATTTGTTAAGAAATGAAATGTTGCCCCTTTCATGTTCATTTTCTTTGTTAAGAAATGAAATGTTGCCCCTTTCATGTTCATTTTCTTTGTTAAGAAATGAAATGTTGCGCCTTTCATGTTCGTTTTCTTTGTTAAGAAATGAAATGTCCCTTTCATGTTCTTTTCTTTGGTAAGAAATAAAATGTTGCACTTTCATGTTTGTTTTCTTTGTTAAGAAATGAAATGTTGCGCCTTTCATGTTTGTTTTCTTTGTTAAGAAATGAAATGTTGCGCCTTTCATGTTCGTTTTCTTTGTTAAGAAATGAAATGTCCCTTTCATGTTCTTTTTCTTTGGTAAGAAATAAATGTTCCCCTTTCATGTTTGTTTTCTTTGTTAAGAAATGAAATGTTGCGCCTTTCATGTTCGTTTTCTTTGTTAAGAAATGAAATTGTCAAGGTCGCTAAGCCGGACGGCCCTACCACCCCTACCCACGCCTATCACACACTAGAGCAGACAACACAGCACACTAACACAGCTTTACAATCATGCGCACTTCTTTATTTCACACACACACTATGGCGCCACCACTCACGTCCATCCACAACCACACACCGGTATCCCACTTCTTCACTGACCCACACTACCCTGCGACGACCCCGAGAACCTTAACCTATGCTAAATCACCAGTTGCAGTATATCACTGCGACCTAGGGACGCAGAGATAGCCCGCACACGTGGTGGCTAAATACTAGGGACAAGGACTAACCCAAGGGACTCTAATCTCTAAACTACTACCACCCACACCTCTTCCCAGGACCCACCCTTCTCTTTTGACCCGGGATCACTACCACACTGGTCGCTGCGTCCCTAAAGGAGGCAACAAGTACCTACACTGCGCTGGCCACTACGTCCTAAAAGGAGGCAGTAGCTAACACCCTAACCCTACTCCCTAACGCTACACCCCTTCTACCACACCCATGAGACAACCCATCCCAGCCCGGAAAAACTCCAGTCCTCGGCGCTGTCCCTGGCCCTCACGGGCTGACACCTCCTCGGAAGACTCTGCACCCCGGCGCTGACCGTGGCTCCCCCGCGGGTCGACCTCTCCCCGAAGACTACACCCCGGCGCTGACCGTGGCTTCCCCGCAGTCCGACTCCTCTCCCGCGCTGGGCACGACACCCAACGCACACCAGACGCCCTCTCGACGAGTCCGGGGCTCGAGGGACTCCTCCTCCTCTGAAGGCCCCGCCGGACCCTGAGGGTGAGGGAAGGTCTGGTGCAGCGCCCTCTCACGGGACGCCCGAACCGGAAAGAGCAACAGGTGGCTGGAGAACTCCCGGAAGAACCCCGGTAGCAGGAGGAGAGCTGCCTCACAGACGGCAGACGGCCTGGATGATCTCCCTCTCCCGGGAAAGCAGCAGGCAACGGGAAACCGCCGCTCACCTGCCGGCACGCGGCAGTAGACTGCGGTGGTCTGGCCCCAGCCTCAGGACGAAACAGGATACCTGCTGACAACAACTGGACAGACAGACGTTCAACCACACCAGTTCTGCAACTGGCTGAAGTGGCTGCCAACAGAGACGACACAGAACCCGGCACAGGCCAAGGGCACACCAGACCCGACGAGGACCTGGCCCTAACTATGACTCGAAGTCACTCAGCTCAACTAACGGCGCTGCCGCCGCAACTACAAGGCGCGTCCACTCCGACGAACACCAGGGACCGAAGTGAAGCTACCCCAACGCATTCCGCACTGGTTGGAATCAAGCGAACTCTACTCACAACACAAAACAGCGATTGGTCAGAGCAGCGTATCCCTCCGCAGCGCTGACACGCCGGACCAACGGACTAGTTGTTGCTCGTGCAATAACACGACAATTTACCACAACAACTCACAGACTTGACAATACACCAACAGCCGATATCCTGCCCCGCCTTCTCTGGTGTAGAACCAAAGTAACAAAAGGGTAACAATCGGGAACGAAACCAACCTCCCGCTTCCATCCCTTCAACAAGTCAAGATTGGAACTCCAGAATATTGTATGTCTTATTTCCCCAGCCCCCTACCTAGCCTAACCTTCCACCTTAACCAAAACCCCAAATCTTACACACGCACACTCGCACACACATATACACATATGCACACGCGCACACGCTCTCTATTTCTGAACTACCATTACTCCCAACACATGAACGGCTGGTTTACTACTGCCGATCGGTGACACAAATGTTGCCCGTTTCATGTTCTTTTTCTTTGGTAAGAAATAAAATGTTGCACTTTCATGTTTGTTTTCTTTGTTAAGAAATGAAATTATGCCCCTTTCATGTTCTTTTTCTTTGTTAAGAAATAAAATGTTGCACCTTTCATGTTTGTTGTCTTTGTTAAGAAATAAAATGTTGCGCCTTTCATGTTCGTTTTCTTTGTTA
>CM031627.1:21604544-21607044 GCA_018398815.1 Conus ventricosus
GTAAGATTGTTTCTATTTAAGTCAACATTGATTTTGTTGCTTGTTGTTATGATCTTAATATCCTCGCCATTGTGAAGAACGACGATGGTAACGTTAAGACGTTTAACGTCTAAGTTTTGCCAGCTAATATTAATTCCTTTTATAAGGTCATCACTAACGCCCACAACCCCATCCCTCTCCACATCTTTAAAGACAGAAATTTCAAATATCATTGTGAACGTGTCTCCTAATTTTCTGCTTGGAAAGAACTGTAATTTTGTAGAAGCTTTCTTTAAAACCGTTTCTTTTCGTGGGAGGATTGTACTGTTTTTTCCCATACGGCGTTATTTCAATCTCTTTCCGACTATTGTCGTCCGGCATAAGACTTACATGTAAAGGGCCAGAGTTGAATGCTTTTCTGAAACTTTTTGACGGCAAAAATATGTAAATGGGCTTATGAATTCAAATTTTATGTCCCATTCTAAATATGGTTCTAAGTGCCATTTGAGGTCAGGTTTTCGAACTATTTATATTCATACTGGCCAACATATTTGCTTCTAGATTGCGCAGTTGCTCTAGTTTAGGAAACTTTTTGTTGTCGCCAACCTCTTTGCGTTTATAATCGCCATCTTTAGTGTACTCAAAACCATACAAAGCGCCTATCTCACCGTTCTGTTCAAAGTCCGCAACGTCTGCAAGGTCTTTTAATTCTAAGGTTATACACCTTACAGGCGCTAATGTAACTCCTGATTCTTCTGGCCCACGCGACATTATATTTTTAGTAACGTATTATTTTTATTTCCAAAACAATGTGCAGGTTATCACATTTCACGACTTTCCCTGTTTTGTCTGCAATTTTTAAATTAAATGATCCGACCCTTCCACAAACTAATCTTTTAAACTGTAAATTAGGGAATTGTATAATTTCATAATCGCAATATGCAGCTTTCCCTGACGGAAGAGCTCTTAAAACAGTTGAGGGCCTTCCATCATATAAGTTTTCATCAGTGCTCAGCTCATCCAAATGAACATAGAGTAATGAATGTAATGCAAGATTGAGCGGATTTCCCCCATAAGAGTTTGTTTGGTGAATCAAATCTAAAATTGTCAGCTGAAAAGCCAAATTTAGCACTTTTTTATCAAAATTAACCCCCTTCTTCTTAGGCTTGAAGTTAACATTGTTTTTAGTTTTGCATTGTTAATTTTAAGAAATGTCGAAGTTACTCATGCTTCTTTTTAGTGAGAAAAACCCTAATAACCATCAGGTATTTTTAAACGGCTAATTTTGGCCCCTGTTTTTGCAACTTTTTAGAACCTTAATTCTCCTTTTTCTTTGCAATTTTAAAACCCATACGATTTTTGAAAAAATATTTTCATGAGCGCGACCGTTTTGGCCCCCGCAATTGTATCATGCATGTTAAAAAAACAAGGACGGTTTTGAGTTTTTATTGTTAAAAACTTTTTTAAACGAAATAAAAATAGTGCATTTAAATATACTATAAAAAAATTTTGTTGGGCCCACTACAATCTTAAAAATAACAACCGTCCCTTTTAAAACATTTTGACACAGTCCCCACCTTTTAAAGTAAAGATTATACTCCATTAAAAGATTCTTAACCCCCTATTAAAAAAAACACATCCAAAAATTTTTGGTCATCATCCGACGTTTTTCAGAACCATTTTAACCCTTTTCTGTGTTTTGTGCATAACGGTGTGGGTGTCGATGCGTCATTTTAAAACTCCTGATCCTTTGGTTTAGGGCGTGATAGATTTCATTTTAAACCACCTTCAACGTATTTTTACTGAACGCAAGCACCATTACCCAAAAGACAAACCGTTTAAAAACCCTTCAGAAAGAAAAGACAGAGGCTTTGAAAGGATCTTAACAATTCTATTAACATCAAGACGATTTAGACAAAAAGTTTGGGTCTTAATCAGGTTAGGGACCCCTTATTTTGGGCGGGACAGAAAAAAATAACTATGGGTGGAATCCTCCCTTTCACATTTTCCTTCAGGCACAACGAAACCAGGGTCCATAGAGCAAAGCATAAAACACGGGACAAAAATTTTTTTAGACACTTCTAAAGGCCTAACTAAAGCAGGGAAAAAACGAATAAACGACTCGTTCGTACTTTCGTTTGGTGTTTGCTATTGCAACACAAACGAGATCGAGCATAACTGACCTTTCCCGGGTTTGAGCAAAAAACAGTACTTGGCAAATTTAGAGGGCGCCATTTTTTCTACAGTTGATTTGCCTTCAAGTATTAAAAGATACAAATGTTTTACAATATGCAAGATCAAAAGTTGACTTTGCTGTTGGCACTGGTTTATACATGCTACCTTCTGACCTCAGGCTCCAGATAGGAACAATAATAAACTACAATAATGAAATCCTTGTGGCAGGCAATGAACAGAAGGTCGGAAAAAACGAAATAAATTCTGAGCCAGTAATATTGCAAGCAGTAAAAAAACAAGATGACCCCCCAAGAATAAGTCATCCAATCCCGTGGTCCAAAGCCCG
>CM031627.1:21609544-21629544 GCA_018398815.1 Conus ventricosus
GTGTGGTGTGTGTGTGTAGTGAGTGACGTGAGTGAGTGAGTGTGTGTGTGTGGTGTGAGTTGTGGTGTAGCGTGCGTGCGTGCGTTGGTGCGTGAGTGCGTGAGTTGCGGGCGTGCGTGCGTGCGTGCGTGCGTGCGTGGGTGGTGAGTGAGTGTGTGTGTGTCCTGTGTGTGTGTGTGGGTTGTGTCGTGTTGGGTGTGTGTGTTGTGTGTGTGTTGTGAGTGAGTGAGTGAGTGAGTGTGTGTGATGTGTGTGTGTGGTGTGCGTGCTTGCGTGAGTGCGTGCGTGCGTGCTGAACGTGCGTGGTGCAGTGCGTGCGTGCGTGTGTGTGTGTGTTGTGTGTGGTGCGTGAGTGTGTGTGTGAGTGTGTGGTGTATTAGTAGTGTCTTGAGTGTGTGCTGTGTGTGTGTTGTGGTGTGTGTGTGTGTGTTGTGCGCTATACCGTGCAGCCAGCGCTGCGCGCGTATGTATCTCGTGTTTGTGCGTTCACGAAACGGTTATTTGTGGACAATAGTTTCTTATTTTCTTATCGTCGCGCTACATGTCGTGAATTGTCCCCCTTGGTCTAGGGCTGTAACAGGTTAATGCTCAAATCTCTCTCTCTCTCTCTCTCTCTCTCTCTCTCTCTGACTCTCCTCCTCTCTCTCCTCTCACTTCTTTCTTCTCCTTTTGAGCCATCATCCATTCGTCACCTTGTCCATGTTTGGTTTTTCGTCGAGTGGAGAGTCGCATTTTTTCTTTGAGTATACAGAATACAAGTCATTCTTGGAAAACCATGTTTTTGAAGAATATTGCTAAAAAAAAAAAAAAAATGAGAACAACAGGGCATAGAGCGGCTGAAATTAAATCAACCAAAGATGACTCAGTGAATTCTCTTACAAAACTTTTACTGCAGAGGCGTTGAACAGTCGAAATAAGAATGAAGCAACTCAAACCGAGGAAAACTTAAACGATAACCCGAATTGTAAAGGTGTCGGTAGACATTTTACTTTTGATCGTTTGTTAATGCATTAGAGCAACGGAGGAATGAAAGCTCATTAGGGCTCCAACCGACCTCAATCCAGTTTTCTTGGGCGGGTGACTCCAGAAAAAAAAATGAGCTTTTCCCCGTTCTCTGACAGTAAGATTCAATAACCTAAAATATAAAACGATTATCTACAAACAAACTTTACGTGTAGGGTTATCCGTTTTCAATAATAATTTACTAAAAATTTTCAGATTAGTTTTTGCTTAACTCCTGTGTTTTTCCTGATCATTTTCATAAAATCATTTTGCGCATACATTCTAAATGGTCTCTGTCTTTCATGTGAAAAATGAAACTACAGGCTTCATCTGTTCATCTAAAGTCTTTTAAATACGAGTTATAAATTTCTGGCATAAAATCCACACACTTATCCTATCATGTATTCCGCTGACTGAAAGCTCTATAGCTTTGACAAAGTGTTTCTCTTTTTAACTATATCTTTTTCTGCCCGAACATTCATCTATAATAAGAGTGTTCTGCGTTACTTCAAAATCTTTTTAAAAAGTATTTAAACACTCACTAGTTTAGTGCCTGAGATTAACTAAATATACGTCATTGTCTTTCATTATAAACCTTCTATCTGATTAGCTTTCGTTCCTTTTAAGTGTTGGACAGAACAATTACAATATGATCAAAATTTAGCGATTAACGGTTGTAACTAAGTCTGGACAAATATTGTTTTTCCACACAGTCTGCCCACAAATCATTGAAACAATGAGGGGATTTTCATCATAATGTTTACTGCCTCCATAGTTTTATAATTAGAATGTAATCTAATCCCAGTTTATTATTCTTTATTCTTCCTCTCCGTCAAAACTTGTGAAGTATAATAAAACCCTCATGAGGCCCTAAATGTGTAAGATTAATCCAATTCAGTTCTGTACGATTGTTTCTCATTTAAGTCAACATTGATTTTGTTGTTGTTGTTATGATCTTAATATCCTCGCCATTGTGAAGAACGACGAATCGAGTATAACGTTAGACGTTTAACGTATTACTAAGTTTTGCCAGCTAATATAATTCTTTTATAAGGTCATCACTAACGCCCAAAAACCCATCCCTCTCCACATCTTTAAAGACAGAAATTTCAAAATCATTGTCAACGCGGTCTCCTAATTTTTCATGACTTGGAAAGGAACTGTAATTTTGATAGAAGCTTTCTTTAAAACGTTCTTTTCTGTGGAGGATGTACTGTTTTTTCCCATACGGCGTTAATTTCAATCTCTTTCCGATATTGTCGTCCGGCATAAGACTTACATGTAAAAGGGCCAGGGTTGAATGTTTTCTGAAACTTTTTTGAGGCTAAAATATGTTATTGGGTGATGAATTCAAATTTTATGTCACATTCTATATTGGTTCTAAGTGCCATTTGAGGTCGGTTTTCGAACTATTTTATATTCATACTGGCCAACTTTAAAGTTTTTGTTCTTGAATTGCGCAGTTGCTTAGTTTAGGAAAACTTTTTGTTGTCGCAACTTTTGCGTTTATAATCGATCTTTAGTTGTTATAAAAATAAAAAGCGCTATTAGTTTGTTAACGGCATCGTTGCCGGTTTTAATTCTAAGGTTATATTACTTTAAAATCCTAATAAAAAGTTACTAAAAAAATAAAAAATTTATTATTAAAAAAAAACCATATTTAAAAAATCAAACTAAAATTAATCAAAACAAATAATCAAAAAAACATACAATTTAAATAAAAAATAAAAAAAAAAAAAAAACAAATAAAAAATAAAAAATAAAAAAAAAAAAAAAAAAAACAAAAAAAAAAAAAAAAAAAAAAAACAACAAAAAACAAAAAAAAAAAAAAAAAAAAAAAAAACAAAAAAAAACAAAAAAACAAAAATTTCCCTAAAAAATATTTAAAAAAAAAAAAACAAAAAAAATTAAATATATATATAAATTTTTTTAAATACCCAAACCCAATTTTTTTTCACCTTTCCCCTTTTTTTTTTTTTCCCTTTTTTTTTTTTAATTTTTTTTTTTATTTTTTTGTTTTTTAACTTTTGTTTTTAACCTTCCTATAAGTGGTGTTGTGGTGCCCCTGGGGGGTGTCCCCCCTGTGGCCCTGGGCCGGGGGGGGAGGGGGGGGGGGAGCTCTTAAACAGTTGAGGGCCTTCCATCAATATAAGTTTTCATCAGTTGCCTCAGTATCCTAATGAAACATAGAGTATGAATGTTATGCAAGATTGAGGGATTTTTCTCCCTCATAAGTATGCGGAGGCGTTTGGTGTAACTCTAAATCTATAATTGTCAGCGCGCTAAAGCCCTAAACATTTTAGCTCGCTCTTTATCAAAATCGTAACCTCCTTCTTTCTTTCAAGGCCTTGAATCGTTAACATTGTTTTAGATTTGCATTGTTTAAGTTTGAGAGTAATGTCGAGTTACTCATTAGTTTTTTACGTGAGCAAAATCCCGTAATAACCTTCGGTATTGTTAACTGGCTAACTTTGGCCCCTTGTGTTGATCAACTTTAGAACCTTATTATTCTCCTTGGCTCTTGCTTCTATTAAAACCATACGATTTGTAAAATATTTCATGGATGCGCGAACGTTTTTGGCCCGCAATTGTTATCAATCGCATGTTCTAAACAACGAAGGACGGTCTGGAGTTGTTATTCGTTACAAACATTTTTTAAACGCAAATAAAAAATGAGGTGCATTAAATACTACTGATGCAAACATATTAGGTTGGGGCCGCACTACATCTTAAAAATAACAACCGATAATCTTCGACATTTCTGTGAACCAAGTCTGCCACCTTTCAAGTAAAGATTAGTACTCCATTTAACAGTATCTAACCCTCCTATTAAATGAATACATCGCAAACATTTTGGTTCATTCATCCGATGCAGTTTATAATAACCAGTTAAACTTTGCTGTGTTTTGTGCATCAACTGGTTGTGGAGTGTCGTATGCTGATCATTTAAATCCTTCTGTCTTTGGTGATGTCAAGTGTATAGATTTCATTACTATTACCCATTCAGACGGATTGTGAACTGACTTGCAAGCACCATTACCACATGACAAAACGTTAATCCAATCAGCGTCAGACTAGACATGAAGGCTTTTGAAGGATCTGTAAACGAATTCAAATATTAACATCAAGAAGACTTTAGACAAAAGTTGGATCTTCATATGGCTTAGGCACCCCTTATTTTTGGGGCGTTGCACAGAAAGCATAACTATGGTGCAGAATCCTCCTTACACATCTTTCTCTTCAGGCACATGTTCACATAGGGTCCATAGAGCAAGAGCTTAAAACAGCAGTGGACAACATTTATTTTAGACACTTCTATAGGCATAACTAAAGCAGGATAGGAACGAAATAATCGACTCTGTTGTTACTTACGTTTGAGTGTTTGCTAGGTTCGCAAGCTACAAACGAGATCGAGACATAAATGATCCTTCTACTGGCTTGGATGCACAAAAAAATCAGTACTTGGCTATTTAGAGGGACGCATTAATCTCCTACGTTGATTTGCCTTCAAGTATTCAAAGATACCAAAAAGTTTTACAATTGTAAGGATCAAAAGGTTGACTTTGCTGTTGGCAATTGTTTATACATGCTACCTTCTGACCTCAGGCCTTCCAGACTAGGAACAATAATAAACTACAATAATGAAATCCTGGTGGCCAGGCAATGAACAGAAAGGTCGGAAATAAACGAAATAAATTCTGAGCCAGTAATTATTGCACGCGTAAAAAAAAAGATGACCCCCAAGAATCAGTCAAACAATCCCCGTGTGTCCAAAGCCCGAAAAGGACCGTTGAAAGACCCGCGATCTGGTCACGATGACCATGAATATCGAAAAGACAGCGCTTGTTCTTGGAATTAACTGGCTAGGATTACTCGGACTTTATTTTACTAAAATATTAACCCAATATTAAGAGAACTAATGACCATAGCGCTCGGCCATAAAGCCAACGACTTTGCCTCTGCAGTAGACAAAAGCCAGCTAATAGCATACCCCTAATATACCTGGTTAAAGCGTCATGGCTTTACTGGCTAATATTTTTTGATAAACTCGCAAGATGGTTCAAGCTGTTTTTTAACCCATGATTTTATCAAGGCTTGGCGTGCGGTGGCGGATGGTGGCGGAGGCACTGGGCTTTTGACCTTCCGCACACCTGTAAAGCCAACACAGTGTACTTATTGCAAATCTATGGCCGTTATAACGCTTGCTTATGTGACTCCTTGCTCTATAAACAGTGTTCGTATTCGTTCTGCTAGCGTTGTCTCTTATATAAAATTCTTTGGATATAGTTTCTCTTATTCTGCTCAATCTGTAGTTCGTAATTGTTCTCGGTCGTTAGTCAGACAACGGCATCTTGTCTTGCTGATCTTTCTTGTTCAAGATCTTTTAGCTGTGGGTTATCTTTCTTTAATATCAGGACCCTAGTTCGGCGACATCAGCCTCAACAAGGTTTTGCCTTTTTCTCTTTTTATATGCTCATCTATTTCACCCAGTTTGCTACAATTGTTTGTTAATTCGCCTCTATGGTTCTTAAAAGCATGATCAAGGGCCGATGGATTTCTCGGCATGGTAGCGCGTGGAGTCGTGTATTGTCTTTAAAGCTGTTTCTTCTGAAAAATAGCGGTTTTCTGCCGCTATTGCATTTATTAATTCGTTCCGATGATTTAATTCTTTAAGGTTCCATGTTTTGCATTTGGTTATCTGTCGGGCGTTCCTGCAGTGTCGTTTGAAGCTTAGCAACTGCCATCCCTATCTAATTTAGGGTTAGTAATGCCAAGGCGAGTTTTGATCGCTCCACACTGAGCTTTGTCAAATTGTACTCTTTTTGTGTTAAAAACTTTGGAATGTAGTCTGGTGTTGATGTAAGCTGAACAAGTTGTCCTTGGATCGCTCTCAACATAAAAATGGTCTCTTTTTACTTCAAAATCATTAGGGTCTATAATTCGGGAGGTTCTTGGCCTAAACTTTGGTATAAATGATACTTGACCTTATTTCTGTTAATTCACGACGCAAGAGAGCCCCCGAGCGATGTCTGTACCAAAGGCAGTCATTTCCACTCTGTCGTCTAAGGATCAATCCTCATAATCTTATCTCAATGCCTGCCATGTTTCTTTACTAATTAACTTTATTTATTTTGTTTTTATAAAAAAAAATGTACAAGCATATGGCTCGATTTTGACCCGCATAGAAGACTGAAAGACCTTTCGGCGTGAGGGAAATAAGGCAGAATCTTTAACTGTTCCAAATAATCCATATACTATTGATGAGGATCAAATTCTTACTGTCAAATTTCCGGACCTAGGAGCAGATGAAGTGATTGTTTTTTGTATGCCAGGCTCTGCACGTCTTACTTTCAAAATAGTACTCCGATTCAACAAACAGACACAAACATGAGACAGTTGTCCGAATCTGGGGCGACGTGACAATCGTTAAGAAAATTTTCTATAATAACTTGAGGGGCAAGAACATATTTTCTTTAACAATGCCAGACATATTTTTAAACCTATTCTGATTATGGCTCGAACCCGGGAATGAAGGGCTGATTTGCGTTCTTCAAGGAAACCGAAAATGAAGAAGCACTAACCTAGAATAGGCGCTAGAAGTTTAAAGACGGTAAAAAGTATGTAGCTGTAAAATTTGCGTATGGAAATCGCTTTTCTATTTCCTTAGATTTTGATTGTAAAAGCGCATGCGCCATACTTTCAAGGAGCATTAAAAAGACAGTTTGCTCATATGTAAAAATAACTTTTAATGAATAAACGCGTTATTCAGATCTTCAGACCACCGAAGCCAAAGTACAGCATTTCTGAAATCTCGTTAGTGTTGACGTTGTTAGCACCCTAATGTAGCATGGCTGATTGAGAACAATATCAGTCAAACTAGGCTTTATATTACGAAAGAGTGACTTTTATCATACAACATATCCCAGAAGCAGGGGAGAACTATATGGATTTTAGTTTTAGTGACGCAGCCAAAGATCTCTTAAGTACTTTTATTGCGTGGGAAGATGAAGAACCATTCAAAAGAGGAAGCGAAAAGTTTATTATTAATCCTAAAATAACGAAAGTGCAATGTTCCGATTGAGGGTAGTACTGTCCTAACACAAACTCTCCGCTTGCGGGCTTCAAACATTATTCAACCATTTTTGACGAAATAAGTAAACTGTTTTGGAGGGGGAGGTGTGAAGTCCAACAGTAGACCTTGTGTATAAGATCTACACTTACAATGTTAGGCTTGATGATTATTTAACAACGAAATTCGGTTTATGGATTGACATAAGGTCAACAGAGGATAATCAGTTGCATGGAAGCGGGAGAACTTGAGAGACGTAATAAACATTCAAATTGATAAAGAAGAAGAGAGCCGATAAACCACTTAAATCACATTTGTTTTTAATATATGATGCGCAGCTGAATATTCAAGATAACAGATTAAAAGATATACAATACTAAATTATTTTTATTTTATAAAAAGCATGTCTGTTCAGGTTTTATCCAAATGTGCCTACAGCGCCGCCAAGAGAAGAGATAGTAGAAAACCCTAGCATAAAAACCTTCAGATTAACCAATATTACACAAATGCAAAAAAAACTAGAGCAGGACCTTTCAAAATACAGCAAAACCAAACGAAGGTATTCTGCTGCCTGTAATGCTGTTACATATGTTAATACTGGAGCATCAACTATAAGTGCTGCATCGCAGGAACAAGTGTAGCCTCTTAGCAACGGCATAGGCGCACACCCGCAGCTTTACCCTAGGGGGTTGTCTTTAGCTCTCGTCTGTGTTCATTAGCTGTAAGTGCGGCTGCAAAAAATTAAAAACTAAAACTCCAAAAGCACACAGCTATGGTTCAACTAATAACGGCAAACTTAGTTCGTTTTAAAACTGACAATAAATAAAGCGCTTGTTGACTCAAACATCACGGATGAAGAATTTAATCGTTACAGGCCGATTTGATGACTACAAAAGACAAAAGTTTGATCTTCAAAGAAAGGCGAGGACAAGTTTTTCTCAACAGCCAGACCCGAGCAGATAAAAAAGGAATGCTTAAAAAAAGTAAACGAGACATTAAACTCTGTTCTAAACAGCTCACATAACAACATCGAAGGGTGTTTATACTTTAGTTTATGAGTCCAAGCGCAAAAAGACCGTTGATATTGATTCTGATTAATTATTTTTTTTAATTTAAATAAATATTTTATTAGAAAAAAACCCCATGGATAAGAATATGAAGGACCAGACAATTTTTAAAGGGAAGCTTTGAAGAGAGCGTTTATCAGAGCACGAATAATTGATCAAATCATGATCCAACAAACTACAGGCAAGCGTTTTTTCATGCTATTTCTAAATTTCCCAGGTAAAAAAACAATAACCCCCCCAGTTAAATAATGTTACTGTTTAATCGACATAAAAAATAAATGAAGAAAATCAAAATCGGGGTCCGCTAACAACATTTTTCTTTTCATAATGATTTAACCCCCCTTTGGGCAACAACTGCTTGACATTTTGACGTGCCGCTGAAGAACCCAAAAATAAAGGGGCTCGGGTTGGCAGGGGCGAAGTCTTAGAGATCGATAAAACACTAATAACCATTTAGCGTCTTACATTCCACTACCCCACATTTTTAAAAAAAAAGCAGTTTTAAACAAAAAAGAATTCAGACAACAAATTTTTTTAGTGGTGTTTCCGAAAGGGCTGCTTTACGCCCGCAAAAACCAGAGAAGTGTCTAACTACACCCTTAAAACAATGACTTAACTTTAGTGGAAATCCTTTTCCTTTTACCGGACCATTGTGGGTTTGAAGAACAAAAAAAACCCAAATAACTGTTAAGTCTACCTGGGATGGGGAAACAAATCTACAACCCACGAGTGCCCAAGAACAGTCCAACGTTTGGGCGAGCCAGAAAAAAATCATGTTGACTTACTCGATGTTTTCACCAGGGGGGCTACCCGCATTACACATTGATACAACATGAGTAGACTAAGCGCATACTTCAAAACAAGCCCAAAACAAGAATTCGTAGAAATTTTAACAAGAAGCCATCTTTAAAAACCCGAGTGAAATATAAAACATTTTTTGCCCTTTTAACTGTAATACAGAACTAATTACGCCCCCAAAGGCAGTAAAGTTTTTTTTAAAAACGGGAAAACCTGCAACATTCCCATACGTATTTTACCAGACTTCGAACACTCATTTTCCTTTGAAGGCCACGCCACAAAAATTTCAAAAAAACATCTTAATAGAAATCACAGATTTGTTCATTCCTTCATTTTCGGGGTCGGAGGGCTTTCATTCAAAGCCAAAATTATATAGAGGCCAAATGCCGCAAATATTTCTTAGAACCATGCAAAAGTGCGTAATGACTTTTTTCTAATAATAATTTATCTAAATCAGAGCGCCTAAGACCAAGAACAGATGACGCAGCCCTCACTTTTTGGATTGGGGTTTTAGGTCCTCATCAACGCAGAGAATCCAACTTAAAGACCATGACACATTAGGGGAAGTTCAAGGAGCACCACAGAAATGCAATTTTTCAACTAAAGTTTGATCCTAAACAGGGAGCGCCCATCTTCTTTCACAACTTGCGAGGTTCCCCAAATCCCATCTTATAATGAAAATAAACGACGCCTTTTAAAGGGTGCATGCATTGCCAGTCATCAAAAAGTACATGTGTTTCATTTTAAATAAATGTTTTTCTACGACTCTATCAACATAAAGGGGTTTCATTAAGCACTGCTATGTCCTTAAGTCCTGCCCAATAACAAGAAATTTTGACCCAACACGGGGAAAGGGGCTTTTAAACCCTTATGATCATGAACATTTGGGGAAAGGTTTTGACGAAGATACCTTCCTAAAAGGTGGTTTTTTTCTAGTCTCAAGGAAAGGACTTATGATTCGATTCCCACATGCTCAAGATGCTGCAAATTAATTGTAAACAGGGGAGACTATCATAAATTATTTTAAGGCAATACAGTAGTTGGCGACGTCTTTAAAATTAAAAAAACCCTGCATGAAACTTATACCGGGATCCCGCGCATTACTTTTCTGCCCCGGGGATACGGATGCTTTCTAAAGTTTACTGGATACAGATTATTTATTGTCGGATTTCCCAAATTTCAGATGATTAAAAAGGGATTCGGGGGAATTAGTAGGCGGATCTTTTACTGAAAGCAAACAACAAATACTTGGACGACTATGACCAAGAAAAGTCAACATCTTATGATTTAGATGCAAACAATCTGTATGGAGGGGAAATGGTGCAATCACTTCCTTTACCAATTTTTAAAAATGTACACAGGCGGGATCCGAATAATATTCAAAAGGCAAAAAGTGTTGAGCATTTTAACCCTGATAAACAGCGGTTTTCATTCTAGAATTGACTTAATATCCTCATAACTCCATGACCTCATAATGACTACCATGACAGAAAAGTCTAAAGAGGGATCCAAAGAACCACCAAACTTGTGCCTAATCTTCGCGGCAAAAAAAATTATTCTTTCATTAAGACTTCTAAAATTTTTTTTAAGACGGTTTGAAGTTAGCATTCACAAAATTGCTTTTGATCAAGAACAGTTCATAAAACCCTACATCATAAGACACGACTCAGAACAAATCCCAATGCTTCAGAAAAAGATTTTTTCAAGCTGATGAACAACATTGTTTCGGAAAGACAGGAGAACCGCACAAGCGTAAAGATGTAAATTTATCACCAGAGAGAACGAACAAAAAAGCGACTTCAAAACCAAATTTATCAGACTTCAGAAAATTTCATGATCATTTTTTGGGCATAATGATAAAAAAAAAAAAAGAAAGTAAAATTTGGGAAAAGCCTGTTTTTTTGGGGTTTTACCTTTTTAGATTATCAAAGTTTTTAATTTTTAGAGTTTCTTTATACTACTTAACCCCTCGTATCCTGAGTCCAGAGACTTTACACAGAACAGATAGTTTTGTTATAGAATCCCTACTGAAGATTTTTATAAAGACATGAATTAAAGTAGCAAAAGGAGCGAGTGGAGGGTATGATACATCTGATTACCCTAAAGACTCCCCTTACATAAATTACTAACAAAAATTTTTAAAAGATGAAGGATAAATTTATCGGGAAAGGTATAAAGGGATTTTTGGGTTTGGGCGAAATGTACATATTTCGAGCCAGGAAAAAATCTTAAAGAAAGAAAAGGGAATATCTCGCAGGTTTTGCGTCAAACAACACATGAAAAACCTACAAAGAACATTGTTTGGCAATAAGACTTTTCATCATGAAAACGTAAAACACGATCAATCTACATAATCAACACAACTTTGAAAAAAAAAAAGTCGTTAGATAGAACAAACAAAAACGTGTGTTTGTTAATCCAAGTTTTATATGCAATCGGCACTGGGGGACCGTAAACGGGGGGTTTATTTTTTCATAAACTTTTATTATAAGATCATCATGCTTCATCCAATTCATTTAAATCTTTTCTCAGTTTCTTGACGCTTCAATTTTTTTTATTTTTTCAAGATATTCTTTTCCCCAATTTGGGGTTTAAGTTGTAGGGATCGGGTTGTTTTTACATGCATTATTAACCCCGAAAATGTTTCCTTAAAGCTTTACACGCATGAAATATCCCGTACTTTTCAAGGCTTTTCCTTACATTCTTGTTTCTTCTGCGCCCCTCTGAGCTTCCATTTTAAACTCAAAATATTTATAAATTAACTAAGCAAGGGGAACTGTGTCGGTGGTTTACGCATTCTTTTTTCACAAAAGATTTTTGGGGGAGCGGTTTTTTGGGTTGGTCAGTTTCCCGTAATAATACAGGGGCATTCATTTTTACAATTCTTTTTTTCATAGATCAACACCCCCAAACGGATCTTTCCCTGAGCGAGGTCCCCTTCTGTTTCCCCCCCGGGTTAAATAAAGGTCCCTTACTTTCAAACAAATGGAATAGTTTCCCGGGGATAAAGGGTCTCTCTTCAACAACTTTTTATTGTTTTTTTTTTGTTTGCTTTACTTTTTTTTCCCTTTTAAAATTTCTTCATTTTCTTCGCGAAAAACGGGGGCAGTCTTCTGACCCATTCTGTTTTACGAAATTGTAAATCACTCTCTGTGAACTGGTAGGAAAAAGTTTCAGCTAACTGTTGTTAAAGTTTAACTAAACCTCGTCGTGAACCCCCGGGAATCCCCTTTTTTTAATGGTAACTCTTTTTTTTTAAAAAAATAATTGATCATTGGTTTTTAAAATTTCTTTTCCATCACGCTTAAATCATGCGGGGGAAATTAGGGGGCCCGTTGGTATTTTATTGTATGGCAAAGCAACAGCAGAAGCACTCTTTTGTGTTAAGGGTTTTCCGCATCTTTGTACTTGAACATGTCAATGATGTAAAAGGCGTCTTAATCTTTTCGTCTAATCGTATCAGAGGGTAAATATAGAAGGCCATTTGATGGTGTCTTTGGGGGGGGTATTGTGTTCAAAAAAGTGGGGTCTCTGTTTTCGCCTAGGGCGGGGAAATAAATTGCCAAATCGCTTTTTTAGATAACCTTTCTTTTGCTGTTTTTTCACTCCCCACTGCTTGCTTAGCTTTTTAATTCTGTTTTTTCCCCTTCCAATACCCTTTTTGGCGAATAAAAATTTTTTTCATTTTTTTTTCACCCAAAATTTAGCCCAACAAAATAAAAACAACGTAAAACCAAAGAAAATAAACCCAAATTTCTTGCTTTTTTTTTTTTTCTGATGGTGATAAAATCCTAAATTTTGGGGGGGCAATGTCTCGTTGGGTTTTGCCTTTACAAATAAATTGTTTTATTGCTTTCAACATCTTTAATTTTTTAACTGCATGCCCCTGTTTTTTCATGTGTTATTAATAAAATCTAACTGCTAAATTCTCTGCTTTTCATAGCGATTTTGTGCTGGGCTAGTTGCCCACAGCTTTGTTAGTCTTTTTTCCTCCCTTCTCTCGCATTTACAAAATCGTTTTACTTCCACTAAAAGGGGGCGCTTTAAAACAAAAAGCGCCGCCTATCATCTTAATGAACCCTTTTTTTTATAAATGTATTTTTTATTTACATTTTAACTGTCTGGAATTATTCCTTGCTTGACGAAAACTTTCGGGGCAAACAAGCGCAATTTAAGAAATTTAAAATTTGCTGAATCCTAAAGTCAAATTTGCCAAGACTGCGGGTTTAAATTCTAACAAGCTTTTACCAAGCATTGAGTACCTACACTTAGACCCCCAAATAACACAGAATGGTATACAAGGTTACAACTTTTTTTTTGGGGGGCTCATTTTTAGAAAAAAAAATAATTAAAATTAAAAAAAAAACATGAACTGATGACCTACTACAGCTAAAAGGGCAGCCAAAACCCCTAAACTTATAAGCCAAGTTAGGGCCAACTGTTACCCCCAAAAGGAGAGGTTGTATTTTTTTGGCGCATGTGGAAAAACAAAACAGTTCCTCGGAACTGAATTCACTTGAACAGATCAACAGAGTCCCACAAACATTAAAAAGTATCAAACAGGGAAGGCCATTGGGTCAAGAAGGTAAAAAGTGGGGGGCAAACGGTTCTTTTTTTGTACACTAAACAGTCAGTAGATTTGCCCCATTGATTCTGAACAAGATCTTACTATGATTTTAAAGCAAGATCCGGTTTTAAAAAAAGTCATTAGAGTCTCTAGGGGGTATCGTATTACGATTTGGGAAAATGTTATCCCCCATTAATCATAGGATTAATTACTTTTAATCATAAACTTTATTTCCCTTCAAAAGAACACCGGAAAATCAGCAGAACAGGGAAACCCTGAATCAAAAACATTGAACAATCGGAAAGTGACCAGAAAAAAACCTCATCCTGGGCGGTTGAAGCAGGGAAAAAAATTACGGAGTGGAACAACAAAAAAAATTAATGTTACAAAAAATAGCTCATAATAAAACATAACACCCCAACCCAGAACAAGTTGATTCAATGCCAGCATAAAAAACTCCATGTTCAAGACCTACAGCCCAAAGTCTTTATGGAATATTGAACTTTAAAAAGTTTCCATTTTTTTCGCCCTTTTTTGCTGCTGGGGGGGGTTATTACGTTAAAAAATATATAAAAAATGGCAGCCAAAACAAAAGCAAACAAAAAATCTGAACCCTAAAAAACAAAAAACAACAGCACCCAGACCGCCAAAAAACAAAAAATCATTTTGATCCATTTTCAAGGAATAATATTTTTTAAAAACTTAAATTTTAAAATTTTTTTTTAAAAAAAAACATGGGGTTTTATAAAAAGATGGTGTCAAAAATAAGACATGAAGTTAAAAAGACTTTCCAAGCCAAAATTTTAATCAATGCGGTTGCTTCTGTAAGAACTTTATTAAAACTAGGGGAGAATCTGAGCAAAACATCCTCAACGATGAACGTTTTTTGAGGGTGTGTACTATATTAGCATCTACTATTTAAGATAAAAACTGATTTTATTTTTGTAATTTATAAGATAAAATTGAATAAGAAATTGGTTGAAATTAAAGGGTGACTTGGTTATGATCTTGGTGACTTTAAACAAGAACTTAGAAGTTACTTTAAAAAGAACTTATTTTGAACTTGAAGTAACTTTAAAAAAACTAATTAAGAACTTGGGTGACTTTAAAAAAAACTATTAAGAACTGGGGCGACTTGGGGTAGAGTGTGTGTGGGGGTAAACAGGGGGGCGTGCGGCTAGGGTAGACAAAACCACACACACAAACAAACAACAACGCAAAAAAACAACAAAAAACACACAAAAGACAACAGTGTTGTGGGAAAGTAAGGGGGGGTTTTTTTTCTTTGTTTCCCCTTTTAACGTCGTAAAATTCAAGACAGCCCCCCAAAGCACCATCAGAGTCCTAAAACAAAATCACAGGGTCTGTTTCATTCTATCGGGGGCCACCCGAAGGCATCCTGAAAAGGGGGGTTGCGGGCGTTTAAGCAAGTTTTAGAAAAAAGTTTGCCGGGCGGTTACAGCGTAACCGTTACTATTTTTAGAAGCCCGTCATACTATCGCAGTATCCCAAAACCCCCCCACCGCCTGCACGCTGTTATCTCCCGTGGCCCCCAAAAGCCAGCCTTCGCTCTACCAGGGGGTTTTCAGCGAACCGTTACTTTTTTAGAAGCCCCCACAGTAGTCTGAAAACTTGACAGACAGGGGGTTTATTAGCTTTTTCTGTTTTAAAAAGCCATTTCCCAAACGCAGATTCACAAACTTGCCAGCATTTTAAACCTTGCTTTTAGAGCTGCTTCAATCATTTTTCAAATATCTTTTATTTTTATTAAGCATTTTTTTCTTCCTCTTCCACAATTCCGTTTGGGTTGGCAGCGGGAAAGGGGGTTTTGACTTGTTGAAAAGTTGTAGCTGAAATTTCCCTGTCTTCCGCACCCAAATAATTTAAATCTAAAAGTTTTTAAAAAGGTATTTGTGATTCGAACTTTTCTAACACAAATCCACATGTCTTATAAACGCAGCTATATTTGTGCCATATGCAAACACTTCTCTCGCAGAAAAAGCACCGTCTTTACACCACCACAGCACTGGGAAAGGAACAAAAAGTCTGGGGGAAAAGCGTCACTATAACAGTATTCATCTAGTCGTGATTGGGGGCCGCGGACATCACCCACCGCGTGATCCAAATCGCATGTCCCGGGCCCCGTGAAAGTAATCGATAGTGCAAATCCTTAGGTAGCCGGCAACTAGCAATTAAAACTTAAAAATTTTTAAAACAAAAAAAAATAAAAAAAAAAAAAAAAAAAAAATTTTTTTTTTAAGGGGGGGGGGGAAAAAAAAAAAAAAAAAATTTTTTTTTTTTTTTTTTTTTTTTTTTTTTTTTTTTTTAAAAAAAAAAAAAGGGGGGTTTTTTAAAAACCAAATTTTAAAAGGGGGGGAAAAAAAAAAAAAAAAAAAAAAAAAACTTAAATTTGCGCCTCGTCCCCCCCCGCGAAACCCCCCGAATTAAAAACCCGGGAAAAGGAGCCGGCCCTCCGGGAAGGGCGCCCGCCGGTATTGTTTTTATTATTTGGGTGTTTTGGGTTTTTTTTTGAAAATTTTGTTTGTTGGTTCCCCCCGTATGTTTGTTTGTAAATTACGTTATTTTTGTTAGGAGTTTTTGTTGGAAGGGGGTATTTGGGTGTGGTTTGGGGGTGGAAAAAGGGGTTTTTTTTTGTTTGTTTTGGGGTGTTTTTGGTGGGGAAATTTTTTTGTTTTAAAAGTGGCTTTTTTTTTTGTTGGGGGTTTTTGTTTGTTTTTTTGTTTTGGGGTTTGTGTTTGGTTTTTTTGAAGTTCGGCCTTTTTGGGGTTTTATTTTAAAAAAAAGTTGGGTTTTTTTTGGGTGTGGGGTTGTTTTGTTTTTTGTTTTTTGGGTTTTTGTCTTCTGATTTATTAAAAAAAACCCCCAAAAGGGGCCCCCTTTTGGGGGGTCGGCTGGGGGTTAAACACAATACCTTACCTTTCCCCAGTATCGGACTAGTCACCTCTGTTTGGGCGTTCAGGCCCGCAACCGTCCCCAAACCAACGTTCCCCGTTCCCTACACCTTTTGAAACCCCTTTAAAATTAGTATTTAAACTTTTAAAACCCCCCCAGGGTGAAATTTTTTGTTTTTTTTTAGTCTTCTCCAGGACGAAACACCGGGGACACCCCCTGACGTCAAAAGAAATCCCCTCTTCAAAATCTTAAAAAAAATCCGTAAAAAAGGGGCCCGGATCCGCTTGCGTCAAAAAAAATGGCATTAAAAAAAAGTTTGGTTTTACGAAAACGTCGCCGGGATAGACATGTCATTTAAAACCCAATGGAAATTAAAAATTTTTGGTTTTGTTGGGTGTTTTGGGGGCTAGAAAATCTGATAACACAGCAATGACGAGTTAACAAATATCATGGTCAGAAGATGATATTTAAATTTTAAATAACAAGAGACAGTCCCGTGTGGGGGGGTTTTGGGGGGTTTTTGTATAGGGTTCCTAGGGTCCCCCCCCTCCCCCCAAAAATTAAAAGGACTCCCAGATAACCCCTTTTTCAAACCCACCCCCCCTCTTCCCCCCCCCCCCCCCCCCCCCTCCCCACTCACTGAAATTGAAAAGAAATTTTGTAAAAGGGAAACACTTCCCCCCCACCCACCCCTTCCCCGCTCCAGACACAGAATTATCCGGCCCTTGGGGGCCCCGCCGCCGCGGCGCGCGCGTGTGTGTTGTTGTTGGTGTGCACGTCACCTGGTGTGTGTGTGGGTGCATCTGCACCTCTGTGTGTTTTGGTTGGGTTGGGGTGGGTGTGTTGTGTGTGGGTGTGTGTGGGGGTGTGCGTGCGTCGTGTGATTTTTGGGGGCACGCGCGCGCGTATGTGTTGTGGTTTTGTGTGTGTGTGGTGTGTGGGGGTGGTTGGTGTGGTGTGGCTGCGTGCTGTGAGGGGGTGTGTGCACGCGCCGCGTATCTATATGTTGTGTGTTGTGTGTGTTGTGTGGTGTGTGTGTGTGGTGTGTGGTGTGTGTTGTGTTAGTGTTGTCTTCCTCACCCCCTCCCCCCCTCCGCTGTCTCTCTTTCTGTCTCTGGCTGTCTGTCGTCTGCTGTCTGTCCTTCTCTCCCCTCTCTCCCTTCTCTCCCCTCTTCCCTCTTCCTTCTCCTCCTCCCTCGTATCTCTGTCTCTGTCTCTCTCTCTCACACTACCCCCCCACACACACCTCTAACACCCCCACCACCACCACAATAACCTTACCTTTACAATCCCCGCAGCCAACACCACCAACCCCGGTAAACCCCCCATTTACCACACCCCATCCTCACGCGGGGCGAAGCATTCTACTCGCACAGGAAGAACTCTTGCCCTTTACTTCCACAAGGGAACATGGTCTTCTGGGTTCAAGGCCCCCACACCTCCTCGCCCCTGGGCTCCCCACCCATGGACCCCCTTAAACCTGGAAACAAATTTGAAAGAAAACAGAATCCACGGGTAAAAAGAGAACTGAGGTATTTATGTCGATCCGAAGAACCTCCATACTCCACCCACAACAGCACGGGGGGCGAGGGCTTTTCTGTCAACACTTTTGCCAACCGGGGGTGATCCGGGGGTGCGGTACATCAAACACGGGTAGGGAAACCGTGCGAGTTAGGTGAGGGGGGGGCTTTGTTTTATAGCACAAATCTCAGCAAACGACGGAAGGGGAATTTGGGACGAGCAGGTAGGGGGCTTTTAAAAACACCTCTCACGGAATGGGGCGGACACTGGGGTCTCTCTCTCTCTTCCCCCCTTTTCTCCCCCTCTCCCCTCCCTCTCTCTTTTTTCCCCTTTTTTTTTACTTTTTTTTTTGCCGTCGGATTCAGCATATGGTCGTAACTTGTTGAATAGTGGCATTGTTTTAATTCATGTTTGTTGTGGATTTTACTGTTTACGTTTTTTTGCTTTTTGCTTTGCATCCCAAGATTTTACGGATGACAGATTTTTAACGAAGTTTCTGGTCCGTTTTTAGAAGATGTATTTTAAAGAGATGTGTGAAAGTTTTTGTTGTTGTTGTTGTTGTTGTTGTTGTTGTTGTTGTTGTTTGGTTGTTGCTTTTTTGATAACTTCTGAGTTGATTTTAACGTGGTGACAGCCCTGATATGGCCCTTTGCGGTCGGCTGGGTGATAAGCAGCATTACCTTACCTTACCCCATCGTCATCAAAGCTACATAGCTCACGACATCAAAAATGTTCAGTGGTCAGTTCAGTGATTTCTCATGCACACTGTCCCCAAACCAACGTCTCCTGTTCCACATACTGACCTTAGTGTAGACAATCCCGTAGAATTCATGCCTATACACCACATTAAGACAGGTCTCTCCAGTGCTGCAAGTCTCTTCGTTCTTCACACACTCTTCCAGCTCATTCTCCGACTGGCACGAGTAACACCGGAGACAGTCCGCCTCTGACGTCAAAAAGGACAATGACGTCATTACAAACATCATGGTAAAGAAAATCAGGACGTAAATCAGGTAACACCAGGGCAGTCCGCCTCTGACGTCAAAAAAGACAATGACGTCATTACAAACATCACGATCATGAAGATGATGACGTAAATCGAGTAACGCCGGCATGGAGACACTGCCTCTGACTTCGAAACGGACAATGACGTAATTACAAACATCATGGTTAAGAACATCATGAGGTAAACCGAGTCACACCGGGACAGTCAGACTCTGACGTCAACACAGACAATGACGTAGTTACAAATATCATGGTCATGAAGATGATATTGTAAATTAAATAACAACGGAGACAGTCTGTGTGTGTGTGTGTGTTTGTATAGGATTCCTAGGTGTCCCCCCCCTCCCATCCCCAAATGTAAAGGACTCCCAGATATCCTTTCAACACTCCCCTCTCCGACCCCCCCCCCCCCCCCCCCCCCTCCCCAGCTCACTGGACTGAAAAGAAATTTTGTAAAAGGAGAACACTTCCCCCCACCCACCCCTTCCCGCTCCAGACACAGAATTGATCCGGCCTTGGTGCGCGCGCGCGCGCGCGCGCGCGCGTGTGTGTGTGTGTGTGTGTGTGTGTCATGCGTGCACCTGTGTGTGTGTGTGTGTGTGCATGCGTGCACCTCTGTGTGTGTGTGTGTGTGTGTGTGTGTGTGTGTGTGTGTGTGTGTGTGTGTGTGTGTGTGTGTGTGTGTGCGTGCGTGCGTGGTGAGTGTGTGTGTGCACGCGCGCGCGTATGTGTGTGTGTGTGTGTGTGTGTGTGTGTGTGTGTGTGTGTGTGTGTGTGTGTGTGTGCGTGCGTGCGTGTGAGTGTGTGTGTGCACGCGCGCGCGTATCTATATGTGTGTGTGTGTGTGTGTGTGTGTGTGTGTGTGTGTGTGTGTGTGTGTGTGTGTGTGTGTGTGTGTGTTAGTGTTAGTCTTCTCTCACTCTCCCTCCCTCCCTCCGTCTGTCTCTCTTTCTGTCTCTGTCTGTCTGTCTGTCTGTCTGTCTGTCTGTCTCTCTCTCTCTCTCTCTCTCTCTCTCTCTCTCTCTCTCTCTCTCTCTCTCTCCCTCTGTATCTCTGT
>CM031627.1:21642044-21644544 GCA_018398815.1 Conus ventricosus
CACCTTGAGGTAGGTTGGTGCCCAGTCCAATTCAGAGAAGGTTAAAGGCGTTGGAGCAAGAGTGATGGGCGCCGCCTCCCATCATGCCGTGCTCCAGACACGATGAACTTCTGATAGTTTATTACCCCTATGGCCGATAGTCTATGGTAACTTTAACCTTTCTTTCATTCACTTTATTTATCTATTTATTTATTTACCCTGGGTACGCTCGATAGACCTGCATTTTAACTCATAACTTTGGATAAATTCAGATTTAAACTTGATACCTCTCTATCAAACATTCCCAGTCTGTTATCAACTTACATCGGTGTCGTCTGAATAAAACGTTGGCAGCGGTCAGACGTAAGCAGTAACACAACAATGCTTTAATACTGAGACACGCACCTGCCCATAAACTTTGTTTCTCGACCCCGCTGATAACACACATTCCGATATCAGTAGTCACAGTATGTTTCACACACGTTCACACTCGACAGAACTAGCCTTTCCACATTCTGCTGATTGTATGTGGGTGGATGCGCTTCTGCAAGTGCAATTCATTATTTTTGTTTGTTTATTTTCTGCGTTTTTTAAACACACAAATACACAGTAGGATGGAATCTGTGTGTCGGTGAAAACAGTGACCATGCCGGAAGAGAAGTAAGCCACTTGTGGGTTATCAACTACTGATATCAGAAAGCAATTCTGATTGGACGGTGTAAACGAGGCTTGACAGGGAAAGATAACCCGAATAGAGCACGGATCTAATCTACGAGTTTGCGCTCTCAAGCTTGCAGATACACACGACCAATGCTTGAAATAGTGTTTTGACCGATAAGCCCCGGAGTTTGAGATATATATATATATATATATATATAGAATTATAAACAAAGCTTGCTCTTCTGTCTTAGATTGAAGAAATACGGGAGATAAACATACATATCTGCAGTGGTAGATTATTCTGCCTAACTAACAGTATGTGCTTGAGTGGGTGAATGGGAAAAATAAAATAAATGCTTCTCAAAATGAGCCTTCAGCAAGCTTATAGTCTCCAAGGGAAGACAATCTCCAATGGGGAGAAATCTCACTAACATATAACTCCTGGTCGGATACCGATATTTCGAAACCTGATTGTTTCTCTTCAGTGACCGCGGAAAGTGGTAATTTGACTCTTCTGCCTTTTTCGGTTTTAAGAAGAATGCTATCCCAGAAAAAGCTGGTGTGGAATACCGTAGTATGTTTGTTGAGTTTTCAAAAAGCCAACCAAAGGTGCCATCTAAGAAGCAAAAGAAAATCATGAAAGAGCAAAACAAACTACATTTTCTTGTGAAAAGTAGAAAATATAAAAAGATAACACCTGAAGACACAAGTGCTGAGGGCCAGTTCTTGGAATGAATCCGCAAGGGACTAAATTACAATAAACTAATAAATTCCAAAACTCTGCACTCTGATTCAGTTTCGTTTCGTTCTGATATATATATATATATATATATATATATATATATATATATATATATATATATATATATATATATATATATATATCAGTGGATTTCATTACCGTTTTTGTTGTTGTTGTTGTTGTTGTTTTTTTGAGAGGGAAGCAAGATGGCGGCCATCGTAGTCGTATTCCTTTTTTTTTGTTTTTGTTTTTTGTTTGTTTTTTTGCTCCCCTATTTAGACGTGCATTCCCGATTTAATCGACGGTATTCCTACAGCTATCCGGACACTACTGTGAGTATTTGATATGATCGTTTTGATAATATATTGTCATCTTAGGTCGCTTAATAAGCCGCAGAAGTGACTAATAATCACAAATTGACAGGCACGCCAATTGTCTCCTGTTTGAAAGCACCAGGCTATGAGCAACTCTGTTGCTTTAAACAAGGGGAGCGGGTTTGTCAAAGCATTCTGGTTGGGCGACGCACGACTGCACTCTGATTCAGTTTCGTTCCGTTTAAGTTAAAACCCATTTTGATCTTCTGCTTCAAATACAGACATGATACGCGTTCTCCTTAATAAGGTCGAGAAGACTGAAAGTATGTTTGCTGTAATTGTATTCCTCCATGATTGTTATGTCCAACGCACCATGAGGGTCGCCGACTGGTCGTTTGATGTGAACGCAGTTCATAGCTTGCGTGGCTGCCTCGGCCTGTCGTGGCTAAGTCTGTCCCTGAAAAAATCACCTGTCATTAACACACGTTGTCGCTCGTTTGCGAGGCGCGGAACAGTCATTATCTGATTAGGCGTATTGCAAAACGTGACTGAGGTGGCAGATATCGAACGGACTCGACGGGACAGAGTGATCGATTCTTACTTACCAGATCGATAGCTCTCTCTCTCTCTCTCTCTCTCTCTCTCTCTCTCTCTCTCTCTCTCTCTCTCCTCTCTCTGTGTGTGTGTGTGTGTGTGTGTGTGTGTGTGTGTGTGTGTGTGTGTGTGTGTGTGTGTGTGGTTTGCGCGCGCGCAATTGTAAGTGCGAGCGAAATTGTATGTGCGAGCTGTGCGAGTCTGGGAGAGT
>CM031627.1:21662900-21675400 GCA_018398815.1 Conus ventricosus
GAATGGTGAGAATCCAGCGTTTTCGTTCGGCATTTCCCTGTATGCGAAAAGCAAAGCCGGTATGAAACGATCCCATTCCAGGGGTTCCTGCCTTGCAAACCTTTCTCAACATGGACTTTAACGTTCCATTGAAACGTTCAACCATGCCATTCGATGGGGATGATATTGGCGTGGTTGAAATGGAAGAGATTGACAACAGTCTGTAAATTTCCTCATGAGATCGGAAATGAATTGCGTTCCACAATCCGAGAGAATTTCGTCTGGAAGACCCACTCTGGAAAAAATCGCAAGTAAAGCTTCAGCGACAGACACTGTATCAATTTTCTTCAGTTGGAATCGCTTCTGGATACCTTGTCGCTGTATCCACCAAAGTTAAGATATAGCGATATCCGAAGACGACAGTGGTAAAGGCCCAACAAGATCAATAGCCACCTTCCGAAATGGGACGGAAATGAGAGGCATTTTGTGCAAAGGTCACATGGGACGCGACCTTTCTGAGATGTCTTTTGGCAGATGTCACATGAGCGGCAGTATTCTGTAACTTCCTTTGTGACACCTGGCCAATACAAAGAATCAAGAACTCTCTTTAATGTTCTTTTGATTCCACAGTGACCAGCGAACAATGCATCATGAACCGTGTGTAGCACTGTCTCTCTAAGTGGCTTTGGAACGACAACTTGTTTGTTGTCCTGTCCAGGTACACACCTGTAGAGAATGTCAGAGTCCAGTATGTACGTTGGTTTGTCCGTTGGTATGTCAATGACAGTCTGTTAGCAGCAGAAAGTATTGTCGTCAGCGTCTCGTCTTTTCCCTGCATTTCTTTTAGATCATCCGGGGTAATCTGGAGTTCATCCAGTTTTGAGATTTTAGCAGCTTTGTAGCCTTTCCCTGCTCTATGATGTCTGATCTGGTACTCACAAGACAAGGAACGAACGATCCTCCAGCACCACCATGTACTGTAGCGACACCTGGCAAATTGCCCAAGATCAAGTCGCAGACTGGGTTATCAATAACACAGGCGGTAAGAAATCCGGAGTAGTACGGTGTATCGACTGAAATTTCGCCAGTGGAAACGTTTCAATCTTGCCTCCAAACGACCTACACTTTGGACAGTGTTGAGATACTGGTTTTTGAAGCACGAAAGATTTCGTACACCAGCAGTGGTGCGTCTCGCAAAACCGAAGCCTGCAATCCATTGATGGCTTCCGTTTTCTAACACCAGTCCATCAACAGCTTGATGTGGTGCCAAAACAAGGCCTTCTTCACAATCAGTGGAGACTAATGCGGGTTTTGAATCATTTGGTTGAAAGGGCAATTCCTTTTCAAATGGAACTTGCAATCGCAATAGAAACATCGCATTGTCTGATCGGCAGCTGACTGATTTTGTGAACTTCGGTTCTGTCCACGAAACTGGCCCAAAAGGTCTAAGTGGTGGTCGTTGTCCACGACCTCGGAACGTTTGCTGAAAGCAACGGGTTTTTCCGGCGGTGAGTACTGGTACTGACGAAAGTCACTCGAACCTCGGAAAGATCCCTGTCCGTTCCTAGATAAGTATATCCTTGAGGACTCAGAAATGACCCACGATTTCCTTCCTGTAACTTCCCTGTCCTGATGGGATAGTACATGACGCATGAGACTCAAAGATGGAAAATTCTCCTTTCCTAGCCACGCCCTTATCTGGGTGAGCGATACAATACTGAATCAGCCATCTGACACATTTCCCAACGCTTTCAAATTGCCTTTCTTTAAGGAAAGTGGCCAGATCTTTGCTCATGCTCTGGAAAAGTTGTTCTCTAAGAAGGAGATCTCGCAGTGACTGAAAAGTTTTGTTCGTTTAGATAAATCGATCCATCGATCCAAACAATGACTCATACGGATTAGAAAACGACGGAAACGATTCTCCTTTGTCAGGGCGCACAGAACGGAAACGTTCGCGAAAACGATCAGCAGAACATTGAAATTTCTTGAGGAGTTCTTCTTTCAACTGATCCCAAGTTAAATTTTGTTTCGCCGCGAGTGTGTGGTACAGTGCCAAAGCGCTACCCTTAAACAACGACGCAATATACAATGTCCACTTTTCCTTTGGCCAACCGCAAGACGTTGCGTGACTTTCAAATCGGAAAGAAAACTATCAATGTCATCCGTTTTTTCCTCGAAAGGCGGTAACTTTGGAATATACGCCGTTTTTGATTGAGGCGCGCTTACGGAACTGACTGGTGGAAATGGTGGAGGTTCTCTCGATGCCTGTAATCTTTTAATTTCAGCATCAGTCTCTAGTTCTAACTGCCTCACTTAAATTGACGTTCTTTATCTTCAGCTTCCCTCCTGTAATCTTCTTTCTTCAACTTCAACTTCCCTCTGTAGTCTTCTCTTCTTCACTTTCTAGTTCCTTTGATTTTCTTCTCTTTCTAGTTCCTTTCTTCACTTTTCTAGTTTCCTTTGATTTTCTCTCTTTCTAGTTCCTTTGATTTTCTTCTCTCTCTCTTAGCCTGTCTGCCCTATCTATGCATTGTTGCACATAGTTGGTAAGTTTTTCTCCATCAAAACCCAAGCGCTCCGCTTGTTGAACATATTTATCAAAATCATCCATAATGAACCGTCAACAGATATAAACACAACACAATTTCTAAATATGAATAAAAATAAGGCGATATATCGATGATGTTTTATGTTTCACAAAAACGTAATTATAGTATATACAAATAAAGAATTCAATTTCCGGAATAAACAGAAAACACCTTACTAAAACAAGTAGATATGAAAATCCAAGGAATATATTTTTCCAACAGTAATTTGCAAACTGCTATCAATTTAGAATTTTTTTTTAAAAATTGAAGTTCAATGCTAATCTGTTTTTTCCTAAGAAAGGAAAAAACACACAATAAAGTTTTCTGAAAATAAATTCTTTATAAAGTTTTAGTTCTTAAATGTTCTTGTTGTCAGTCTTTCTTACTTACTTTCAAATGAATTTACAAAACAGATGTATCGCCTTATACAAAAAATGAATATAAATTTACAAAACAAATGGAAGCACAACCAATTAAAAAGAGGAGAAGAAGCACAAACTAGCGGAAATCCTACCTAAAAGATGAAAGATTGTTGAAAAGAAAACTAGATAGGAGCTTATTGAGGAGAAGGTTTAAGGAGGTTTTGAAAAAGGGGGTGAAAGGAAATGAAAGGAATACACAGGATCGGAACAGTGAATGTGAAATCAAGAAAAGCAAAAGAAGCCCACAGACAGCACCCTATGGGTTCACTGTCTCCGTGAAACTGGAGACGGGAAAACAAATCACGCACAATATACAGCAACACTACAGAAAAGATATAAATAAAAACATTCAATCAATAAAAGTTCACATTCACAGGCCAAACGCAAAGAAAATCTCGCACACACAGAAAAAAAAAAATAATCAAAGAATAAAGATGTTTATTTGGCGAGCGGTAATTCAACTCCACCACCTACACTAGTTTTGCGTGGACAGAGTTGTGAAGTCGATCCACCACACTCTGAGGGGCAAGGGAAAAAATCAAAATGAAACAATAGGAAATGAAAGAAATAGATATTTAACGTAGAAGGAAGACTACCCGACACCCCAACGCCAAGTCCCCCCCTGCTAAACGCAGGAAGAGGTTGGGGCTATCAGTCCTGGGGAAGGGGACAAAAAACAAATTCTAATACTCTAAGGGAAGGACTAGCGACTCCACAAGACGCCCCTTCCCCCCTTGCGCCAGGCACGAGCAAGAGGCAGTTCCGACGTTTCGTTGAACGAGACAATTCGTCGAACGACATTTCGTCGAATTCTGCAGCCTGCGAGGTTGAAAGTCAACGGAAAGAAAGTCAACGGAAAAAAAAGTCACGGAGGGACCCATCTACACCAACGCAGATCGATGTCTTTAGATTAGAGTAGGGCGAAGCCCGAGAGAGGACGAAAGGACGATGAACGAAGGCCGATAGGCCAAGTCGTGCTCATCGACGTAATGTCGTTCGAACGAAACGCGCGGAACCCGCAAAGGAGGTTGAGGCTATCGTCCTGAGGTGGGAAGGTCAAAAGAAATCCTACCCAAAAAAAAACTTAACGAAGTAGAGCAACCAAAAGAAATGTCAACCACTTCCGAAACACATATAAAAAGAGAAAAAAACAACAAATGCAAATTTATATACAATAAACAATTAACGAATTTCATTTCTTTTTTTCTTCCCCAAACCCTTGAGGGTACAAATCAAATCCTCTTTTTTCCCCAACTGAAATATCTTTCTTTTGGTTTTTTCCCAGGGCCCTGGGAGGGGTACAAACACATTCTTTCCTCTTTTTTCCTTTCCCTCAAACCCTGAGGGTACAAATCAAAATCTTTATTTATCCTTTTTTGTTTTTCCCAGGGGGAACAAAACAATGGCAGCTACGTCGGGGTCACCACGTTCCACACTGTCCACTTTTGCCCACGCGCATTCCATGACAGCATTTACTCCATACGCACACGCAATCTTTCCAATCAACCAAAAGGCGCACTACCGAATGTTTTTTCTTCTCCCCCTCTCCTTCAGGGAAAAACACTTTACTAAATCACATCAACAATTTATAAACAGATTTTATACATGCATCCTTGTAACCAATTTTCCCAGTTACATCACTACACGTTTCTGTAAAGTCATGGCCTTCACATACCACTGGCCCAAGATCCAGACCAGGAGAATAAATAATTCTTTCACTCCTTGATGCTATACCTGCATCAGACGCAAGACTCGTTCCGTCCCGTCATGATTCCCTGTCTCTCTGAGACAGTGTACCGCCCCCTTGAATTCTCCCGTCCCTGGAGATAGGAGTTCCGGCTTCTCTCCCTCGACTTCTCCTGTCCCTGGAGAAATGAAGAGTTCCCACTCCTCTCCCTCGACTTCTCCTGTCCCTGGAGAGATGACGAGTTCCGACTCCTCTCCCTCGACTTCTCCTGTCCCTGGAGAGATTACGAGCTCCGACTCCTCTCCCTGGAGTCTTTACTTGTAGGGGCTGAACTACCGGTGTGTTCCCCACACCATGGCCATCTTCAACCACCTCACGGGTTGAAAAGTGAAGGGTGAAGGGCGAAGGGTAAAAGGTGAAGGGCTGAAACACGAATAAGGTTCGTGTAAGTAACCTGCTTCCCAATTTAACATGAATTCTTTCTTTCTCTTTTCTTTAAGTTTCCCCTGTAGCTTTCCCCAACTATCTATGGCTCACCTGGTAATGACTGGTCAGCAGAGAGGACCAACGTCCTGACAGGTTCGAGTCTCTAGGCCATCTGCTGGGTTAAAACTGATTCTTTCCTCCCTCCTCCAAGTGAGTGCATACTCAGTGTTCAAAACACATGACCAGCACCTTACCAACCCTTATTAAACTATCTCTCAGTGGTCACTTTCACCCAATGACCACGCTTCTTTCTTGAATGAATATAACTCACAATTATTTGGGGACGCCCGCTACACTAGTCAAGCCACATGAATATTCTTCCTTTTTAGTAGTGGCATGGGGAAATGATTCATATCACTAACTACATGTGATGGAGCGTCACATGCCTTGATGTGAGGCTACGTCACATGACATATATGTTTAGTAAATTGAGGTCCGATGAAGAAAGAGAACGTCATAACAAAGCAATAGAAGATTTAGCTAAAGCAAGAGACGCTTATGAGAAAAGACGAATTGCTCACTTAGACTTTATTAATAAAAAGTTAAGGGAACAGGGACATGCAGAGCACACATTTACAGACGTTGATGAGGCAATGAATGAGTATTACTTAGTGACAGGAAAGAAGTTTCTAACATCGCCACCGCCAGAACTATCTGATTTTTATGAACCATCAGAAGAACAGAAAATAGCAGAAATTGATTTTATTGTGGGTGCTATGGGAGCAATCTATATTCTTGCACAAACAATTTAAAATCCAATTAAAATACAGTCCTTCTTATGGACAAGTACAAAATATATTATTCTCCTAAAGGGTATTGGAAAGGAAAGGCTGCTATTGAAAAACTGAGTAAAGCTGCTAGAGTGTCTGAATCAGACGCGAAAGACTGGCTTCAAAACAGGCAATTTGGCAAATATATTTGCCTGCCCCCAAAAGAATAATAAGGCCTAGATTTGTTAATTCAGTTCCAAATGACACCCACCAGATGGACTTGCTGTATCTTCCACATGATAAAGTTAGAAGAAAAAAGTTTAAGTATGCTCTGACGGTTGTTGATATGGCTTCAAGATACAAAGACGCTGAACCTTTAACGGATAAGAGCTCAACTGCTGTGGCTGTAGCTTTACAACAAATATACATGCGAGGCCCATTAAAGTATCCTAGAATGATACAAGTTGATGATGGAAAAGAGTTTAAAGGTTCTGTAAACCAGTTGTTTTTAAAACATCATGTTACAGTTAAGAGAGGAATCCCAGGCAACCATCGATCGCAAGCCCTAGTAGAAAACTTTAATAAGAATCTAGCTGAACGTCTGTTTACTTATCAATATCACAGAGAAATTATAGATAGAGAAACGCAACACAGAATGGTTAGAAGATTGCCAGCAGTTTTACACGTCATGAACAATGAAGAATTTAAAGCAACAGGTCTTAAGCCAGTGAACGCAATCAAATTAAAAAAAATTAGCATTACTGAAGATGTACAGGGGACTCAAAAACTCTTGCCGTTTGGGCTAAAAGTAAGATACTTGTATGCTCCTGGAGAGGCAGAAGGCGATGTTAGAATTAGAGCTACAGATCCCATATGGAGCGTAGATGTATATGAAGTTGAAAGAATCATGAAAACAACCCCTCCCGTGTATTATTTAAGAGAAACTCCCTCTTCTAAAAAGCCTGCCCTAAAAGATCGTTTGTTCGTGAAGAGTTGCAAGTTGTCCCGCCAAACACAGTGAGCTAAACTTAATTTTTATGTCCTTGGAGAGAATGTAAATATCTTTGTTCACAATCACCAAATCTTATCTAGCATGTAAGCCCCCGTTTTAAATTGACGATTACGTCGATTTTTAGAGGTTTTGGTGTGTTAATTTTTTTGTGAAACAGGTGTTAATTTTGGCCAAAACTGATATAAGATGGGCGTGATTTGTATGTGAAAAGGGGGTTTTCGTGCAAAATAAGATGGGTGAGCTTGAACGAAGATATTTACATTCTCTCGTGTCCTGGGGCACTTCACCTCACTGCAGGCCATACACATTATTACAGTAATGATGTTGGAAGCACCTGTCCTGGGGCACTTCACCTCACTGCAGGCCATGCACATTATTACAGTAATGATGATGGAAACACCTGTCCTGGGACTCTTCCCCTCACTGCAGGCCATACACATTATTACAGTAATGATGTTGGAAGCATGTGTCCTGGGCACTTCACCTCACTGCAGGCCATACACATTATTACAGTAATGATGTTGGAAGCACCTGTCCTGGGACTCTTCCCCTCACTCAGGCCATACACATTATTACAGTAATGATGATGGAAACACCTGTCCTGGAACTCTTCACCTCACTGCAGGCCATACACATTATTACAGAAATGAAGATGGAAACACCTGTCCTGGAACCCTTCCCTCACTGCAGGCCATACACATTATTACTGTAATGATGATGGAAACACCTGTCCTGGGACTCTTCACCTCACTGCAGGCCATACACATTATTACAGTAATGATGATGGAAACACCTGTCCTGGGACTCTTCACCTCACTGCAGGCCATACACATTATACAGTAATGATGATGGAAACACCTGTCCTGGACTCTTCACCTCACTGCAGGCCATACACATTATTACAGTAATGATGTTGGAAGCACCTGTCCTGGAACTCTTCACCTCACTGCAGGCCATACACATTATTACAGTAATGAAGATGGAAACACCTGTCATGGAACTCTTCACCTCACTGCAGGCCATACACATTATTACAGTAATGATGTTGGAAGCACGTGTCCTGGGGCACTTCACCTCATTGCAGGCCATACACATTATTACAGTAATGATGATGGAAACACCTGTCCTGGGACTCTCACCTCACTGCAGGCCATACACATTATTACAGTAATGATGTTGGAAGCACGTGTCCTGGGGCACTTCACCTCACTGCAGGCTATACACATTATTACAGTAATGATGTTGGAAGCACGTGTCCTGGGACACTAAGGACAAATTCTTCACCACACTACAGGCCAAACCTATTATTATATTTATGATACATGCATACAAACATATATATATATATATATATATAAATATATATATATATATATATATATATATATATATATACAAACAAACTAATAAATTCCAAGGATAAGTACCGAGCACCGTTCCAGCAACTTACAGAGCAGCTTGGTGTTGCAATGACTGCAAGAAATATTGAATTATAAACAAAGCTTGCTCTTATGTCTTAGATTGAAGAAATAGGGGGAGATACGCATTCATACCTGCAGTGGCAGATGATTCTGCCTAACTAACAGTATGTGCTTGAGTGGGTGGATGGGGAAAAAATAAAATAAAATAAATGCTTCTCAAAATGAGCCTTCAGCAAGCTTATATTCTCCAAGGGGAGAGACATCCTCCAATAGGGAGGGAAACTCACTAACATATAACTCCTGGTCATATACCGATATTTCGAAACTTGGTGGTTTCTCCTCAGTGACCGCGGAAAGTGGTAATTTGACTCCTCTGCCTTTTCAGTTTTAAGAAGAATGCAATCCCAGAAAAGGCTGGTGTGCAATACTGTAGTATGTTTGTTGAGTTTTCAAAAAACCAACCAAAGTGCCATCTAAGAAGCAAAAGAAAATCATGAAAGAGCAAAACAAGCTACATTTTCTTGTGAAAAGTAGAAAATATAAAAAGATATCCTCTAAGACACAAGTGCTGAGGGCCAGTTCTTGGAATGAATCCGCAAGGGACTAAAATACAACAAACTAATAAATTCCAAGGATAAGTACCGAGCACCGTTCCAGCAACTTACAGAGCAGCTTGGTGTTGCAATGACTGCAAGAAATATTGAATTATAAACAAAGCTTGCTCTTATGTCTTAGATTGAAGAAATAGGGGAGATACGCATTCATACCTGCAGTGGCAGATGATTCTGCCTAACTAACAGTATGTGCTTGAGTGGTGGATGGGGAAAAAATAAAATAAAATAAATCTTCTCAAAATGACCTTCAGCAAGCTTATATTCTCCAAGGGGAGAGACAATCCTCCAATAGGGAGGGAAACTCACTAACATATAACATCCTGGTCATATACCGATATTTCGAAACTTGGTGGTTTTCTCCTCAGTGACCGCGAAAGTGGTAATTTGACTCCTCTGCCTTTTCAGTTTTAAGAAGAATGCAATCCCAGAAAAGGCTGGTGTGCAATACTGTAGTATGTTTGTTGAGTTTTCAAAAAACCAACCAAAGGTGCCATCTAAGAAGCAAAAGAAAATCATGAAAGAGCAAAACAAGCTACATTTTCTTGTGAAAAGTAGAAAATATAAAAAGATATCCTCTAAGACACAAGTGCTGAGGGCCAGTTCTTGGAATGAATCCGCAAGGGACTAAAATACAACAAACTAATAAATTCCAAGGATAAGTACCGAGCACCGTTCCAGCAACTTACAGAGCAGCTTGGGTTGTTTGCAATGACTGCAAGAAAATTGAATTATAAACAAAGCTTGCTCTTATGTCTTAGATTGAAGAAATAGGGGGAGATACGCATTCATACCTGCAGTGGCAGATGATTCTGCCTAACTAACAGTATGTGCTTGAGTGGGTGGATGGGGAAAAAATAAAATAAAATAAATGCTTCTCAAAATGAGCCTTCAGCAAGCTTATATTCTCCAAGGGGGAGAACATCCTCCAATAGGGAGGGAAACTCACTAACATATAACTCCTGGTCATATACCGATATTTCGAAACTTGGTGGTTTCTCCTCAGTGACCGCGGAAAGTGGTAATTTGACTCCTCTGCCTTTTCAGATTTAAGAAGAATGCAATCCCAGAAAAGGCTGGTGTGCAATACTGTAGATGTTTGTTGAGTTTCAAAAACCAACCAAAGGTGCCATCTAAGAAGCAAAGAAAATCATGAAAGAGCAAAACAAGCTACATTTTCTTGTGAAAAGTAGAAAATATAAAAAGATATCCTCTAAGACACAATGCTGAGGGCCAGTTCTTGGAATGAATCCGCAAGGGACTAAAATACAACAAACTAATAAATTCCAAGGATAAGTACCGAGCACCGTTCCAGCAACTTACAGAGCAGCTTGGTGTTGCAATGACTGCAAGAAATATTGAATTATAAACAAAGCTTGCTCTTATGTCTTAGATTGAAGAAATAGGGGGAGATACGCATTCATACCTGCAGTGGCAGATGATTCTGCCTAACTAACAGTATGTGCTTGAGTGGGTGGATGGGGAAAAAATAAATAAAATAAATGCTATCTCAAAATGAGCCTTCAGCAAGCTTAATATTCTCCAAGGGGAGAGACATCCTCCAATAGGGAGGGAAACTCACTAACATATAACTCCTGGTCATATACCGATATTTCGAAACTTGGGTGTTTCTCCTCAGTGACCGCGAAAGTGGTAATTTGGCTCCTCTGCCTTTTCAGTTTTAAGAAGAATGCAATCCCAGAAAAGGCTGGTGTGCAATACTGTAGTATGTTTGTTGAGTTTAAAAAAAACCAACCAAAGGTGCCATCTAAAAACTCAACAAACATACTACAGTATTGCACACCAGCCTTTTCTGGGATTGCATTCTTCTTAAACTGAAAAGGCAGAGGAGTCAAATTACCACTTTCCGCGGTCACTGAGGAGAAACCACCAAGTTTCGAAATATCGTATATGACCAGGAGTTATATGTTAGTGAGTTTCCCTCCCTATTGGAGGATGTCTCTCCCCCTTGGAGAATATAAGCTTGCTGAAGGCTCATTTTGAGAAGCATTTATTTTATTTTATTTTTTCCCCATCCACCCACTCAAGCACATACTGTTAGTTAGGCAGAATCATCTGCCACTGCAGGTATGAATGCGTGTCCCCCTATTTCTTCAATCTAAGACATAAGAGCAAGCTTTGTTTATAATTCAATATTTCTTGCAGTCATTGCAACACCAAGCTGCTCTGTAAGTTGCTGAACGGTGCTCGGTACTTATCCTTGGAATTTATTAGTTTGTTGTATTTTAGTCCCTTGCGGATTCATTCCAAGAACTGGCCCTCAGCACTTGTGTCTTAGAGGATATCTTTTTATATTTTCTACTTTTTATTTTTCTACTTTTCACAAGAAAATGTAGCTTGTTTTGCTCTTTCATGATTTTCTTTTGCTTCTTAGATGGCACCTTTGGTTGGTTTTTTGAAAACTCAACAAACATACTACAGTATTGCACACCAGCCTTTTCTGGGATTGCATTCTTCTTAAAACTGAAAAGGCAGAGGAGTCAAATTACCACTTTCCGCGGTCACTGAGGAGAAACCACCAAGTTTCGAAATATCGGTATATGACCAGGAGTTATATGTTAGTGAGTTTCCCTCCCTATTGGAGGATGTCTCTCCCCCTTGAGAATATAAGCTGCTGAAGGCTCATTTTGAGAAGCATTTATTTTATTTTATTTTTTCCCCATCCACCCACTCAGCACATACTGTTAGTTAGGCAGAATCATCTGCCACTGCAGTATGAATGCGTATCTCCCCCTATTTCTTCAATCTAAGACATAAGAGCAAGCTTTTTTTATAATTCAAATATATATATATATATATATATATATATATATATTATAATATATATAAATGCTGAACAAGTAAGTAGTGGGAAAACAAGTGTAGGCTAACAATTCTTCAGTCATTATAGTAATGATTTGGCAAAGATTGAATTCAAAAAAAAAAAAAATTTGAAAATGAAGAAGATGGGGGAATAGATTATAAATATGAGAAACCCTTCACTAGCGGTCTGAGGGAACCATTGTACTCCCCTTTGAAGGCAGATCTATTTGTATTGCCTGCTCCTAGGCCTTTCGTCCGCTGGATCGGACTCATCAGGGAGACACGCTGATTGTGTCTGTGCTCTCGGTGTCAAATAGAGACACACCACAGTCCAAAATTCTGTGGTGTTCTCACCACCAAGGGTTCAAAAAAGAATCCAACAGCACCCTCAAAGCAGCCAGCGAAGGGTAGTAAATGGAACAAGAGGAAAGTATGGAGAGGAAAAAAGTTGCTAAAAAAACTAAAAGCATTATATGCAAACAGTATAAAATGTAGGGGACAATCTTTGAGCCTATGCTTGAGGATCCATTCAAGGATGCAAGGGAGATCAAAAGATATGGAACAGTCTGGGTGGTCAGCTCTGCTGTTCAATAACCCAAGCATCTCCATATAATATTTGTTTTACACTTAACAATAAATTTCAACAAATAATTCAATAGCAAACCGCCAAGAAAACGTAGACAAACGAATCACAAGACAAACGTACTGACTGCTACCCTTCGTTGTTTTGTATTTGTGTTTACATCATCAGTGTGTGCACT
>CM031627.1:21677900-21692900 GCA_018398815.1 Conus ventricosus
GTACCTCAAGGCATTTCGACCGGGCACCATCGGCACCGTACCTCTGGGTATTTCGACCGGGCACCGTCGGGCACCGTACCTCAAGGCATTTCGACCGGGCACCGTCGGGCACCGTACCTCAAGGCATTTCGACTGGGCACCGTCGGGCACCGTGCCTCAGGTATTTTGACCAGGCACCGGCCTCTGGGCATTTCGACCGGGCACCGTACCTCTGGGCATTTCGACCGCGTACAGAACCTCTGGGCATTTCGACCGCGCATCGAACCTCTGGGCATTTCGACCGGGCACCGTACCTCAGGGCATTTCGACCGGCACCGTACCTCAGGGCATTTCGACCGGCACCGTACCTCTGGCATTTCGACAGCGCATCGAACCTCTGGGCATTTCGACCGGCACCGTACCTCAGGGCATTTCGACCGGGCACCGTACCTCTGGCATTTCGAGGGAAGGGAAGGGGAGGGGATCGCTGGTGCTCGATCTGGGGACTACCAAGCTGTTTGGGGGATGCCAACGCACACGTGCGCAGTGTGTGCGTGTATGTCTGTGTGTGAGTGCATGCATGTGCGTGCATGTATGGATGTGTGTGTGAACTAACCCATATCAACAGAGACGTTCAGATTTTTTTTTTTTTTAATTATTCCGACTGGTTATGTGATCATGTAACAGGCGCAGATGTTCTATCAGAATATCGATCTCACCATTCCTAGATTTTAGTAACTTTAAAACAAGGAAGAGAGATAAAGAGAAATCTATTATGGAAATTCAATATATATATATATATATATATATATATATATATATATATATATATATAATATATATATATATAAAACAAAAACTAATAAATTCCAAGGATAAGTACTGAGCACCATTCCAGCAACTTACAGAGCAGCTTGGTGTTGCAATGACTGCAAGAAATATTCCATTATAAACAAAGCTTGCTCTTATGTCTTAGACTGAAGAAATATGGGGAGTTAAGCATTCATATCTGCAGTGGTAGATAATTCTGCCTAACTAACAGTATGTGCTCGAGTGGGTGGATGGGGAAACATAAAATAAATGCTTCTCAAAATGAGCCTTCAGCAAGCTTCTAGTCTCCAATGAGGAGACAATCTCCAATAGGGAGAAAACTCACTAACACATAACTCCTGGTCAGGAGTTATATATATATATATATATATATATATATATATATATATATATATATATATATATATATATATATATATACCAGTCTAAAATAGGATTTTAGAATGAAGAGGTTAAAACCTACAAGCTTGTTTCAAGCTAAAAACGCTCTCCTCAGGGTATAAGCATGATTTTATATAATATATATAAAATATATATATATATATATATATATATATATATATATATATATATATATGTGTGTGTGTGTGTGTGTGTGTGTGTGTGTGTGTGTGTGTGTGTGTGTGTATGTATATACATAGAAGGAGTGAGCCATGTAATTCAAACAGTCATTGAGGAGCATGCAGCTCTACCTTACTGTCGCTGTGGGTTGGCCCAGATTCCTAAATCAGAAATCCAGCTTAATATTTCTGATCAACTTTTCTTTTTGAATATACTGCTTATGAAACATACGCGACGGTGAAGAAACGGACAGACACAGATACACCGGAACATCTTGAAAGTAACATTTTTTACTTGAGAGGAAAACAGTGCTTTCTGAACAAGTAAGACTTGAACTTGAAAGTTATAAACAAGAGTTGATTACTTTGGGAAAAGAAGATGGAGGTTGTGTTGCTGCGTTCAAGGGCGAGATGGGTCGCAGAAGGGGAGAAAATAACAAATCATTTTTTTTTTGGACTTGAAAAGCGGGAATCAAATTTGCGAAAATATTATGATGAAACATGTTGAATAATGGATCCACTTTAAGTGATGGTGGTGGAACTGTCCAAGAAGTTAATAAGCTCAACCAAAAGTTAAATTCTGGATGTAGTAGACAGTCTACTAACATTAGCTGAAAATTAGATCATTTCTTTGCAGGATAGAATTACTTTGGGAAAAGGTGTTGTTGCTCTTAAACGTATGCATAATATGAAAAGTCCTGATGCCGATGGCTTTACAGCAGAATTTTTTTTTTTCTGACCACAACTTCGTCCATACTTTGCAAGAGAGCTTAACGATGGACACGGTGGAAATGAACTGTCTTCAACGCAAAACGAAGGCATTAGAGTATGCATTGCATAGGGCGACAAGCCCAAAATACCGACTCAAAAATTAGAGATCAATTTCGCTTTTGAACCCTGTGCCTAAAAATGGCTCTACACGTATAGCCAACCGATGAAAATGCGTCCTTCCCTCTATTATCAATGACGGCCAGACTGCTTTTATTCCAAGCAGGTATTTTGAGAGATAACATTCGTCCTATTTATGACATAGTGGATTATATGATGTCAAAAGAAATCAGGGATAGTATCCTGTTCAGACTTTGGAAAGGGGGTAAACAGTGTAGGCTATGATTTCATGCTTAAGGCATTACACACCTTTGCCTTCGGTCCAAGTTTGTCAAGTGATAAATATATACTGCACCAATATCATTTCACTGTTTCAGTGAATGTGACACTAGCCGGCTGATTCCCTGTTGAATGAGGATACCGCCAAGGGGAGCCAATCTCATCCTGTCTATTTGTAATTTGTGTTAAAATGTAGCAAATATGACACGACTAAATGAGGACATAAAAGAAATTGAAATAGCCAGTACTGAGAACAAACTATCACAGTATGTCCCGAACTCGAATCACAGTAAGAATCAAACTCCCGCTTAGGGGATCTGAGAGATTACTAAAAGGGTAGGTAAGGTAATGTTGCTTATTGCCCAGCCGACCGCAAAGGGCCATATCAGGGCTGTCACCACGTTAAAGTCAACTCACAAGTCATCAAAAAACAAAACAAACAAAAAAACATTCACTCATCTCTTTGAAATACGCCTTCTAAAAACGCACCAGAAACTTCGTTAAACATTAAAAATCTGTCTTTCATAAAATCTTAGATCAGATGAAAAATGTTAATCTCGTTCAGAAATTCAAAGATCACCGAGGTGGGACATGTCCAAACAAGGTTTTCATGGAGTCTCCTGTTACGTGTTTATGCCTCACGTCATGCAAGTCCCGACACTAAAAGAATATGTTTCACTGTGAGTGGTACATGGCACGGAATGCACCATGGAGCTTCTTTTTTTTTTTTTTTTTTTTTTTTTTCTTCCTTTTTTTTATTAATCCTTTTCCAAACAATACATTACAAATGAATATCATAACATTTAAAAAAAAAATAAAAAAAAGGGGGGGGGGGGGGGCCGCACACAGACACAACGAAAAAGGCCATTAAACAATCAAACATCCTTGTACACACGGGAAAAGGGGGGCCAGGGTCGGGGGGGGGGGGGGGGGGGGGGGGGGCTGAGGGGGGGACAGGGGGTCCATTGACTTTTCATGCAAACACAATCAAACTTGATTAAACGGGTTTCAAATAAAATACATTTTTTTAAATCTAACTTTCAAACAAAACAAAAAAATTTGTCAAAAACCAATTTGTTTAAATTTGCAAAGTTCCTATTTTTGAAATTCCCATGAAATGCCTAAGTAATGTCTGTCACATAATATAAAAAGGTGTGTACATGTGGTTGTGCAATTGGCATTTATAGCAATGTAAAATTTGCAAAAAAAGGAGGGTTTCAAAAAAGCGTCTGTCTGTGTATTCGCTAAAACAAAAAAAGTTCCTTTTTTTAGTCAAAAAAACATGAAAATGCAATATTTTTCAGTCAGCAACTACGACTCATCCAAAATCGTGGTAATAATATGGCAATTAAACACCCTTTTAAAAAAATGTCTGCTCTTTTTTGCTCACAAATTTTTATAAAAAAGACCATGATGCGGGAACAGAACCTTTTGAAAGTAATTCGTAAAAGTAATTTATGTTGCAATCAAAATATCTATTTCCTGAGAAAAATTTCAGTTTTCAAATAATAAACCAATTTTCCCTTCGAAAACCTAGCACCCCGGGGGTAAACCCCCCTACTTCCTTGGACGAAAGAAAAGTCGAAATTTTCCCAAAAAACGCAACAGGCCCAGCCACCCAGGGTCCATCATACATTAAATGGAACCACAGGCGAAAATTGGATTTTCCATGACATCCAAATCCTTTATGGTAAGCCACCCCAGACACAAGCATGATTAACCACACACCCAAATATTCACATTGCACACATCTCACCTTCCCCCACGGGCTCCCCCCATGTACCCCGATGAAATTTTTTTCGAAAACATGGCCAAGCTCGCCACGACTTTACACTGTACACCATCATTACTCTTTTATACTAAGTCATATTCACGCTGAGCCCCAGACGCTACGTTTGCCTCATATATTAGGCAAATACCCCATACGCGAAAATTTATTCTATTTAAAAACACACACACACACACAACACACACACACACACACACACCAAACCCACTCTTTTTCCCTGACATACCCCCCTCAAATTGACATTTTGTCACAAAACAGGTTTAAAAATCCTTAAAAATTTAGTATTATCACAGGACGAATATTCGGGGAACAAGATAAGCATTCAACTCTGTTTTTGAAATAGTAGCAATTCCTTTCCTTTCAAATTGAATTTCCCCCTCACAGATAAATTTACTAAAACAGTAAGAGCCACACTTCATGTAATCTTCAAAAAGGTTTATAATGAATCCATTATTTTCGAGTTTTTGAAGTTCAGATTTCACTGTTGCTACGTACTTTCTTCTGATTTCGTCCCTTGATATTTTTAAAATACTGAAGGGATCGGGCACTTTGTTATCTTGCATCTGTATTAAAATTTTTTAGCCAAAAAAATTAAACAATCAACTACAGATCGTTTAAGTTAAAGTTGCCAAAAGAACATATTTTCTGTGAAAATAATTATCACTTTTGAACTTTTCCCTTTTTCAAAAGATATTCCAGTTTTTCCAAAATTCAGTACATTGCATCTCCAGAAGACAGCTCTATAGTATTTTTTCTCATTTTTGCAAAAAATTTGCATTTTTTGTTTTGACAACTCCTTTTTCTTTAAACACCACGTTATTCCTATTATTTTTTGGTACTATTCTTATCTGAAACCCTTTTAAGCTTTAACTTAGTCTCTGAATTTTTGGGAAAAAAACTTTTTCCAAGGTATGTCTCGGTTGAGCTTTTCAAAACCTTTTTGTGATGCTTTGGTTTCCAGTTTCTTTAAATTAATTTTTTATAATAACGGGTGCCTTTTGAAAAGGGCATATCTTTCTCAAGGCTGCGTTTGCCTGCCATATTGGATCTTGAATAGAAGTCCAACTTTTCAAAAATTTTCTTATTTGAGCATACACCCATGAAGACAAAAAATTTAATCTGTATGTTAACTTTTCTGAATTCATTAAATGTATATTTCTCCATTATTCTTTATTAAAAGAAATTCCCTTTAAAACTTTTTTAAATCCCACCCTTTAAACTTAACATTTTTAAATTTCCCTATTTTAATGTTATCATTAAGAAAATTTGGGTTTGGGCTAGTACTCCTGATGGTTTTTTTGGGTTTTACTTTATAAAAAAATTGCTATGGAGGTGAATACATTTTTCCAAAAATTTTTTCTTTATTTCTTAACATAGATATTTGGAGGTACCCCAAGGGTTTCAAAAACGGCAATTTATGCACCAAAAATTTCCCTTTCCACTGTGGTAACTTTTAAATTTCGCTTACCCATGTTATTTTCCCAGTGAATAAATGCTTGTACACGGGTATTTCAGTCCTCCATCTCTAATCCTTAACAGCGTTTTTAACGGCAAATCTTGTCTTGCTTCTTGTTCCACACAAACCAAAAACTAGTCTTTGTAGTTCTTTTATACTCCGGAGGGTTTGGCAAAAGAAGCCAGAAAAGCAAATTTGGGACAAGTTTAGCGATTTGATACTGCGATTCCCCGAGAGGGTGATAATTTTTTTCAGCCAGTTTTGAAAATGTTTTACTTAAATCATCTTTTTTTTGATTTTTTTTTTCTATGTCATTAGACATTAGTAAACCATTTTCCTATTTTTTTGAATCTTGGGGCCCAAACATTTTTTAGGTGTTCATATATTTTACTGTACGTTTTATTACTCCCCAACCATAGATCTGCGTTTTTTCTTTATCAGAAAAAAACCAGACGTTTTCCAAACTTTTCTAAAATTTGAGTTGACTTTTTAAAGGGAAATCTTCTCCACTATTCATTATTGAGTGCATCTAAAATTTGTGATATTTTATACACTTTCACCATTGGTTTCCTTTAAAATTTTTTTTTCTTCTTTGATCATAATAGATAAATTTCTGCACAAGACAAAAATTAGGGGAAATTTGGGTCGCCTTGACGACACCCTCTCTCTAAAAAAAACCAGGGGTGCTTTGGCCTTTGGCAAAAACGTTGATTAATATTTTTATAAAAAACACAAAACATCTACACATATCCTTGCCAACCCCAAAGCTTTAAACTTTGAACATAAAATTCCAATCTAATGTCAAACGCTTTTAAAAATCTGTTTTATAAACATTCCTGGTTTTGTTTGGGTTTCTTGATTGAAAATTCATAGAAATCGACATTTTTCCCAATCGTTTGGGAAAAACCGGTCGATCTCGCAATTACATTTGGGGAGTATTCTTTTAATCGTTTGCATCATGTTGACCAAAATTTTAAAAAGAAAACTTTACAAGGAAAAAGGTTCCCATTCTTAATGTGTTCTTTGGGTTTACCGTTTTGGTATACAGATAACATACCTTCTTTCGTACATTAAAAGTTCTCCCCCCCTTTAAAACCTCATTCAAGGCTCTTACACTGAACCAATTTTTTTTCCAAAGAACAAAAAACTCAGTCCAAACCCATCGCCCGGGACTTTTTCCATCCTTCTATTTTCAATGCCACCCCTTCCTCCAGGTTTTTTCCCTTCTAAAAATCTACTTTTTTCCACTGTTATTTTGGTACCCTTAACAAAATCTTCAATTTTTGAGTTGTTCCAAATATCTTTTTTTATATAATTTTTCATAAAATTTTTAACTTCTTCTTTTTTCCCATCTGTATTTTCTTTATTTTCCCTTGTTTTTTTATCAATTTTTGTTATTTGCTTACAACAAAGTTACTTTTTTTCAAGATTACAGAAAACTTTGAAATTTTTTCCCTTTGCTCCCCATCTTCTTTAGATCTTAGTAACCCCATTCATGATTTTTTTCTCTTTAACAAAGTCAACTCCGATTTTTTCTTCAAGACTCAGCTTGTTCTTTGGGGGGGTTCTTTTTTCTCAATTCCTTTTAGTCTGCATAAATTTTTTCTTTCTTTCCTTGATTCTTTTTTTTTCATTTTTGCAAGAAATTTTTTTTGTTCTAATTTTCTCCAAAAAGTCCAAAAAGGCCCCCTATCAGATACTTTAAATTTTTTTTCTGATTACCATCATCTTTAGTTTTGGGGGGGGTTCTTCCTTTGGTTCGAAATTTTTTTTAATTACATTTTGTATTTTTTTCATTAATTTCATCCACATATTTTTTAATCTTTAAGTAGGGGGTTTTAAACTTCCAAAAAGTTTTTTGTTTTACATCTTTTCGAATTTAATTTGGGTTTTAAAAATAAATGACAGTTCTAAACCCTGGAATTAAATCTGTATCATAAAAGTCCAATCAGGTAATCCGACAGTAAAAGAAATCTATTCTACTTTTTAAAAGGGGTTGGTTTTCCCATGATATCTCCTACCCCTTGGATTGTTCTCTCTCCATAAAACTTTAAAACAAGCTCTGACATCATTCTTCACTGTTTTCTTAGTTTGGGGTTTTTAATAGTTAAGTTGAAACAATTTTTTTTCCCTTTTAAAGGCATATTAAAATCCCAACATTATAACATTGTTTTTTTGATCTTTTTAATTCTCTGTATTAATCTTCAAAAAACACAGGTCACTTTTATTAGGACCAATACATTTACTAAAAAAGTTTTTTTTTCCATAGCTCAAGGATATAATAATAAATTACATTTAAAACGTTTCAACTTATTAACTTAAATTCAAATTATTATTTAAATAGCCCCAAAAACCCCCTGGCATTTAAGTAGGGAAGAAAAGACACAAATTATCCCCTTTCTGATTGTAATAGTTTTCCATTTGTTTTAAAAAATGTGTGTCTTGTAAACAGTAAATAGAATAATTTTTTTTTCCTCAAAAGTGAAAACATCTCTCCTTTTCGTTTATTTCCCACCCCGACTTTTTAATGAAAAATTTGTTATGATGTTACACTGTTTTTTTTCCATATTCATCTCGTTAGTCGCTTACAACAAAGTTCCTTAACCGCTAAGAACATTTTAAACTTTTTGGCTATTTTCATTATATTGTAAATTCAGGTCAGTTTCTTTTATTATTCTGTTCATCACACAAAATCCTTAAAGAATTAACTCATTAAAACCTGGGCCTTTTTTTTTTTTAAAAACACAAACCAAAAGAACAAACCCCCCGGGGAAAAAAACGTTTCATATATATCCCTTGTAACCCTTCAAAAACTCTAAACCTTTCCCTAGCATCAAATGAGCGTTTACGAAAAATAATAGATCCACTCTACAATTAGTGTTCGAAACTTTCACCACTGAAAGAAAAATTTTCTCATCAAAATTTTTAAGGCAAATACTTTGACAATAAAAACCAAGGGCCTCCCCCCCTCCCCCCCTCGAAAAATTCCAAAAAATCCTTTTCAAAAAAAACACACAACAAAAAAAAAAAATCACCTGATATACAAGATCAATAAATTCTAACTGACAAAGGTTTTCGAAAAAAAAAATATAAACAACCTTTAAAAGGAAAAAAACAAATTTTTTAAAGACTAAAAGCACACCGAGCACCCCGGACATTTATCAAATTTCACCTGTAAATTCATGCATACATTTTACACCATCCTTACATATTATACCCCACAGGGGTAAACATACATGTCCATACATATACACCAAAGCAATTTATGAAACTCTCCCTCTGCAGTGAGAGTCAAAAGAAAAAAGGAAAATTTTTCCCCACCTCCCCTCCCCTGATGTTTATGAATGTTCTTCCTTCGGCAAAAAAAAATTGAAAAAAATAAAAAAATAAAAATAAAAAAAAAAATAAAAAAAAAATTAAAAAAAAATATTTTGTTCATTCTCACATATGACGGCAGGCAAAGAAATGGGAGGGGAGGGGGGGGGAAGGGAGAGAGAAGGAGAGGGGGGGGGAGAGAGAGAGAGAGAGAAACATAAGAGAGAAAGGAGAAAAGACTCAAAGAGATGATGCAAGAACAGAGAAAGGCAACAGAGGGGGGGAGAGACAGAGAGGGGGGGATAGGAAAAGGGGGGGGGGTGAGGGGGGGGGAAACAGTTTGGGGGTTAAAGATAAAGATAACCCCTTTAGAAAAATGAGGGTATTTCCCGACTATTTAACAAGAAAAAAAACCCACAGCACTGTCATTTTACATTAAAAAAAAGTCTCCCCCCCCCCCCCCCCCCCCCCCCCCCCTTATATTTTTGGGTTGCACAATTTAAAATCAGCTAACTCCGCACAATTACAAACAGCAGAACTCCAAAAAATACTTTCCCCTTTCCCCTTACTTTATAAATGAAACACCCTCACTCACAAACATGGGTCTTTAAACAATACATGAAAATCAAAACAGCATTTTAAAAAAATTAAAAAAAAAAAAAAAAAAAAAAAAAAAACAAGGAGAGAAAAAGAGGGAAGAAGGGGATAGAAAGAGGGTACAAAATACAACCTGCTCAAAAATTACAATGGACCATTTTACTGGTTAATGGGTTTAAAAATGACCAATTTCATGACGTATAAAACAGGCTACTTTCTCATATTAAAACATACATATCAAAATATTATAGCATTCTCTTGGATTTTATGGGAGGTAACAGAAAAAAAAGAAGAGACAGACACAGGAAAAAGAGAAACAGAGGGGGGACAATTAGGAGTTGGGGATAAGGGGAACCAGTTTCAATTTTAGTGTACGCGAATCATCATATAAGCAAAAGCAGACATCAACATTACTAAATCCTCTCTCTATCTCTTTTCCCAAATTCAAATCAAAAATTTCTTCCACCTCAAAAGGGAGTTCAAATCACTCAGAAAATTAAGTCCAAATATTAAAAAAAGAAAAGGACCAAAATTTCCTCCTTTTTTTTAGTCTTAGGACAAAAAAAACAAAGCCCCCAAATGAGAGACAAAGGGAGAGTGGGGGCGGGGGGGGGGGTGTTAAGAAGGAGAAAGAAAAGGGAAAAAGATTCAACCGCCCTTCTCAATGGACAATTTCAACATTTCATCAATTTTTAAAAAAGATACAGTCCTCATATTATATCGAACATCAACCAATACAAAATCAGACCAATACAAAACGATCAAAACAAAGTAAGCACATCTCTCTTTTTAATTGTATGGGAGGAACAGAAGAAAGAAAAGTCTTAAACCCTTTGTGAATTCGTTTCATGATCAAACCTTCTGTTTTTGTACATTTTCATGTACACACACAACATACACCATTCACCCATATTAATACTTTAAAAATGTACGCCTGAACATACACCTATGGGGCCACAACACCCACCCCCCCCCCACCTCCCCATGCCTCGCAAAAAACCCCAACAACATAAAACAATTTTGAACTATGAAAACAACACACACACTCACCGCTCCAGGGGAAAGAAGTTCACTTTTTAGCGATTTAAATTGTGGGGGGGATAAGGGAAGGGGAGGGGGGGGGAGGGAGGAAATCCACCCTCACCACCCCCCTTTATCGCCCTTTTTACCGCACATTACCGCTTCCAACCTCCCCCTCCCGCCCCACCAACCATCCATCCGAACTTTTACAACCCCCAGCTGTGGGGCACGAACTTTTTGGGAAATTTTCATAACACGGCCAAACTTGTCGACGTCCATGTCTATCTCCGCTTTTTTGGCCTCCTTCTTCAATTTTGCAATGATCTTCCCCAAAAAATGCTCCAAACACCATCCGAAGAAGTTTTTTTTTGCTTTTTTTAACATTTAAATTCATGATTCAAATCGTCAAAATCGAGATCTTTTGAACTTGCCTTTTTAAAGTTTCTGCGTTTTTTTCAGGGGTTTCGTCCTTACTTCCGGGCGGGAAAAAGGAAACATGGGCCGGTCTCATTTGAGGGGGAAAGACCCCCCAAACCCTTTTTCCACCTCAATATCGAGTCGGTCCTGTCACCCCCCTTTAGTGAAAAAGCACCAGTTTTTTACATCGGTTTCCCTTTTCTGGCCACCCGTTTTCCCGGGAAAATTTTAGATCCGGGGATTCCACTACGACCTACTGTCTCTCATTTTTTTTCTTTTCGCGGGGCTGACATCTGTTTTTTTCTGTCGATTAAGCGATCGAACAGTTCGGGATTGGTTTTTTTTAACGGGGTTTACTTCTCTTTGTAACTGGGCTTTTTTTTTTTTTCCATACAAAAAATCCTTCTCAAAGCTTTAAACTTTTTCAAGAAGCGAGAGACAGATTTTTTATTTTTTTCGAAAAACGCTTTAAGTTTAGCGATGCCACTTAGAACTACTTTTGCTGTATTTGTCCAGCCGCTGACTGATCTCATCAGCCACAACAAGTTTGGTTCCGATTTCTTTCTCTCCCTTTCACCGCACACCTTTACTTTCAACCCAAAATTAGGTTTTTTCTGAGGTTTTTTAATTTTGTGGACCACCGTCACCTTGATGAAGAAATTTGCTTGTTGCGTTTTTAACTGAACAAAAAGTTTTTTTTAGTTTTACATCCCAACGTCACGACGCGGGGTTAAGCTTGAAGTTTAAAAGACTACTCCTAGCACAAGAAAAATCCAAAAAGGTCCGCTTTTTTCGGGGTTTCAAACGACACGGGTCAAGTCGCACAGTAACACATTGCACCTAGACCCTACCGCTGAGACTGGGAAAAACTCCAAGGGCGCACAGAGACTGCATGGGGAAGGGGGGCCATTTCACAATCCTGAATTGCCGCCATTTCACTTCACTTCGAATAAGACACTCGCACAAAAAGAACACAAAAAAACCGCAATTCGTGGGTTTTTTGACTTCTTTTTTTTTCACAAAATTTAAAACATTTTAAGAGGACCCACAGCATATAAGGCAAGGGGTCTTAAAACCCCCTCATTTTAAAATTTAATTTTCCGGGAGAGCCAAACAGAACTCCTCCCCCACTTTAAAAAACCCCTCACCTCCCCACCATGGAGCTTTTTCACTTTTTAAAAGATAAGAATGGGTGTAAAAAGAGGACCTTACGCAAACGGCACAAGACTTTTTTTCTTTTTCGGCCGCCTCGGAACAAGGGAAAAACTCTTTAGGGTTTTACGGATTTTTTAGAATTTCTACCCATACAAAAAAAATTTTGACAACTGAGACAAAGACAGTAGGTCAAAATCTTACCATGCCCGGAAAACGCCTGGCCCAATCCGAAGGGGAATCTGTCGACTGAAATTCTCCCCTCTTCGCCTGTAGAAACATAAAAAGCAAAAATACTTTTTTTTTTTTTTTTTTTGGGGGGGGGGGGGTTGTTTGTTTTGTTTGGGTTTTTTTTTTTTTTTTTTTGTGGGTTTTTTTTTGGTGTGTTGTGTGTGTGTTGTTGTTTTTTTGTGTGTTTTCACACACACACACACACACACACACACCACACACACACCACACACACACACACGACACTGAAACCAATTTTTGTCAGATTAACTCACGGCTGGACTCCAAACTCGAAGGGTAATCGTCGACTGAAAATCATTTCCCTCTTTTGCCTGTAGAAGTTTTATCTCAGTACAGTTTAGGCAAACGATACACAAAAGCCTTAAATCAAACTGAAATTCTAAAGGGTTGGAAACACATGTAGTTTCAGCCTGAAACTAAATCTCATTTGTTTTAGTTTTTATCTCAACAGTTCAGGCATACTGATACCAAAGACATTTTTTCCCTTTAAATTTAAACTGGAAAATTTTAACCTGTTTTACGTCTTTTTGAATAAACAGGATTTACTTGAAAGCAAACGATTCGCGACTAATCAGAAAATGGAAATCAAGATAACAAAAAGGTTGTTAGTAAATAACGAAAATCAAAAAGAATTTGAGCTACATAATAAAACTTCAAGATCAGGTCTTTTTCTTGAACATCCCCTTTCTGTGTGGCTCCACGAATCACACAATGCTGTTAATAGTCTGAAATTTGAAGTTGTTCGCACTTATTTGTTCCTCTGTATGTTGGTGGTGTAAGTGAATGGACAATATAACTGCTCACATACCAAGCAATCAGAACATTTGTATGACAGTTCTTTTTTTTTCCGAGCTACAGTCTATAAAGGCAACAGAGAAAGAAAAAGGAAATTCATTACCAGTATCTCCATTATCGCATTTTGAGCAAACGCATTCAGCTTTTAAACATTCTTCAAAGTATAATATATTTAATGGCATTTTTGTGCTTGGTTTTACAAAACCGTGGAGACGAACAAAAATACACCAAAACAACAGTAGACAGTATTTTTTTTCGATGATTGTTTTAGATTTTTTATCTCTCTCTCTCTCCTCTCTCTCTCTCTCTCTCTCTCTCTCTCTCTCTCTCTGTCTCTCTCTCTCTCTCTCTCTCTCTCTCTCTCTCTCTCTCTCTCTCTCTCTCTCTCTCTCTCTCTCTCTCTCTCTCTCACGCACACCCACCCACCCATACACACACACACACACACACACACACACACACACACACACACACACACACACACACACACACATACGCACACACACACACACACACACACACACACACACACACACACACACACACACACACACAAAAAAAAAAAAAACTCACACACACACACACACACACACACACACACACACACACACACACATATATATATATATATATATATATATATATATATATATATATATATATATATTATATATATTATATATAAATAATTTTTTGGTTTTTTTTTTCTTTTTTTTTCCTCCTTTTTTTTCATCACGTTTTTAATAAAAAAAATATAGAGATTACAAAAGCGCATAAAGGGGACAGTGCGCCAAGTCATATGTACATTGACATCATTTCTGTAAGTTAATGGCATATGTCCAAAACAGTTTTTTCAAAGCAAAAAAAAAAGCAAAACAAACAAGATATACATAGACACGTACATAAGTTTAGACGACAGAAAAAAAAAGGGGGAAAGGAAAAAAAGAAAAAAGAGTGACATCATCTTTTGCGAGATTTAACTTTTTGCTTCTCCTCTCCTTCATCACTCTCTCCATTTCAGAGGGAGGTTGTGGAAAAAAGGAGACTGGGCATATGGAAATGTGTATTAGATCAAGATCTTAAAGAAGTGTTTTCTTAAAGAATCATTGGCCTATAGTTGTTCCATGCAGCATGAAAATGATTTAGATCGTTGTTGACTTTAGCATTAAACAATTCGATTTTATATCTATTGCTCAACTGGCTCTGAAAAATTGAAGCATTTGGTCTACGTGTTTCGATTTTGCACTTATATATATGAAATTTAGCTAGCATAATAATAAAATCAAAAACTGTCTCTGTTTACACACGTTGATCTATTCCAAGAATAACGATATCTCGTGTGATTTTGATGTTAGTTGTGTTTCGGCATTTTTCATTAAATAACTTTTCAACTTCTTTCCAAAACGTTTGAGCGTGGTTACACATCCATAAAAAGTGTTGGATCGAATCTCTCTCTTCGTTACAGAAAGTACAACTTGTCGTGTTTGTTAAGGCCCATAGCATTTAAGACAATATTTGTACCAATAATTCTGTGTATGATTCGAATTTGTAGCCATTTTAATTTTATATCCTTGATTTTGTGGACATGAGTAAATACTTTATTCCAATGGATTTCAGAATTCAGTTTGTTTAGCCATTTATATATAGGCAGACAGGCACACACAGACACACACAGACACACACACACACACACACACACACACACACACACACACCACACACACACACAC
>CM031627.1:21697900-21705400 GCA_018398815.1 Conus ventricosus
CACACACACACACACACACACACACACTTACACATACAACTGGAGACATGCACACATGCACATTCATACACACACACACACACACACACACACACACACACACACACACACACACACACACACACACACACACACACACACACACACACACGGACGCGCATGTACGCACACAAAAACACACGCGTTCACACACAATCGGACGCAAAGGAAAAGAGATGTCTGAGGTGTAGACGGTATCATTCACTCTGTGTGTGAGAAAGCGTCCTGTGACAATCATCTTGTATATCGAAGGAAAGATTCTCTCCAGGGTCATCTTGCACAGACTCATCACCCTCATAGCAGATTTCATCGTCCCTGAATCACAGTGCGGGTTTCGTGCAGGCAGGAGCAGAACCGACATGATGTTTGCTGTTTGCCAGCTACATGGGAAGTGTCGTGAGCAGAATCAGGAATCCACATGGTGTTTGTTGATCTCACCAAGGCTTTCGACACCGTTAATCGGACTGGCTTGTAAAATATACTTCACAAGTTTGGTTGCCCGGAAAAGCTCATTACACTGATCGTTTCATTCCATGATGGCATGCACGCGAGGGAACAAGATAACGGAGATACCTCTGACCCATTCCCAGTGAAGAAAAGGAGTGAAGCAGGGATATGTTTTAGCTCACACCCTCTTTTCCATTCTGTTTGCTGCAGTGTTGATTGATGCATTCCGGTACTTTGACAAGGGGGGTATACATCCAGTTACATTCAGATGGCAAACAAACTCTTTAGCCTTTGACGACTTCAGGCTAAAACTAAAGTATTTGATGCCCTTCTGGGAGAGTTCCCCTTTGCTGGTGCCTGTGCACTGGCCGCGCACTCCCATGAAGACATCCAATGCATCACAGATCGCTTTGCAAGGGCCTGTCAATGCTTTGGACTTACAATCAGTCTTGGTAAGGCCGAGGCCATGTTCCAATCTTCACCGTCCACTCCCGGCAGTGCTCCCCCACCACCTGTCATCATCAACAACACAGAGATGGAAACTGTGGGCAAGTTCTGCTATTTGGGCAGCACTGTAAGCAGCAATGGATCTCTGGATGCAGAAGTGATGTTGCGCATCTAAAAGGCCGGCTCTGCCTTAGGCAGACTCTCAAAGAGTCTGTGGCTAGACCATGGCACCAGGTTGCGCACAAACGTCGCCGTGTACAGAGCTGTGGTTCTGAGTGCTCTCCTCTACTTTGTGAGACTTGGACCACGTACCGCCGACACATCCAATAACTCGAGCAGTTCTATCAACGATGCATGCGCAAGATCTGCAGTATCATATGACAAGACAGAGTGTCCAACCTACGTTTCCAGAAGAAGTGTAACCTACCTAGCATTGAGTGTATTGTCATCAAAAGCCAGCTCCGATGGATAGGACACGTTGTCAGAATGGAGGACAGCAGAATTCTAAAGATGCTGCTCTTCTGCAACTGAAGGAAGGACAACGTGACCAAGGAAAGCCTCTCAAGAGATACAAAGACACCTTGAAGGCCAACCTCAGAGGCTGCAACATCGACACTTCTACCTGGGAAGATGTCGCCCTTGACAGAATACAGTGGAAGCAACAGTGTACCTAGGGCACAAAGACATTCGAGCGCAACAGAGCAGCCGCCATCCATGAAAAGAGGAATTGGAGAAATCGGGGCCCATCCTTGCAGGACTCCATTCCATACAGTGTCTGTGGACGACTTATTTTCTCAGGAATTGGTCTTCATTCCCACATGAGGACCCACATCCGAAGATGACCTGCTTGCCGACTCATCTGTCGGGCATGACGGGAGAATCCATCATCACCATTCACTGTAAAGAAATAAGTATTGTCGACACAACGAATACGTGTAACTAGTTTAATCTATAACATCAAGAAGGGGGCCACCACCATCAATTCCACCACCACCAAAAAAAAAATTCATGTTGTGACTGATCGAGCCAAAAACACTTCTCAAATGTATTGATCATGATTTAACAAACACTTTGTTTTGTTTTTGTTTTTTTAAAGCGTGACGTACGTCCATTGTCAAGAAGAGGACAGGATAAACATATCTCTCTCTCCTCTCTCTCTCTCTCTCTCTCTCCTCTCTCTCTCTCCTCTCTCTCTCTCTCTCTCTCTCTCTCTTTTTTTTTTTTCGATGAAACAGATTTTGAATGTCGATAGACATACCCCAAATGGCTTGACGTATTGGGAACTTGGTATATTCCCTATACATTTGAATTCATGTATAAATGTATAAGATACTGTCTTAAACTAGTATGTATGGAGGAACATAGACTACCCACCAGCGCTTACAAAACATTGTTTGACCTGGATTTGAGAGGCAAAAAGCCGCGTGGGCATCAGGTGTTCGTAAATGTTTATGTAATTATGGTTTTTCGTTTGCATGGTTAGAACAAGGGGTTGGCTGTGCCGGCAGTTTCTTGGCTTGTTTCATGCAACGAACAACAGACTGCAGATGGCAGGACTGGGGTAGCCATATTCAAAGCAGCGAACGATTTCATTATTCAGACTGCTGAAAAGTAATTATTTCGTAAAAGCAGATTTGTCAGGTCTGAAATTCAGGTTTGGTGTTTCAGATATTGCTGTGCATCGTCAGAGATATAATGTCCGGATAGAGGGGGTTGTGTTCATTGTGTAAATCTGGTAGGGAAGATCAACACATTTTGTATGCGTATGCCCTGTACTGGCAGACCTACGACAGACACTTTTCAGGTTGGTTTTTATTCTGTTGTTGTTGTTGTTATCATACCCTGGCTAAAAGACTCCAGGGATCATCCGAACAGCCGAAGCATTTGAACACTACGGCACAAATGCATCAGCTGGGGTTTTTATTCTGTCATCAAGAAATGAAAATGTTTTTAGGAATTTTGCTTTTTATCTGCACAAGTCTTTCAAAAGGAGAGTGTTTTGTGTATGTTGTGGATGTTTATATTTTGGTATTGAAATTTCTTGATTAAGTATGCTGTTTATTACTTACCCCTTTCAAATGGGGCTGTGGCTTTTTCTTGAATTAATTATCGTTATTGTTATCTCTTGGTTCCCCCCCCCCCCCCCCCCCCCCCACCTCTCCCCGACAAAAATCTTCCTGGGAAGTGACTTTTTCAACCCAATAGTACTTCCTCAAACGAACCACATGGTTGTGTGTGTGTGTGTGTGTGTGTGTGTGTGTGTGTGTGTGTGTGTGTGTGTGTGTGTTTAAGAATCGGGGGGGGGGGGGGGGGGGGGGGGGGGGAATAAAACAAAATACACAAAGGGAGCTAATTATGTCACACTAAATACACGAGGCCTATGCAGCTGTGGTTCTTTCCCTTGTATCTTTTGAATGTCGTCTGATTCCATTTTAAATATTTAGTTCGTATCTGATTCGCACAGTTGATGAAAACTATTTATTTGTAACACAGCTTTTTCACCTGTAGTGATGTAAATAATCCCACTCCTGTGATATAAACTCGTCAGATCTCGCTACCACGAAGCAACAAACATGTTTTGGATGTGTGCATTTCCGGTAGTAATGATAGAATCTGGCTGAGTCGAAAGTAGGCTGAAAAATGTTGCGGGGTACGCTTTTTGCCAACACCAAGAAGGTGTGCAACGCATTATGCGCGAAACGACTTGTGTCGTCTTCTAAAGCAAGTAATGGGCAGACGAGCCAGGTTACATCACAGCAGGACAAACCCATACCAGAGGACATCCTTTACAAAGAAGACCACATCCATTTGAGGGAGTCACTAAGGAAGGTAAATAATAGAAGAAACAAAAACGAAAAGAAAGAAAAAAGTAAGATTACGCCCCCCCCCCCCCCCCCCCCCCCCCCCCCCCCCCAGCATCGTTCTGCTCAAACCAGAGCGCTGCTAATGACTGATTTCATTGATATTTGACCGGAATGTCTGTATTTGCGGGCATAGTCAGGTGAGGTTAAGTTAAAGTTGTATGACAACTCGTTATCAAGTTAGTCCGTTACTGTTCGCTCAGTCACAGGCCAAGCAGATCAAAGTCCATGCCAGAAACCTGAGCTGCGTCTCATTATCGGGAGACCTTACTTGATATCGTTTGTCACGATGGCGAAACGTTTTCTTTAATTTTTTTTTATTTTTTAAACAAGACGCATTCCTATAAAATGGACAGATTTTTGACAAATGAAACTTGAAAGTTCGTCTATTTGCACTGCAGAGACATTTCTGACATTGTTTTGGCTAATAGGAAGGCAATATTATGGATTGGTGGAGACTTTAACTTACCAGATATTGATTGGCGTGAAGATGCCATACTTGGTAATCAATACAGTAAAAATATTAATACTCAGTTTTTTGATACCACCAAAGACCTTGGATTAGTGCAGTCAGTTGAAACACCAACTCGTGGTAAGGCATTCCTGGATTTATTTTTTACCAGTTGTCCAGGCGCTTTAGGCAATCAGGAATTAATTGCAGGCCTGGGTGATCATGACATAATTCTCTTAGAGAGCAACTTTCAACCCTTTCGAAGAAAACCCCCTAAACGTACCATCAGACTCTGGAACCAAGCAGACTTACCAAAATCGCGCAGGGATAATCATGATTTCAGTCGTCTTTTTTTTAGGTCCCATAGTGTTAAAGATAATGTCAGTGACCTTTGGAAGTGTATAAAAACTAACTTGGAATTTATTATGGATGACAACATAATAACTTCAAGCAAGAACCACCAGCCATGGATTACTACAAAAACTAAACGTTTGTTGAGAAGGAAACATCGTTTCTTTAAGAAATTGAAACTACACCCTAATTCAGAAAGATTACTGGTTAGGTATAAACATATTAAGAGAAGGTGTCAGAGAGAATGTAGGCTTGCTCACTCCAATTATGTCAATTCAATGATTTCAGAAGGTGATCATCAAAACAAGAAATTATGGTCTTACACAAGGAGTAAGAGACAGGACAACATTGGGATTCCAGACCTGAGAAACAACCAGAATAACCTAATACAGGACCCTGAAGGGAAAGCAAATTTACTAAACGAGCAGTATTGTTCAGTTTTCTCAAATCCCAAGCCTTTAATTAACGTTAGACTAAAGGATGATGATAAACTCCCTGAAATGCAAAACATCAAAGTAAACAAAGCAGGAGTATTTAAGTTTACTGACCAACATCAATGAAAACAAAGCTACTGGTCCCGATGGCGTTCCTGGCAAGCACTTAAAATTATGTGCCAATGAATTGAGTGAGGTATACCAACTACTTTACCAAGCTTCACTGGACCAGGGGGTAATACCTGATAAGTGGCGAGACGCGAGCATTGTTCCTTATTCAAAAAGGGTGACAAAACAAAAGCAGAGAACTATAGACCTGTATCTCTTACATCCATATCAGCAAAACTACTTGAACACATAATATATAGTAGCATAATGGACCATCTTGACAAATATGACTTCTTAAATAATGCCCAGCATGGTTTTAGACAGCGAAGGAGTTGTGAGACTCAACTTATAACAACTCTCAATGATTTTAATAACTGTCTTAACAACAGACAGCAAATAGATGCAATTTTATTAGACTTTCTAAAGCCTTCGATAAGGTTGACCATGAGGGCCTGCTGCTTAAATTAGAACACATCGGCATTGGCGGTTCTTTGCTAAAATGGGCTGGATCATTCCTCGTTGGGAGAACGCAGAAAGTTGTTGTGGAAGGGTCGTCATCCCATTGTAAACCAGTCTTGTCAGGTGTACCACAGGGAACTGTTCTGGGGCCCTTGTTTTTCTTAATTTATATAAATGACATAAGTAGAAATCTGTCTCTGGAACTACTATAAGTATAAGGCTTTTTGCAGATGACAGCTTAGTATATAGAACAATCAGAAGCAAGAATGATACACGCATTCTACAAGAAGATCGTTTACAAGAGTGGGAAAGAATTTGGGAAAATGGAATTTCATCCCCAAAAGTGCCAAGTGTTGCGTATATAACAAACGCTCTCCAACTAGATCAGAATATTCTATTCATAATACTATTCTTAAAGAAACCAATGCTGCAAAATATTTAGGCGTGATTATAGATAGTCGTCTCAAATGGAAAGAACATTACAATTTAGTATGTAAGAAAGTAAATAACATCTTAGCTTTCTTATACAGAATATCAATGACTGCCCCCAAAAGGTTAAAGACGACTGCTACAAACACTGGTTAGACCAGTACTGGAATATGGTTGCTCAGTTTGGGATCCTTATCATCTAAAGGACATTGATAACCTCGAAAAGATTCAGAAGAGAGCAGCACGGTTCGTAACAGGGAACCACATCAGAGAAAAGGGGAATACTAGGAAGAACATGAGGAAATTAGAATGGAAACCCTTAGAAGAGAGAAGAGCTTTTATCAAACTTAACATCTTCTTCAAAGGCAGAGCTAAACTAATTGATATTCCAATGGAACAACTAGTATTGAATAAAAGTAGCACCAGGAGTGGCGGTCAATGTTATACCATACCTGCATCAAATATTGACAGCCACTTACATTCATTTTATCCTAGTTCTGTACGGCTGTGGAACTCACTGCCGGGTGCCATCAAGATTGCCACAAATGCAGTCTCATTTAAAAAACAAATTGATACGACAGTTTTGAGATCTGCATATTGACGATTTTCTATTTTAACTTCCCCAGATATTTTACTGTTACCTGGGCCTGAATTTGGCCATGCTTTTAAATTATTGAATATTGAGTGCGACCCCTTGTTGCCAAATTTGCTCCAGGGGCCAACAGTCTGAGTCGCACTATTTTATGTTATTTTATTTTACATTTTAACATGCGCGCTCAGGTGACCTACTCGTTTTTGAGTGAACTAGTATTTTAGGAAGAAGAAGAAGAAAGCTTTTGACTATGAAAGGTTACGTAAAACTGGGGCAGACAGACACCTGTGGCTGGACTACTGACAAAATGTGAAATGATTCCAGACACAGCCTTAGCACAGCATTCATTAATGCGAGTGGCACTGCTAAGTTCACACTGTCACATACAGTGACAGATTTGTAACATTTTACTCCAAGCAGAGCCTGTGGTCACCAATCACAGGTCTACTGTCAAGTACTTTAGCATGCTGCCTAGGCTTGAGGTACACAACCCATGTTTAGTGAATCCTGGCCACAGGATGTTTTTAAGAGAAAAAAAAACAATTGTGAAGTCATAGTTTAAACCATGCCCTTTGTGATGATGGCCTTTGATTGACAGACACTGATGGAGAGACTGGCATTGGTCAGTGACAGGGCTTCTTCCTCCATACACACCCAGAACCTCTGTTGACCATCCCCTACTCCACCCCACCTCAGGCCCACTCCTCCCCACCTCCACTGCCATCTATGTTTGTTCAGTAGTTAACATCAACATTATGGGATATTGATTTGCACCATAACTGAATAAGATTTAAACATGCAGAGTGTACTGTGCATGTTACTATTGTAAGAGTAATTCTTGGTCCCTTTTGCAGACAATAGAGCAGACAAAAGGAGACTAAT
>CM031627.1:21710400-21752900 GCA_018398815.1 Conus ventricosus
ATTTATTTTTTTGTCTTTCTTCCTAATTCTCATAATCATATTTTGCCTTGTTGACGGGCAGAGTATGGTGGCCTTACGCTGATAATTATATTTGGCCTTGTTGACAGGCAGAGTATGGTGGCCTAATGCTGATAATTATATTTGGCCTTGTTGACGGGCAGAGTATGGTGGCCTGGGTCTGGACTACTCCTACAGCATCGCTGTGGCAGAGGAACTGGGCAGCATCAACTGCGGTGGTATCCCCATGGCCATCGGTGTCCAGACCGATATGACCACACCCGCCCTGGCCAGGTAACTTACGCATGCTCTGAATGTGTAGTGTGGATCAGGTTGACATCACACTGAGCTAGTGTGGGTCTCCCAGAAATCAGTTTTAGGGAGACCTTTTTTTGAAATTTGGAGTTAACAGAAATTAATCTCAAACTTCACAAGTATTACTCACTGACAGTCGTAAATTTGAGAAGAATTACAGTTAGACTCTTTTTGTTTGGTGAGTGTGTGTGCACTGGAAATGGATATTGATTTTTGAAAAAAATATATTTGACATAAGAGTATGCAGATCTGCAAGGTCATAAAATTCTAATTTGCTACATCTACACCAGGTGCCGTGAAGCCAAATGTCACAGTTGTTCTGCACTGATGAATTAAGAGAAGCAGTTGCACACAAAAAATCCAAAAACTTTTTCCACTGGATGGACACGGCCATATTGGAGGGTGCATGGTTTGCAGGACATTTGTTACAGCAGGTTGGTCACATCAAACTTCAGAGAAAGTGCCAACAACAAAAACCCAAAAGAGTGATGAAAAGGGAAGGAACTGCAACCAAACTGTTTCCGGAGTACCATAATGGACACTCGTGGTTGTCCTTTCACTCGTGTAATGTTATAGGGATCAGAGGGTGGGAAGGTTGGAGTATACTACTTTGTTTCTAGATCAGAGAGTGGGAGTGTTGGAGTATACTACTTTGTTTCTAGATCAGAGAGTGGGAGTGTTGGAGTATACTACTTTGTTTCTAGATCAGAGAGTGGGAATGTTGGAGTATGCTACTTTGTTTCTAGATCAGAGAGTGGGAATGTTGGAGTATGCTACTTTGTTTCTAGATCAGAGAGTGGGAAGGTTGGAGTATGCTACTTTGTTTCTAGATCAGAGAGTGGGAGTGTTGGAGTATACTACTTTGTCTCTAGATCAGAGAGTGGGAGTGTTGGAGTATACTACTTTGTTTCTAGATCAGAGAGTGGGAGTGTTGGAGTATACTACTTTGTTTCTAGATCAGAGAGTGGGAGTGTTGGAGTATACTACTTTGTTTCTAGATCAGAGAGTGGGAGTGTTGGAGTATACTACTTTGTTTCTAGATCAGAGAGTGGGAGTGTTGGAGTATACTACTTTGTCTCTAGATCAGAGAGTGGGAATGTTGGAGTATACTACTTTGTTTCTAGATCAGAGAGTGGGAATGTTGGAGTATGCTACTTTGTTTCTAGATCAGAGAGTGGGAATGTTGGAGTATACTACTTTGTTTCTAGATCAGAGAGTGGAAAGGTTGGAGTATACTACTTTGTTTCTAGATCAGAAAGTGGGAAGGTTGGAGTATGCTATTTTATATCTAGACCGTTCGTTACATCTTACTGGCAACGATGATGATTTAAGTTCTGACCAAAAAGTGATGGTGGAATTCGCTCAGCAATGATAGCACTTTGGGTACGCTGGCAACCGACAATGACAACACGAGATGTGATCTAAACTGCTTTGCAGGAAACAGGGCAAACTCCCTGCCAGGTAAAGACAGAGTGATGTCTTGCTCTGATGTTTCGCCTTGCCAGGATGCTGCGAAAGTGAAAAGAACAGACAAAAAAAAAGACCTGTATGAACGAGTGGTCTTGGTTGTGCTGGACTGAGAAGCGGCTGATGCTTATTTTTGCACCTTGCTTATTGCAATTTTTTCTTGAGTTGGAGAGAGGGGGGGTGGGGGGAGATGATAAGGGAGGAGTGGATTGGAAGGGACGGTGGGGGGGGGGGGGGGGGGGGGGGGGGATGCCTAGGGAACCTTGTAGAATGTTCAGGGATTTTTGCATTTCCGCAGCGGGGAGTTCTGTGTTTCGTTAATTACAGGCATAAGAGGCTCTACATCATATCTTCAAGAGAGCGAGTGTTCTGCATCTGGACGGTTTTAGCGACGCTGTTTCTCTGGTGTTTGTTGTCATGTGTGTGTGTTGTTCTTCAGCTTTTTTTTCTTCTTTTTTTTTATGTGTACTTTTTTTTTTTTTTTTGAAATAATGAACAATCAGATGATACAGATGCGCAGAAAAAGGACAGTGCACAAAGTCAGTCACTTCAGCAGCACTTTTCACATGTCTCGACCATGAACATTTGTGACACGAAACAAAACGACAAGACCCAAAAAAAAAATCAAGAAACATCAAAGCAAAACGTGTATCAAGTAAACTGCAGCTCCAACCCTGTCATCAGCATGCAACCCTCTCGGTGCAACACAACGCCACACAGCACAACACACTACAATGCAATTCAATAAAATACAACCTAACACAGTACAGTAGAACAAAATACAATACAAAACAACACCAAGAGATCTGCTAGGTGGAGTGCTCCTTCGATTTGACCTGACCTGTATCACGACAAGCCCTGACCAAGACCGTCTCATATTTGTTGGTTTGACCCCAAGGTGACTTCAGCCCTGAATATCCTTAACTTGAAGCTGACCTTCGTCTAAAACCTGTCTTTTAAATCTGTGAGATTGCTCCCTTAAATCCATGTGTGTTTCATTTTGGTTTTTGTCCGATCTTATTAACCAAGATCTGAATTTTTATCCAGGTTTGGCAGCGATAAGCTGAAGAAGGAGTTTCTGGCCCCGTCTATTTCTGGAGACTATGTCTCCTGTCTGGGCGTCAGTGAAGTGGGCTCTGGATCTGATGTGGCAAGTCAGTGGAAGTGTGTGTGTGTGTGTGTGTGTGTGTGTGTGCGTGTGTGTGTGTGTGTTCAAATTAGATATTTCTAAATGTTTTCAGTGGCCCCATATGTCTGGTATTTGTGTGTGTATGTAATCCTCCATGAAGGTGTTAAATACCCTAAGTTAATGCACAGAAAGCAGGTTAATCTGCTTCCAGCCAACCAGTCTTTTACTTCAGCATCAGGATTTCCTGTTATCATTCCACGGGTTATCCCGTTGTCCGTTTTCGACAAACTTCGTCTTTGATTGTAAGTTTGATCATGGTAGAGTATGTCGCTAGTGTCTGTATGGTAGTTGTGGCAGCCAATGGTTTCTTGGTTATGAAGTAGACATAATGGTCATGAATGGGTTAATTTGAGTTGTGATCTAGGGGGAAGATTGTGTTTGTGTGTGTGTGGGGTGTGTGTGTGTGTGTGTGTGTGTGTGTGTGTGTGTGTGTGTGTGTGTGTGTGCGTGCATGCATGCATGCATGCAATAAACAAGGATTGGGCAGGGGGGGGTGTTACGGTGGAGAGGAAGTGAGGGGATGGTCAGAAAGAAGAATATAGGGGGTAGGGCAGTAGGTGTGTGGGGCTGGGTGTGTATGTAGGGGGGTAGGGCAGTAGGTGTGTGGGGCTGGGTGTGTATGTAGGGGGGTAGGGCAGTAGGTGTGTGGGGCCGGGTGTGTATGTAGGGGGGTAGGGCAGTAGGTGTGTGGGGCTGGGTGTGTATGTAGGGGGTAGGGCAGTAGGTGTGTGGGGCTGGGTGTGTATGTAGGGGGTAGGGCAGTAGGTGTGTGGGGCTGGGTGTGTATGTAGGGGGGTAGGGCAGTAGGTGTGTGGGGCCGGGTGTGTATGTAGGGGGGTAGGGCAGTAGGTGTGTGGGGCTGGGTGTGTATGTAGGGGGTAGGGCAGTAGGTGTGTGGGGCTGGGTGTGTATGTAGGGGGTAGGGCAGTAGGTGTGTGGGGCTGGGTGTGTATGTAGGGGGGTAGGGCAGTAGGTGTGTGGGGCCGGGTGTGTATGTAGGGGGTAGGGCAGTAGGTGTGTGGGGCTGGGTGTGTATGTAGGGGGTAGGGCAGTAGGTGTGTGGGGCTGGGTGTGTATGTAGGGGGTAGGGCAGTAGGTGTGTGGGGCTGGGTTTGTTCAGGCTTAGGGTCAGCTGGGGTATACGACAGGATCAGTTCAGTTCAGTGGTTTATTAATGTCTTTTCATCGCCAGATGATCAGACACTTACTTTGGAAAAAAAAAGAAAAAGTAAGAAAACACCTCCACACTTAACCTTTTTAGTACTGTCAAACCCACATCTGATATATGCATATTTACATAATGAAATACCCTAGTGGAACACAGTATTGTTGAGCTTTATAAAAATTTTGCAACCTGTGACTGGGAAAGAACCATGGCAATTTCAGCAACATATGAACCATATATACGACAGGATAGATGGATGATATAATGGTACATTCCACTGTCTTACCACAGGACCAGATCGGAGGAGAAGGTTCAATGGGGAGAGTAAGACAGAGGGTGGTGTGGTGGGGGGGGGGGGGAGGATCTTATACTATACATCTGTTCTGGAAAATCCAAAAGAACTTCCTGTACAGAAAACCAGAACAACAACAAAAAGACAAACTGTCTGCAGCTGGCGAATATTTTGCTTTGCTTGGAGAGAGATTTTAAAAAAGGTAAAAGGTCATCTGTGAGGCATCCATCCCCACTCCATCCCACATCAGGTAGACAGGTATCTTTGGATCCCATCTTGAACAATGATCTTCCGCAGCTGGCATCAGTAACTGCTTACATTATCTTGTTGAAGAAGAAAGTTTTATCGTCAAAAAGCAGACAAAAACTGATTTTATCATTTGCAGTTGAATTTGGCCCTTTTAAAATTGTATTACCCTTCATGCTTTGCTTTTATTTCTATCTGATTTTGGTTGGGTGTGGAACCATCAGGCATTCAGACCAAAGCAGAGACCAAGGGAGACGACCTGATCATCAATGGAGGCAAAATGTGGACGACCAATGGCACGCAGGCGGACTGGATGTGTCTGCTGGCCAACACCAACGCCGGTCTGCCCCACCAGAGCAAATCCCTCATCTGCCTGCCCATGAATCTGCCAGGTGTGTGTCCGCTGTTCATGTCTGCTGTTCTTGCTTGTCCTTCACACTGAAGTTGGTCATCTGGACGTTCGAGGCAATGAAGTGGTCGATGAACTTGCCAAGAGTGCCACAAAGAAAGAGTTGAGCAGATTGTCAATCCCTCACACTGATCTGAAACCCCCCAAACCCAGGCTTATGTCAAAGACCTCTGGCGAGAGGAATAGAACTTGCAGACGGATAACAAACTATTTAAAATCTGTCCAAACCTGAAAGAGTTTTTACTATGTTATCGAGGCTGCCGTAAAGAAGAAACAGTTTTGCGTGGTTTGCATGCGGGCCACTTGTTTTACACCCATTCTTACCTTTTAAAAGCCGAAGAAGCTCCGTGGTTTGTTCCATGTCATGTTCCACTCACAGTGAAACATATTCTTTTAGAGTGTTGGGTCTTGCATGATGTGAGACATGAACACTTTTACAGCAGACTCTGTGAAAACCTTGTTCAGAGATGTCCCACCTGATATGATCTTTGAATTTCTGAAAGAGATTAACATTTTTCACCTGATCTTAGATTCTAAGAAAGAAAGATTTTTAACAATGGTTAGGGTGTGTTTTTAGATGGTGTATTTTAAAGGGTTGTATGATTTTCTTTTTTTTTTTTTTTTCTTTTTTTTTTTTAAATGACTTGTGAGTTGGCGTAGACGTGATGACAGCCCTGACATGGACCTTTGTGGTTGGCTGGGCTATAAGTAACATTACTTACTTCACACTGAAGTCAGTCATCTGCCTGATTAGCATCTGCTGCTCACCATTGTCCTTCACACTGAAGTCAGTCATCTGCCATGAATCTGCCTGATCAGCATCTGCTGTTCATTGTTGTCCTTCACACTGAAGTCTCTCCTCCATCTGAGCATGAATCTGTCTGATCAGCATCTGCTGTTCATTGTTGTCCTTCACACTGAAGTCTCTCCTCCATCTGACTGAGCATGAATCTGCCTGATCAGCATCTGCTGTTCATTGTTGTCCTTCACACTGAAGTCTCTCCTCCATCTGAGCATGAATCTGCCTGATCAGCATCTGCTGTTCATTGTTGTCCTTCACACTGAAGTCTCTCCTCCATCTGCCCATGAATCTGCCTGATCAGCATCTGCTGTTCATTGTTGTCCTTCACACTGAAGTCTCTCCTCCATCTGAGCATGAATCTGCCTGATCAGCATCTGCTGTTCATTGTTGTCCTTCACACTGAAGTCTCTCCTCCATCTGCCCATGAATCTGCCTGATCAGCATCTGCAGTTCATTGTTGTCCTTCACACTGAAGTCTCTCCTCCATCTGAGCATGAATCTGTCTGATCAGCATCTGCTGTTCATTGTTGTCCTTCACACTGAAGTCTCTCCTCCATCTGCCCATGAATCTGCCTGATCAGCATCTGCTGTTCATTGTTGTCCTTCACACTGAAGTCTCTCCTCCATCTGCCCATGAATCTGCCTGATCAGCATCTACTGCTCATAGTTGTCCTTCACACGTAACTGATCAGTGTCTGGTTTTTATTGTTGTCCATCCCGCTGAATGGATATATCAATTCAGGAGAGATGCCTATGCTTCTCTTCTTGTTTTGCCTCCATTATTGATATGCCAAAATAGCAGACCATTTTGTTTTTTCTGAGTTGGTCAGCCTCGTTCTTTTTCACATGACAACATCACTGAACATTTGACAGAAATTTGAAAGGATATTGTGCTTGGAGTTCTTTTTTGTCATTAATTCAGTTGTGTACAGCGCAGCACCCTTGTGAAAGGTTATAGCAAAAACATCTCAGAACCTGACTCGCTTGATTCAAACTGAAGTGACAGCGACTTGAGGGACCGTGATGAGGTGAGGCGGGATGATGTTTGCATTGATTTTCTGATAAATCTAGTGCGGGTGATTGCCCAGAGTTACCAGTCATCAACATCAACGACACAAAAACAGACCCTTCCACACCAAACTGCTCCAGCAAAGTCTGGTGCGTTTTGGACTTGCATGGAAGAGTGTGGCAGGTTGGAGTTTTTTGGTGTCTTTTTTTCTTTTCCCCCCTGAAACGCTAACACTGACAATTTGACAAAGCTAAGTGATTGCTCGTTTTTGATTTTCGTTGTCCCGAATGTTGTTTATCCTGCCTGAAGAAGACCTAAGAGGTTGAAACGCGTCGTGTTTTGTCTTGTGATTCGTTCGTCCATTGTTGTTCGGCGGAGTTGTTGAAACACTTTTCAAGAACTGTTTGACGAGTTTGACGGGCACTTTAGAAAATTAGTTTTACCAGTTATGTACATGCTATCTTACAAACAAACAAAAATTTTGAGTTAAAAGATTAATCTTTTTTTTCTTGTTTGTTCATTTCTTCTTCTTTTTCTCCTTTTCCCCCTTTTTTTAATTCTTTTTTTTTTTTTTTCTCTTCCTCGCACACTGCAGGTATCCATAAGTCGGAGAGGATAGACAAGCTGGGGATGAGGTGTTCGGACACGGCGCAGGTCTTCTTTGAGGACGTGCGGGTGCCCAGGTCCCACATCATTGGGGAGGAGGGCATGGGCTTCACCTACCAAATGCTGCAGTTCCAGGAGGAACGACTGTGGGGATCTGCTGCAGGTGCTGTCTTAGTGGTGGATTGGCCTGTCTGTCTGTCTGCCTGTCTGTCTGTCTCTGTCTGCGTGCCTGCCTGTCTGTCTCTGTCTCTCTCTCTGTTTCTCTGGTATGCGAGTTTCATTGAACATGTACAAGTGTAAAGCAAAAATGAAATAATTGTAAAACTTCACAAAGATTTGTTTTCAACAACAAAACACATAGTGATGGTATGTACATATATACCCCCTCATGACTGTATTTATTGGAACCATCAACAAGATGGATATGGGATGGAATTACTGGAACAATGTTTATTAGACCTACAGGATTTATATGGTGACTTCTACATGTTACTAACTGGTGACTTTAATGCACAAACAGCAGACGAAAACTATTGCCTCTTCGATAACGATGTTGAGGATGAAATTGTAAATGCTTTGGACACCATGGAATTTCGTAGAAAATCTCAAGACGGGCAACCAATTATTGGAACTTTGTCACATATTTGATTGTTTTATATTGAGTGGTTTATGTGAAAGACATTTTGATGACAGCTACACATATGTTTCGTCAGCGGGATCAAGTACGGTAGATTATTTTATTATGTCATGTGAACTGTTTTACAAGGTTAATGTATCTTCCGTAATCATTGAAAATGTGGTAGAATCAGATCACCTTCCAGTTATTATGACATCCCTTTGGAAAACGGTGGATACTGGAGAAAATAAGCGTAAAGAAAATTCAGGTGGAAATAAAATGACAGAAAAATTAGTTTGGAAAGAAGATGAAAAAGGTAATTTCATTAACGCTCTGAACAGCAATGCAATACAGAGTAAAATTTATGAGGCTATGATTTTAATAGACAGTGACGTTGATAGTGCTTTATTGACATTTAACCAAAGTTTACACGATGCTAGAAAATGTATGTACAACAGGTGTTATCCAGGTCCGAAAAAGAAGTCTGAATGGTTTGATGAGGAATGTTCCATGGCTAAAAAGGAAACTAGAATGAAGTTAAACCAGTTCAGGAGATCTAGAGATGAAGAAGATAGACTTATATATGTTGCAGCGCGGAAGAATTGCAAACAGTTACTAAAATTGAAGAACAAAGCATAACGAAAACAAAAAGCTGATTCTCTTGCAGATTACTTTTCTAACTCGACACTTTCTTGGAAGGAACTTAAGAAATTGGGCTGTGGAAATGGAGAAAGAGTTGTAAATAGTATAGACCCCACTGACTGGGTCAGTCACTTTAAAAATGTTTTCCGGAGCAATGAGGTGAGCAATGAAGAGCATTCCCAAATGGAAGTAGACTTATCAGAGCAAGTTGACCATGAATTAAACAGCCCAATTTCGGAAGAGGAAATCATTTTTGCAATGAGGAAATTAAAATCTAATAAAGCCTGCGGCATAGATGGAATTTATGCCGAAATGCTCAGGAATGGCGGTAAGGAGACAACGAAATTTCTTCGTAAACTATATCAGGTTTTCCCCCCACTTTTCACAAAAAAGTCAAGGTGAGGGACTTCATCAAGAATCAGTGCTTCTCGCCGGTTTCCATGGAGTTGCCCACAAAAAAAAACAAGAGCATGACAACGGCGTAATAAGCACCCCAGAGCCTTTCCCACCAGTTGTCTTCTGCTCACCAAAACAAAGTGAAAGGGATGGGTAGACTTTCAGGATTTGTGCTGGTCAGTGTTCACTGACTTTTTTTTCCTTTTTTTTTTTTTTTTGTCTCAATGACTGGTGTGATGCACCTAGTGTGCTGACGAAGGGTCTGTGTGCTTGTCACCTTTCGCTTACCGCTGACTGGCACTGCTGCTTGCAACACTGCGAAAAAGGGGAGCAGAATGCGTCAGTTTAATTTGAGGGTTGACTGCGAGAACCCAGTATCTAACTTACATATATATACAGAGAGAGAGAGAGAGAGAGAGAGAGAGAGAGAGAGAGAGAGAGAATAGTACTGAGGATCAGCGTTATTTTAAAAATAGTGCTCAACCACAGTGGGAGCGACATTTGTTGTGTTAAAAACAAGTTAAAACCAAGCTTAAAACACCTACAAGCCTGTTTCGCGCTGTGCGGTCGTCAGGGTGTGATGGGCTTGTGTTGCCAGTGCTATATATATATATATATATATATATAGCTTGCTGTTGTTTTTTTCCCGTGCTACATGTGTTTCTCAGGTGTTTTTGATTTTATTCACTGATAAAAACTTCCATCTGTGTCTGCAATTGTTAACCATTTCTGTTCTAATATTTAAAGTTGCTAATTGTGGTTTACATAGTATAATGTATATCTCTGTAAGGCATAGATTACATCTTTTGAAATGTTATTGTGTGGTGCTGCTCTTTTTAAGATTTTCCAAGATATGTTGTAGTCTGTGTTTTTAATCTTTAAGTTTCCAAATGTATTTACTCAGTTCTGTTTGGTTTTTATATCTTTCTTTGTTGAATGATTGTTTATGGTTTGCATATCTAGTTTTGAATTGATTTTCAGTGATACCTACATATGTTTCTTTTGCGTTCTCTGATGTTACAGTGGCTTGGTACACAATGTTGTTGTAAAGGCATTTGTTGCTTAGGGGACACTGTTCTTTTTTGGTACAGTTACAAGATTTCCTTTCGTTACCCTCCTTTTTCTCTGTGCTGCTTTTCATTTTATTTGCTGAATCATTGGCATTTTTAAGATTCGGCATACATAAATATGATAATTTGATGTTTTTGTTGAATATTTTAAATAATTTATGGTCTTTTGGGAAAGATGATGTCAAGATTTTAAAGAATTCTTTCCCTGCGTTTGTTTTGACTCTTGCATCATATGGGGGATTGTACCATATGATGTTCCTTTTCCTGTTCTTTCTGCATCTTTTTGTGTCATTGTCTGGATCGTATCGTAGTTCATAATTGTAGCCACTTTTATGTAACGCCTGTTGGTATTCAGCTATAGCATTGTTGAATACTGTTTCGTTACATGACAAATTGGATAGTCTTTTATTTATGCTTTTTGGTATTGTTTTTCAGTATGGAGGGTGGGTGATTGCTTTTGATGTTTACATAAACAGGCGTATTATTTGGTTTCTTGTATGGTTTATATGTATGCTGGTTGAGGTCTAACGTTGTGTCTAAATAGTTCACTATCTTTTTGTTTGCTTCTATGGTGATTTTTAAGTTTTGATTGTGGAAAATTTTACACAATTCTTTTTTTCTTATTTTCAATATTCCTGGGGTTGTCATTCAGAGCGGCAATGTATATATATAAAATTGTGAGATACTGGGTTCTGGCAGTCAAGCCTCTCCACCAGCAGGTCCTGTGTAGTGCCTCCTGTTGGTGGTGTTATACGGTGTTCAGTGTAGGACTGTGAGGTGACCGGCAGGTCCTGTGTAGTGCCTCCTGTTGGTGGTGTTATACGGTGTTCACTGCAGGACTGTGTGGTGACCTGGTTGTGCAGCCCTGCTGCCCCTGGAGAAGCTGGTGGAGGCGACCATCCAGTACACACGGGACAGACAGGCCTTTGGTCAGCCCATCCTCAACAACCAGGTGGTCCACTACACCCTGGCCGAACTCAGCACCGAGGTGGAGCTGTTGAGGGCTCTTCTGTACAGGGCCGTCTGTGAGTGGACACACATGCACGTGCACACACATAATTATGCATGCACAAAGCACGTGCATGCACACACACACACACACACACACACACACACAAACTTGTCTGCCTGCATTATCCTATCGATAAACTTGATCGCACATGTATGGACATGACAATTACTCACGGGCATGTTCTCGCACAATCACATATGCAGTCACGCGTGTACATTCACGGACCTGCATGCGCACCTGTGCTCCTAAGCTCACAAGGACAGACACACAAAGACAGGACAGCTATACACTTGCCTATATATTCTTTTTTTTTTCCTTCTGCATCATCACACATTAACACCAGCTATTTTTTTTCTTTCTGATACATACCCAACCACACTCCATGCCTGCCTGGCCTAATGTTCTTGTTTGCTGGAATTAAGAAGAAAATTTAAAAAAAAGGGGGGGGGGGGGGGGGGGGGGATGGGAGAGAATATAATCTTGTCAGCTACCTGTAACTTGTTAACTAAAAAGTTGTTTGCAGTGCCCTACAAATGAGCTTTTAGCAGTAATGATAATGATAATAAAAACAGTGCTTTGGCAGTAATAATGATAATAATGGTAATAAAAACGGTGCCTTGCCAAAGGTTCTAGGCACTGACAATCCACACTCTCGTGTACACAAAGGGCTGCCTACCTGGGTAGTGCTGACTGAAGTGCTGCCTGCCAGCGCTTCGTTCAGTTGTATCCCGTATCATCCAATCATTATCATTCATTCAGTTTCCTTACTTCCTTTATTCTTTCAATTTCTCACACAGGGTGCATGCTATGTTTTTGTGTCCATACCCACGGCCAACCTGGCCTTCTCTTCAGAATGTTGTTGATGGCAATTTACCTGTGTGCAAAATGTTGTGTGTACGTTCACACAAAGCTTTTTTATAGTCTTATTCCAAGGACTATTTGGGAACTGGAGTCAGAACCAGTGTTAACTTTGAGGGGAAAATCCCCTAGTACCGAAACGGCCCGGCAGAGATTCGAACCCGCAACCCCAAGATCACCAAGATTATGAGCCCGCCGTTCTACCAGCTGAGCTGTTCTGGCCTCCAGTGATGGCTGTGTCTTGGCGTTACTGTTTGGTCTTAAATCTGATTGGTTCGTCCCTTTGTTTTCCAGTGCTGTACGTTCAGGGCAACGATGTGACCAAGTTGGCGTCGATGTGCAAGCTGAAGGCCGGCCGACTTTCAAGGGAGCTCACTGACAAATGTCTGCAGTTCTGGGGGGGGATGGGCTTCACCAGCCAGACCATAGTCAGCCGTTTCTACAGGTCGGTGTTTGGGGCTGGGAGGGGTTGGGGATGTGTGAGTGCATCTGCATTCTTTCTTTATTCATTTATATGCTGGATGTATGTGCTTACTTATCTGTCATTGTATTTATTTATTTATATGTGAGTGCATATTTACACACACACACAAATCCTTCTTGCCTGTCTTATCTCTCTCTCTCAAACACTCTGTCGTCTGTCCATCTTTCTCTTGCTAATAAATCATGCATTCGCAAAAACCCACACACATATGCACACACCGATACACACAAACTAATCCAGTTGTGATGAAAAGATGCATACTTGCCTTTCGTGTCTCTTTTTCACATGCTCTGTCCTCGTGTCTGTCTCTCTCTTGCTAAGAATCAGGCATGCACACACCCATACACTTATACACACAGCACACGCGCACGCATGCGTACACACATGCACGCACACACACACACACACCTGTGATTAGTCGTTTCGCCGATTTTTTTTTTTTTTTTTTTTTTTTTTTTTTTTTTTTTTTTTTTATGGATGGCTTGATGTAAATAGCAGATTTATTGCTTATTCAATGTTCCATCTGAAAATACAATTTTGACTTGACTTGACTTGACACACACACACACACACACACACACACACACACACACACACACAAGTGTGGGGGTTTTTTTATTCAGAATTTTTAGTGTTCTCAGTACACTATAATGGCAACATACAGTTGCAGATCATATCTGTTTCATGTGCGCATGACATAGGAAAAGAACAAATACATAAGTAATCTAAAACCAACTAATGATAAATCTTAAAAAGTGTATGTATCAAATCTGCTGAGCATGAACAAAGGAATCACAAGACATTGTCTTGTGATTTATTTGTTCATGTTTGGCAGATTTATTGCATAAACTTTTTTTCAGATTGGACATTGATGTCTGATTCAGATTGAGTGATCAGTGTTTGGGTAATGGAGGCAGAACTAAAAGAGGTCAACATGGCTGCCATCTTCATCTTGTGACTATCTCAGTCTCCTATTCATCACAGGATTTCCATTTTCGTTGTCTTACCCGAAACGCACAGGGGGGATCATCTGATGACACACAGTTTGACAGTTTTATTGGTGTCCCATATAAGATTTTTATCCTAATCAAGCTTCAGAACCTGCTTGATGAGAGTGACATTTTCTTTCTATTACCATGTGAATGAATCTTACCACATGGCCGACATGTGAGAATGAACTATATCACAGGACCATCTTATGGACATAAATCATCGTAGGAACATCTTATAGGCATTCTGATGCTGTCTTATCATCAGTCAGCTTCTTTACTCAAACTGGGAGTTTTTCAGCGCTAATGCTCTGCTGTTTGTTCTGCAGGGATTTAAGACTTCTCTCCATCGGGGCTGGAGCCGACGAGGTTATGCTGTCCATCATATGCAAATACATGGACACTCTGCCCCGCCTCCAAAGAAAATAAAGTGAGCAGTTTCCAGGAACTCGATCAGCGACTTTGCAATCATCGCCACACCTCTGCTGTATGTGTTTCGACTGGGGTTGGGAAATATACAGTATGAATGGCTACATTGTCTTTTTGTACAGTTTTTGGTGTTGTCAGAGACTGTTTAAGAGAAAGCCCAAGGACTAATTACTGAGCCTTTACCTACCTATCAGCACTGGAAGGTGTATAAAACACCAGTGGGCTTCTTTTTCTTTTCATCGTCAACACAGCGCAGGCTTCCAAGGGTGGTACAGAACTGCTGTAAAGGCAGGTGAAGACAGTGCTTCTCTGGGTCCTCCTCAGCACCTTCGGGTGTTTCTTTTTCTTCTTTTTCAGTTTAAAAAAAAAAAAGAATTAAGCCACAGTTGTCAATAGCAGGATCAGACAGGAGTAGTATGACTTGTGTAGATCGGTTTTTTTTTATGGAGATATTAACTTGACTACCTCTGTGACCATCTACTTATTCATTCAAAACATTTTTTTTAATATATTCTGATCTATACTATTCTTATCTGTCTGCTCTGTGTGCCAGGGTTTTGTTGTTGTTTTTTTACTTTCTTTGGGTTTTTTTTCAGTATTTATGATTTGTGTGATTAGAGATGATAGTGATTATGTTGTAGTATAGGATATATTGTAAACTATGAAGATGATTTTATTTCTACAATATTTTCATTATGTGTATGTGATTTGATGAAAAACAACAATATTGACTGTTGATAATAGGATGTAATCATTGTGAAAAAAGCATGAACAGAAAATTAAAGAGGATTGGCTGACAGCGCATTTGCATTAAAACAGTATAAAATGGCAAAGTGTATGCACAAAACATTGGAGTGCATGCCACCTCTACCCTTCTCTTTCTTTCTCTCTCTCACACACATGCACATATGCATACATGCAGAGCGCGCACACACACTCACACACACACGCACACACACACACACACACACACGCACACATGCACATGCACATTATCATGCACATGCACACACCGGCACACACACACACTCTCTCTCTCTCTCTCTCTCACACACACACACACACACACAGACATACACACACACACAAACACACTCTTCTTCCCCTCCCACTTTCCAATCCACACAGACAAACACACTTGGACAAAAACAGCGTTGGAAGAGGGGAAAAGATGGAATGGAATTCATGAGGCAAACGTCTGCATGAGAGGCTGTGTATGAGAAAGTGTGTTAAAGGGTGAGAGAGAGAAGGGCTTCAACACAGACAGAAACACAGTGACCGCACCAGCCGCCGTGGCGAAGTGGTTAGCGTCGCGGACTCCCGGCTGGGAGGTCATGGGTTCGAATCCCATCAGAGTCATGTGGGTTTTTCTGCCCCGACCGGCTCCTACCCAGAGTTGAGTTTGCTGCGGACTCAGTTGGGAAGACTGGGACCACACAGTCAAGTTTCATCCACTTAATGGATGCGTTTCTGAGAGTGTTGCTCAAAGTCCCTGACCAACACTGCAGGTGCCTGTATCTCTCGGGCCTGGTTGACGCCGGGATATATTATGAAAGGAAGCGTAGAGTACAGCCCTGTCATGTAGTCTCAGACCGAAATGGAAATCCGTAGCATCATCTTAACCATCCTCATTCTCATCCATCAGCAGTAAAAAAAAAAGTCTCAAATTCTGTGGCCCTTCATGCCCTGCTCTCATGGTGACCTCAGTTTCGATGTCCTCTCCACGTCTGTGGTCTTGGTTTGGTTCCGTCGGGGTCACCGGTATCGGCGAGTCCATGGGGGCTGTCGTTGGACGGACGTGGTGGCGCCCTCTGGAGGGAGAGCTCACTCACGCCGGCTCCGCGACTAAGCAATTATTGTCGTCAGTAGGGGGCTTAGTAGGTGGTGTCCTGCGTATGTTAGATCAGAACAGGCGCCACTGAACACCACCAAAGTGACTCGGCAGCAGTGCAGTGTCTCCTCCGGTGGGTTGCCTCTTGACGGCTTGACATTGACTGTCCCCTGTGGATTGTCGGTGCCGGGGCTGCGGCGGGGCCGACCGGGCTGTGGCTGTGGACGGGGTGTCGGAATGAGCGGCGTGTGTGCACTGCCTCTGAGGTGGCGCAGAGGTTGGGACAGCCAAAAAAAAAAAAAAAAAGAAACACAGTGACCGTGTTTCATAGAAAGTGTGTTAAAGGGTGAGAGAGAAGGGCTTCAACACAGACAGAAACACAGTGACCGTGTTTCATCTGAAAACTCAGAAGCTTGGAACACGTCCTAACTCAGGGAAAAATCAGTAGGGCATTTTTTTCAATCTGTCGGACAAAGTTTTACGATGCTCAGGAAAAAAATTTTTTGCTGTATGAGTACTTTCATCAGGAAAACAGGAGAATGTTGCTTGCAATAGTAGAGAGCAGAAAATCATAACTTTTAAAATTGAAAATGAGAACTCGAAAGAAAATTAGTAAGACATTTGTTGGAAATCTGGAGGACAAAGTTTTTTGAATTCTTAGGAGGGGAACTTGTTTCATTACTCGATTACATAAATTTGAAGACTACAACAAACAAATGAAACAGATTATTCCAAAACAATAAAACAATATAATTGTTGCTTGCATGTTGTAGTCTTGTACAAAACTGAAATCAATCAGTGTTTTCTGTTTGTTTGGTTGAGCATTTTTCATCTGACCTAAGATTTTACAGGAGGATTATTAACAAAATTTCAGGTGTATTTTTAGATGTATTGTAAAGGGTTGTGTGAATGACATTTTTGGGGGGGGGAGGGGGGGGTTGTTTTTTTTTTTTTTTTTAACGAACTGTGAGTTGACTTGAACAGCCCTGATATGGCCCTTTGCAGTCAGCGGGGCTATAAGCAACATTACCATCACCATATATTTTTCCGAGTGACGGCTTTTGATATCAGAATTACATTGGATCGTAACCTGATTTTACTGGCTTGATCAGGAATTATGAACCGCTTGTCAGATTTGAGGCTGTTACGCACAGCTAGTGATCATTCTCTTTGTTTTGGTGTGGGGCCCTAGAGAAGTCTTGTTATTTTTTTGTTTTTTTGTTTTTTTACTTCCACACACTACCCCAACAACAGTTTCAGTTTGTTCTTCAGCAGTATAGTTTGGGATTGACTGGTAGAGTGACTTGCTTCGGAAGGAACATCAGTTTTTACAGGACTGCCCTAAACACTGTGAATGACAGACATAGTACATAAATGACAGCATGAAGTAACTGCGTCGGTGCATGTCCATAGAAGCAAATAATTGGATGTAGCTTGATAATAAACATCGATTGTTATGTGTGACTTTATGAAGAGTCACTTCGATGAGTAGCCGATTTGAGTGATTTTTTTTTTTTTTTTTTTTTTTTTTTTGGCATTTTCAAGAGCAGTCGGTTAAGTTTCCAATGTGTGATGTTCCAAGGGTCACTGCTGTGGAGTTTCAGATTGGTACTCCAGCAGACCTGAGTGCTCGGCACTGTCATTCTGTAGTCTGAAAATGGAAAGTCCTGTTAGACCAGTACAGAGACTTTGATGGACCGGAAATGTTCAGAAAATCTGAGAAACTTGATGTACAGTTCCAGATTTAATACTTGAACGAAGATGGGATCTTTTGTAACTTTTTTTTTTCATTCAACGCCTGCCTACCTTGCGATGAAGAGATCTAAGCTAAGTGAAAAATTTGTTCATTTTCATTGTCCTATTTGTTTGTGTCCTGCCTGAAGAAGACCTAAGAGGTCGAAACGTGTCGTGTTTTGTCTTGTGACTCGTTTGTCCATGTTTTTCTTGGCGGTTCAATTTATTTAAGAAAGAAAAGCTAGTTTTATTTCCAGATTGAATAGTAGAGGCAGAAACAAGAGTCTGCTGAGAGATGGAAAAGTCCTATACATGCCAAATGACAAGAGAGTATGCAGTATTGTCAAAATGGAGAATAACTTGCTGATAAGTTATACTGATTTTGATTCCAAAGTGTGGTAATACGTATAAAGATGTTGCAGGGATTTTTTTTCATTAAACTAATCTTTTTGGTCATTTCAGAACATGAGATTATTTCATCACATTTGTTAATCTGATGCATGTTGATGTTTTTGGACGCTGTTAGAAGGTATGCACATTATGGCACCTAGGGTGTGTTGGGATGGTTGTGTACATTGGTTAGTTAACATGGATAGAACACGGGTATGAATCATTTTTAAAGAGCCTCATCCTTAACATTCTTTGTTCTAATTGTTAGTCTACGGTAATCACTTGACTCTTGTTAGTCTGTAGTTATTATTTGGCTGGATTTTTATTTGTTTCAGGGATTGGAGGCATCTGTAAAAAAAGGGGAAAAAAACCAAAGATTACATTAAGTGCAAATTATATGTTGCTTTTGTTTTCTTGTAAACTCAGTGTGTACATGTGTGTGTGCATGTGTGTGTACATGTGTGTGTGCATGTGTGAACGGATGAGTGAACGGATGACTCAGCTTGGTCTCCGCACAGTTTTATTGTCATGAAATCCCACAGAGGTTAAGAGACACAAGAGTACAACAGTAGTAATAACTCGATAAATCTGCTAGCTAGGAGATAGGCTCTCAAACACATATTTACCACATGGTTTTTTAACTTTATCATCATTTCAGATAATTGTGTTTCACTGCTTTCACACATGGTTAGATTTAACCGTGTGTGTGAGTGAGAGTGAGAAAGTATGTGTGTGTGTGTGTGTGTGTGTGTGTGACAGCAGATGCGCATTTTCAGACAGACTAACGCACCTGATGAATTGAGAGTTGACCTGTGGGGCCAAGTTAACGGGTTCATGAAATCAGAATCGTCGCTTGCTGCCAATTTCTTTCTTTCTTTCTTCCTTTCTGCGTACGCAGGCTGATACTCCTGCAGACACTGCCTGTATAGACAGGCAGTGGAGTTTTGTGTGTATGACCGTTTTTTTTAATCCTGCCATTAAGGCAGCCATACTCCATTTTCGGGGCACTTGGTGCCAATAAGTGCTGACGATTTTACAAAGCAGTTTCCCTCCCACGCCCCTCCAACCACACTTCCCCCCACACTGCTGATCATCAGGAGGAAAGTAAACAAAAGCACTGGGCGACGTCGGTGAACCATTGGCTGATGTATACTTTCTTAAAAACAATGAAGGTATCCAGACCATCCACTTTGTACTAATCCTGCCACAACCTCATCATCGACAGAATCAAATACCCCTCTACCACCCATCATCGAAAAAGAAATGGTGACAATCCCACCCGGTCGCCTATGATCTCACTTCTCGCAGGACCATTTAGCGTGAGAAAGCTTTCCTACCCTGCAGAGTTCCAGTGTAGGATGGACTCCCAGGGGAGGTAACCTGTGCTTGTTCCCTGGAACAGTTCCCTTCTCCTCCAGCAAACATTTCTACTGGCTTGGCTGGTTACCTCCCAGCAATGAGTAGGTCAGAGCTGTGCTGGTGCAGTAGACTGGAAATGGGGAACATACCCCTGGCCCTGAATGTTCCTGGCTGTTTAGGCTATTAGTAAACTTGATTCTCCATCGTTGGTTTTAAGTTGTAACTTGGCTCTAAGTTCTTTAATCATAAAACCTGCAGATTAGTGCACGACTTCTCCAGAATGTATGTTCTTTTGAACGTGGTCCTACTAGATTCAAAAATGCATTATTTCATAAGGTTTCGTTTGGTGTAGATTGAATATGTGGAATATGGAGAATTTGAAATTCTCTCTCTCTCTCTCTCTCTCTCTCTCTCTCTCTCTCTCTCTCTCTCTCTCTGTACACACATACACACACACACACACACATATACAAATATATATGTGTGTGTGTGTGTGTACAGAGAGAGAGAGAGAATTCACACATACCAGCAGTCAATGGGGGTCAAATCAGCAAGTAAAATATGTTGTTCCTGGACTACCTTTAATCAAACACATAGAACTGCTAATGCCGCATTAGTTACAGTTCATTATAATTAATTTGGATTCTCTCTTGAGGGCACATAAGACCGTATGGCGAAAGCTTGGCTGTGTCTGGAGTGGCACTGTCTTCATCTGTCCGTGGGCAGGGGTGGTTGGGTCTGTGGGGTGTGCTCGGCACCTGGAGGGTGGTGTTTTTCGCCGGTGGGCTCTGCAGTCATGAAATACGGGCTGGTACACCCATGGGGATGCTACTTTAAGGCTGTTATGAGCTGCATCCTGTAGTCTAATTTACCTCTGTTCAGGAGCAGTTATGTCCCTTGATATCTTAATGGAGTGTCCTGTGCGTGCCTGTACCCATCGTCAACACAGCGCAGGCCTCCAAGGGTGGTACAGGACTGCTCTAAAGGCAGGCGAAGACAGTGCTTCTCTGGGTCCTCCCCAGCACCTTCGGGTGTTTCTTTTTCTTCTTTGCCTTAACTAGGCTGACCTGGAGAAAGGTCCAGTGACGGTGAGGAAAGACCCACTGACCACAGGGAAAGTCCTGTTGACAGTGGGAAAGACTACAACTTTGGATTCTCTCTTGAGGGCACATAAGACCGTATGGCGAAAGCTTGGCTGTGTCTGGAGTGGCACTGTCTTCATCTGTCCGTGGGCAGCGGTGGTTGGGTCTGTGGGGTGTGCTCGGCAGCTGGAGGGTGGTGTTTTTTCGCCGGTGGGCTCTGCAGTCATGAAATACGGGCTGGTACACCCATGGGGATGCTACTTTAAGGCTGTTATGAGCTGCATCCTGTAGTCTAATTTACCTCTGTTCAGGAGCAGTTATGTCCCTTGATATCTTAATGGAGTGTCCTGTGCGTGCCTGTACCCATCGTCAACACAGCGCAGGCCTCCAAGGTGGTACAGGACTGCTCTAAAGGCAGGCGAAGACAGTGCTTCTCTGGGTCCTCCCCAGCACCTTCGGGTGTTTCTTTTTCTTCTTTGCCTTAACTAGGCTGACCCTGGAGAAAGGTCCAGTGACGGTGAGGAAAGACCCACTGACCACAGGGAAAGTCCTGTTGACAGTGGAAAAGACTACAACTTTGGATTCTCTCTTGGGGGCACATAAGACCGTATGGCGAAAGCTTGGCTGTGTCTGGAGTGGCACTGTCTTCATCTGTCCGTGGGCAGGGGTGGTTGGGTCTGTGGGGTGTGCTCGGCAGCTGGAGGGTGGTGTTTTTCGCCGGTGGGCTCTGCAGTCATGAAATACGGGCTGGTACACCCATGAAAATGCTACTTTAAGGCTGTTATGAGCTGCATCCTGTAGTCTAATTTACCTCTGTTCAGGAGCAGTTATGTCCCTTGATATCTTAATGGAGTGTCCTGTGCGTGCCTGTACCCATCGTCAACACAGCGCAGGCCTCCAAGGGTGGTACAGGACTGCTCTAAAGGCAGGCGAAGACAGTGCTTCTCTGGGTCCTCCCCAGCACCTTCAGGTGTTTCTTTTTCTTCTGTTGTTCCTGGACTACCTTTAATCAAACACATAGAACTGCTAATGCCGCATTAGTTACAGTTCATTATGATTAATTGAGTTTCAAACTAAAAAATTTCAGCAAAAAAATAGGGAGGCATGAAACGGCCTAGCCAAAATATACAGTGCTATAAAACGGCCTAAGCTGCTTTAAACTACCGCATATGAAATGGACCAGAAAGTGTACAACATCACAGGGTATGAAAGGGCCTAATCTGTTTTATACCTGGACGTATTTTGGCCCATGCCATTTCATACTTATGTAAACTCTAGCCAGGGTATAAGCTAGCCTGCTACACATGTCGGGAGTATCCCTATGACTGATGCAGGAGTCACAGAGGGCTAGCTGGAGATGTGAGAACATCAGTGGGACACATTCTTTTGCTATTGGTAACGAGTACTTATCTAGCACCTATTCTCACTTGAAGACCAGGCCCTTACAATCCACGCACCTGTTTACAAAACAGGTTGCCTACCTGGGTAGAGTCGACTGAAGAACTGCCTGATGGAGCTATGTTTAGTCATTTCCTGTTTCAATATCGGTCACTCCCCCTCCCCCTCCTTTATTCTTCTGATTTTTCATACAGAGTGCATGTTGTGTGTAGCATGTTATCCATACCAATGGCCAAACTGGCCTTTTCTTCCAGGAGTTGGTGATAGGATTTTACATGTATGTGAATTGTTATGTGAGCATTTATAGTCTCGTTGGAAAGACTTTCCGGCAAATGGGGTTGGAATCAATATTAACTCGGAGGAAAAAATCCCATGTACCAAAACCGCCCAGCAGTAATTCAAAAGCTCAGGATCACCAGACTTACAAGTCCAACTGAGCTATTCAGGCCTCCCATGGTGGAGGGGGGAGATGTAGGGGTGTTCCTCTTCCTTTGGAACATCCCCCGGTTATGGCGTCTATCATCATCAGCTGAATGACGCTGACCATTAAAATGTAAGAAAAAGAAGAAGATACCTGCATAGAGCAAAGGCATGATTTCAGTTCAAGGAAGAGCGGGTAGTGACGGAAGGAACACGGGCAGGAAGGAGCGGAGAGGACAAGTGAGAAGAGAATGAAGAAAAGCAAGAGAATAATGACAAAACATACACCAGACTGTCGTACTCAACTGCCCTTGAACTTAAAAGCAAAAATTACTGTACCACTGAACGAACGAGACGTACAAATCACAAAACAAAACGCGACACGTTTCGACCTCTTTGGTCTTCTTCGGGCAAGACAAACAACGTTGAAGACAATGAAAAAGAGGAATGGACAGTCACTTATCTCCCCAGATGGCGCGCAAAGTAGGTGTGGGATGAAAACGAGGCAGCTGGAAAGGAGAAAATGCGAGTGAAATAATAATGATGATAATAATCACAATGATGATAATAAATAGAATAATTTGCTGACCAACACTGCGTCTGTAATTCTCGGACCTGTTTGACGCCAAACATTATGAAAGTAAGCGTAGAGTGCAGCCCTGTCATACAGCCTCGGACCTAAATGGAATTCCGGAGCATCATCTTCATCCTTGTCGATCAGCATTAAAATAGTCACGGAAGTCTGTGGTCCCTCATGCCCTGCTCTCATGGTGACCTCAGTTTCGATTAACTCGCCACGTCTATGACCCTGGTTTGCTTCTATCAGGATGACCGGAATCAGCAAATTCATGGGGACTGTTGTTGGACGGACGTGGTGGTGCCCTTTGGAGGGAGAGCCCACTCGCACTTGCTCCGCGACTGAGCACTTATTGTCGTCAGTAGGGGGCTTAGTAGGTGGTGTCCTGCGTATGTTGGATCAGAACAGCCGCTTCTGAACACCACCAAAGTGACTCGGCAGCAGTGCAGTATCTGCTCTGATGGGTTGCCTCGTGACGACTCGACATTGTTTGCTCCCTGTGGATTCCCAGTGCCGGGGCTGTGGCGGGATGGGCCAGGATTTGGCTGTGGATGTGGGACCAGAATGACCAGCATGGGCGCAGTGCTACAGAAATGACACGGAAGATTATCAGGGGCGGGGTGGGGGTGGGGGTCGTCAAAATCGGTTCAATGCATGTGTTTTTGAAAAGAAGAAAAAAGATGATTATAGTCCAGTTTCCTCCAAAACATGCAGAACGTCCTAAAAGTGAGTCCACCTTTAAAACACACATGCGCGCGCATGCTAAACGTGTTCCACAACAATGGAGCGGTTTGTACTTGTGTCAAATACTGCGCTGACATCAAGAAGGGTGAGGAGGGCATCACAGGGCATCATGGCTACTGTCAAGTGTCGACAATCGATCACGTGTGTGGGCCCCTTACTCTAACAGCTGACCCTAAGCTGACCTCAATGCACAGTACTATTCCCTTGCGGATGTAGCTTGCTCATTTCCCACAGCCGCGAGGAAGGCTGGCACGTGTTGCCCATCGCACCAGGTCCAACCAGTGAGCGCCATAAGCAATGGAAGATTCTGTTTATTACCAGCATGCGCTCTCTCTCTCTCTCTCTCTCTCTCTCTCTCTCTCTCTCTCTCTCTCTCTCTCTCTCCTATTTGAATAAATCGTATAAACATTAAACCTACTCCGTTAAAATCGCTCATCCCCACTCCCACTCTGTCTACCATCCCTTTTCTCCTCCCCCTACCTACCATTCAGTCTTCCCCACCCTCCTCTGACCTCTCTCTCTGTAGCTTTGTTTGTTTGTTTGTAAGTTTCCTTCTGCTTTACCATCCCCCATCTCATTAGTACTTTTATGGATAGCTTGCTTATCATTGTAGAATTAGATTACCATGTTGCTATGTTGAATTGTCAGTATGAATGATATGTGTTGAAATAATGTATGCATGACAAGGACAGATTGTAAGACTAGGCTTTGGCCTAAAATTTTCATCCTTGTGTATTAAAGATCAATCAATCAACCTCTCTCTCTCTCTCTCTCTCTCTCTCTCTCTCTCTCTCTCTCTCTCAGAACAGTGCGGACAGAAGAACTGATCCGGTTCTCAGCGTGTCAAGCAGATGATACTATGGTATGCATTCTTTCATCAGGTGGGGGAATGGGTGCATTGCCGTGTTTTGTTACAGAAATCGTCTTTCCTTTTGAAATATCTTTTCTTTGCGGTGGATTCCGTACTTTGTGCCTTAATTGCAATGCACATATCTGTGATTAACTGACAAAAAGTGACGACAAATTCAAAACGCTCTATCTGGGAGGATATTGTGATACTGTTAATGTTAGAGGGCCACGCACGTTCCGGCAGGTATTGGTGTTACAGGGATCTCTATGAACCGTCACAATTGATACACAGGTTTGAACTCAGCGAGTACTTTAGCTGATCCGTCACCGCCTTCTTCAGAAGCACAGATGTGTGATGGTTATTTCAAGATCCCCAAATCCGGCTTTTACGACAGAAGATCGACATCAGCGTCTTTGAATGCATGGGAAACAAAATTGAAGCCAGACTGAGTTTCGCTCTAGGGCAATGAAATTTATGGACAAATTTTATGGGAGCCGGAGCCGGAGTTCATGTCGTGGATTAGTCCAAAATCAGCAAGTCAAAAAAAAAAAAAAAGAATAAGTTATTGAGGTGTTTCCACAGACATCAAAACAGTCGCATCGTTGGCCACCTGCGAATCTCAATGTAATCTGCATCGTTTTCTCATTAGAAACATCTTAAAAAGGAATACTGACGCCATGATCTGATCATTAATTTGGATAGGGTATTAGTGCAATCAGAGTGGTTCAAAAGAGACAGCGCAACAAATGAATAAAGAGAATAAAAGTTCAAAACTTAAACGACGAAGAGAGAGAGAGAGAGAGAGAGATCCCTCGAGCTGCCGTGGCGAAGTGGCTGGCATCGTAAACTCCCGGCTGGAGGTCTTGTGTTCGATTCCCATCGGAGCCATTTATTTGAGGGATTTTTTTGTCGTTACCGGCTCCTACCCACAGTTGATTTTGCTATATGAGCTAGCTGGGAAGACTGGGACCGCACAGTCGAGTTTTTTTTTTCTTTTTTTTTTCTTTCTTTTTTTTTTTTTTTCTTTTTTTTTTTTTTTTTTTTTTTTTTTTTGTTATTTTGTTTTGTTTTGTGTGTTTTTTTCCATATCCACATGCGGATACGTCTCTGAGAGCGTCGCTCAGATTTCCTGACTGGTTTGCAGCTGGATGGAAAAAAAAAGGAGCAAAAAGAAGAAAGAAGGAGAAGAAGATAAAGACGAGAACAGAATCGGGAAGTTTGAAAAACTCACATTCTTTTGCGAAGTAACTTTCATATATTAGAAAGCGGGGTTTTTTTGTTTGTTTGTTGTTGTATTTTTTTTTTTTTCTTGTTTTTCTTCTTTTTTTTTTTAAAGAGGAAGGGTCAATCAAAACGTACATGCTGGAACTCGGCGTGGGCGTGGTCGAGATGGAAATTCCCAAGCGAGGCACTGAATTGAACACATGTGGGGTACATTTTGGATGGAAAACTCGGTGGTACACATGCACATGGTTTAGAACTTTAAAGTACAGCTTCAGACCAAAACAAAATCATGGGAGCCAAAGTTAGAGAATTAACAGAGGACTCCAGGGTCTTTACGTATGCCGACTTCGTGATTAGACGAAAACGATCGAGGGAGGGCGGAAAGATACAGTGACAGCAGTCTGTCCCAAACATAATGGTATGCGCTTATTTGGCTTCACGTTTGAACAAATGAAAACAATAATGTGCTATGTATTATGAACACTAAATTGCTGAGAGAGAGCGAGAGAGAGAGGGAGGAGGAGAGAAGGAAGATGATGATGATGATTGATGATGTGGATGATGACGACAACGAGGATGATGATGATGACAATGATTATGACGACTTTCAAATGGTAACAGATCCGCAAACTTTTTTTTTCTTTTTAATTCTGCCCTTGCCATGAAGAAAATAAAAAGCAATTTTCCCATCAACATCGACACATGAACAATACTACGTGTGTGTGTGTGTGTGTGTGAGAGAGAGAGAGAGAGAGAGAGAGAGAAAGAGAGAGTTTTTCGTTCTCCATTTCAGATTCGGTCACTTCCGTGAGAGAGAGAGAGAGAGAGAGAGAGAGAGAGAGAGAGTTGTTCGTTCTCCATTTCAGACTCGTTCAATTCCTATTGTTATTCCCCTCCAAGCCAAGATTGGCCCTCGACTCAAGTCTCTCCTCCTCAGACAAATCCGGGCAACTGATGACAGTGTCGGCAGAGTAATCTCCCCTACCCCAAGGCGGGATTAATCTGACCCGCTGGAGAAGAAAAGCTCGCGCAGCGACGTGACGAAATCTGGGCCGACGTAACGTGGAAGAGAGTTCCAGAATAATTGTCTGGAATCTATCAAGATCCCCACTCCGCTCCTGTTTATACGTGCTCTGGGTCTCTCGATCGCTCACGAACAATTCGACACAGAACTGAAATGTTTCTCTCTCTCTCTCTCTCTCTCTCTCTCTCTCTCTCTCTCTCACTTTCCGTCTTCTTTTTTCCTGGTCTGATTTCCTGTGCCCCCCACCCCCCACCGCCTTACCCCTACCCACGGTCCACTCACCTCCCAGCCATGCTCCCCCCCCCCACCCCCCCCCCCCCCCCCACCCCTTTCACACACAGACTTTTGCTTTTTTTTTTTTTTTTTTTTTTTTTTTGTAAAGCGGTTGCCTTGCGTTCCGCGAGACACAAAGTTAATTCGTTTCGCAGCACTTCAGTGGCACTCGTTTCGAAAACGCGTGACTTTAAAGTAAAAGTTTCACGACTTTGACAGCGACTTAAGTGGGTGCATTTCTTTGCGACAACCTTTCGACTTAGAGTTCAATTGCTTGATAGCATAAGGCCTAAATTGCCACCGGCTGGCACACTAGATAAAGAGGACAGGCACGATGGATGGGGGATGGGGGGGGGGGGGGGGGGGGGACTGGTGATAGATGAGATCAGGCTGAACATTTCCGGTTCGAATGTCACGAAGGCCTTCGTCATCGTGTGTGTGAAGTGTGTGTCAGCCCGCTGTTTATCGTTGCTATGAATTATGACTGTGATGCCAAGATGCTGAATTAAATTAATGGATCTAGTTGCAAAGCGAGACGACTGCAGGCGGAAATCTAAACAAATCTTAAATAAATGTTAGCGAACCGCCCAGAGAACGTGGACAAACGAGTCACAAGACAAAACACAACGCGTTTCGACCTCTTAGGTCTTCCTCAGGTGAGACATAAACGAATAAAACAACGAAAATTCACTTAGCTTTGATCGCTTCAGATCGCTTCTGAACTCTGAACATCTTCCTTGCGCTGAACTCTGAAGCGATCAAAGCTAAGTGAATTTTCGTTGTTTTATTCGTTTATGTCTCACCTGAGGAAGACCTAAGAGGTCGAAACGCGTTGTGTTTTGTCTTGTGACTCGTTTGTCCACGTTCTCTGGGCGGTTCGCTAACATTTATTTAAGATTAAATTAATGGAATTAGGATCCACATTTAGAAACCGCATAGGCATTTTATTACATGACATTCTTTCTATCCATACATGTTTTCGTTGTTCTGCGCGCAGGGCAGCCCATGTGACGTGAAGCGAGCTTTATTTATGTTGAATAAACTGAAACGCCGTCAGTTCTGAGAGCACTCAAAGTGTAAATGTCAAACAAGTAGGGCAACTCCTGCTCCCATGATGAATGAATTACAGGCCCATAACTCCAAACGAGCGCTGCGTACGGCATCAAATGGTCCAGCAGAAATGACACCACAGAGCACACAGAACAAACAGCAGAAATGACAGCACAGAGCACACAGAACAAACAGCAGAAATGACAGCACAGAGCACACAGAACAAACAGCAGAAATGACAGCACAGAGCACACAGAACAAACAGCAGAAATGACAGCACAGAGCACACAGAACAAACAGCAGAAATGACAGCACAGAGCACACAGAACAAACAGCAGAAATGACAGCACAGAGCACACAGAACAAACAAGGAGGCACCCCCAACAAAAAAGGATGTTCCAAACCTTGCCCACACACCTGGCACATCTACACAGCAACAACAATTGGAGAAATGAACAAATACAAATTAACATTTATTCAAGACTGGTGCAGCCTTTTCGATCTTGAATATAATCAAACAAACACACGGACGAACAGTAACAAATACAAACTGAAAATGGAGAAAAAGAAAAGAAAAACAAAAAGTAAAAAGAAAAAAAAAAAAGAAAAAAGGAAAGAAAATGAAAAAAAAAGCTGATAATGTTTTCTTGGTAGCCGTACACGCGGTAATATATATTAATAGTTTTGAACGGGGTACGGGTGGGCTCAATACTCCCTCGTTTCAATAAATCTACTCCTTGATAATGCCCATACTAGGTACTCCCCCTGATCAATGCTCTCCCATGCTTGCCAAAGATGTGTGTGTGTGTGTGTGTGGTCGTTAATTGTAGTATTTGTAGGATTTCCTTTAGTAACCTCTCCACCAGAAAAGAGTTTCTTAACCGTAATGGGCGGGGGAATTACGAGCAGGGGGAGTATTGAACAGCGGGAATTGTCGAGTAAAGGTAATATCGAACAGAAGAAGTACCGAGCGGGGGGAGGGGGGGGGGGGGGGGCGGAGAGTATCGAGCGATGACAAGAAGGGAGAATTTCGCGCGGGGGAGGGGGGGGGGGAAGTACTGAACAAGGGAGTACCAAGCGGAGGAAGTATCAGTACACCCCCATTTTGCAAAAGCCTGCCAAAGTTCTCCTTGATGGTAGTGTCCAGAATTTCTCTTCCAGTCGTGTGCTTTCTCATGTGAAGTGTTGATCTCTCTCTCTCTCTCTCTCTCTCTCTCTCTCTCTCTCTCTCTCTCTTCATTTGAGTTTCACATTCAGTCACCGCCGAAACATCTATGGGGCGATATCTGAACATACGACACTGCAGACCCCGAGTCCAACAGAAGTAACTTCCCTTTTCTGCGGGTTTTCTCTCCCCCCCCCCCCCCCCCCCCCCCCCCCCCCCCCCCCCCCCCCTCCTCCTCCTCCCTCCGTTTTTCTTTATTTCTTTCATTGTCGTTCACCCTTTTCCCAGTCCCTCATGCAAACCCTGTTTTTCAAAGTAGAGCCAGTTAACCTCTCAGATTCCGCGTACAGCGCTCTCAGTGACATTTCTATGCATAGTGTTCCCTGATCACCTTGCGACAAGATAACTAGCTATACTTGCAGATCAGAAATGCAGCAGAGGCATTGTCAGTAGCTGGGAAAACCCAAAGACACACCAACGCTCTGTGGAGTGCTGTCACTCACAAGAAGATTTACAGACTTTTGCGACTGGTGTAGCCTCATGCACGCGCAAGCACACACGCGCGCGCGCGCGCGCACGCACACACACACACACACACACACACACACACACACACACCACACACACACACAAAACACACACGCGCGCGCGCAAGGGGTCGAGCGCTTTAAAAGTCATTTTAGGCTTTTTAATTATATTCATATAATATATATATATATATATATATATATATATATATATATATATATATATATATATTAATATATGTGTGTGTGTGTGTGTGTGTGTGTGTGAGAGAGAGAGAGAGAGAGAGAGAGGAGAGAGAGAGAGGAGAGTGTGTGTGTGTGTGTGTGTGTGTGTGTGTGTGTGTGTGTGTGTGTGTCTGCCAACACCGTTCAAATAATAACAAAAACACTGGCACACATGTCACCAAACATTTCAAGCTGACAAATCACACCATTCATAACGGTTTTTTTGTTTGTTTGTTTGTTTTTTTGTTTTTTTTTCAAATATCTTGTTCCTAATTTTCATAGCTTGTAATATGAATTTTGCTAGATATATTATCACGTTTTCATTGTTGCTCGACGAAACGTTTCGCAATACGATCCTGGTCAATAACATAAGAAGGTGAGTCAAATATAGTGCATTACTCTCAGACATCTTTGTAAGCTGTTCAGTAAAATTAATAAGAAATGAACTTCGTTTTCGGTTTCTTTTTCATACGACGGACATTTACCATCAGCCTGTTGTTCATCATCAAGAAACCATCGCTTGCTGTTATGAAGGCCATTAAGTTTAACCTTTAGTCGAAATCTAATAAGGTTATCTCCGTGCCATTTATTTATAATTAAAGACAAGTATCTTTCTAGCTGGAAAATGCTCTTAAAAGAATAATACCACTCATATTTGTCATTGTTTTCTAATGCTGAATGCCAGTTTTGCATATTACACAAAATAAATATGTGTCTTTAGATTCAGCGAGAAAACTATATTCCCTTCCAACTCTTTTATACACCCACACTATACCAAATCCATTTTCACATAAAACGCTCTGCACATTGGTTACCCAGTTGTTATACCCACAGAGAGAGAGAGAGAGAGAGAGAGAGAGAGAGAGAGAGAGAGAGGAGAGAGAGAGAGAGAGAGAGAGAGAGAGATTGAGAGAACGCAACAAGCAAAGAGAAAAGTTAAACAACCCAGTATTTAATTCAAGATCTTTCGAAGCATGTCAGTCGTCCTCTGTTCTGCCGATATCTCTCTCTTTTTTTTTTTCTTTCTTTTTTTTTCTTAAAATTTTTTTACTGATTTTTTTCCCCCCCAGCTGATTTCCATTATCTTGCTGCTGGAAATGTGCTCAAGGCTATTCCCATTTCCTGACTTTTGTCTAAGGAGAATACGAAATCTGAACGAAAAATAGTTTTCTGCGCTAAAAGTCATTTTGAAGGAGTTTTGAAATATACGTAGTTTTTTTGTTTGTTTTTTTTTGCTTGTTTGTTTTTTTTGGTGGGGGGGGGGGGGGGGGGGGTTGTGTTGAATACAAAATAATTTGCTTCACAAGAGACATACTCTGGAGTTCTTTCTTTCTGTGTACGCAGGCTAGTAATACTCCTGCGGACATTCCCCGTATAGACGGGCAAGGATTAATCCCATCTACCCAACAAAGGGAGTGGAGTTTTGTGTGAATGACTGTTTTATCCCGCCATTAAGGCATGCAGCCAAACTGCAGTTTCAGGGAAGGTGCATGCTGTGTGTAACGTATCAATACCCACGGCCAAACTGGCCTTCTCTTCCGAAAGTTGGTGATGGGAGTTTACGTGTGTGCAAGATGTTATGCGTATGTTCACACACGGAAACTCGGTTTATAGTCTCATTCGAAGGACTGTATGGGATATGGGGTCAGAACCAATGTTAACTCCGAGGGAAAAATCCCCCTGTACCGAAACGGACCGGCGGAGATTCGAACCCGCAACCCCAGGATCACCAAGATTACGAGTCCGGCGCTCTACCACTGGGCTATTCCGGACTCATACTCAGGAGTGTTTTCTTTTACTTTTTTGTTTGTTTTTAACTACTAAACCCGGGGGCCCTTTTAAACCCCCAGGGCACTTTAAAAAGTTTTAAAAAAAATTTCAAAAACTAAAAAAAAACCCCATACTGGGTTAGGCGCCTTTTTTTTTTTCTTTTTTCTTTTTTTTTTTGTTTGTTTTTTTTTGTTTTTTTTTTTTTTTTTTTGTTTGTTTTTTTTTTTTTTTTTGATTTTCCCTCTTGCGGGAGACGGGGACATTTTTTTAAAGGGTTTCCCCTTGGGAAAAAAGGGAAAATCTACTGGGGTTTTAATATACACACGGGCGGTGCTTTTTCCATGCCAACCGAAACTGATAAATTTTGGAGAGAGAGAAGAGAGGGGAGAGGGGGAGAGAGAAAATTCGGTTTTTCGGATTCGGTTTAATTTTAAATCATGGCCTTAGGGCCATTGCCCTCATAGGGGGTAAAATTTTTCCCAATTAAAAGACTTGAAAAAAACTTTGCATCTTTCTTATAACATACCCCACATCAAAAACATCCACATATATTTAAAAGATACTAAACAAAGCAAACGATCGTATTTAAACCTTTGTACAAAATTTTGATACATTTCTGAAAAAGCTTTCTTTTTTGCCCGCCAACAATAAAGTCAAACGAAACTGGGGGGGATCTTAAAAAAATTTTAAAAGGGAAATAAACTGTTTTCCGGAAACCCAAATTAATGTAGGACAGCCCTTTAGAAAATAAAATTTTTCATTTTTCCTTGGTAATTCAAACACAACGGACAAATCAAATCGTTTTCTGTATGGCCCCAAAAACGATAGTGGGAAAACCGCAATTTCAGACCCCCCCCAACCAAAACCCTTTGGTCATAAAATTTTAAAAATCCCTATCAAATTTTTTAACTATAATAGGTTTTATCTTAAAATTTACAGTACAAAAACTTCAATTTTTTTGGAAACCGTTCACTGTTTTTTCCCCCTGGAAGCCCCATTCTTGCCACCTACACAGTAATAAATATCTGCCCTTTAAAAAAAATTCAAAAATAGCCCTTAAATTTCTCACCCCTTGGTTCACCAAACATACCAAAAACCCCAAAAACCCCATAAAATTTTAAAATCGAATTTTTTGGACCCAATTTCTTTTTTTCCCCGTGCTCTAACTCAAATAAAAACTATAGTTTTCCGGGGAAAACTGCACTCTTCAAAGTTTTAAATTTTCAACCATTCAATAAAACCCCCATGCGGAATTTTTTATAGATGGGGATACCTGTTCGTCTCCCCCCCCCATAAATAAGATAAATTTGGCGTTTTTAAATTTTCAACTCCTAAAAAATTTTTTAAAAAGTGCGAACGTATGAAATTTTTTCGGGAAAACGCTGCTTTTTCAAGACCCCTTTTCTGGGAAACCATAATTGAAAAATCGTTGAATCTGAGCATCAAATAACTTTAAATAAAGATCAAAAAAATTTTTCTTCAATTTGTAAAATTTTTGAAAACCACACAATGGGGCCCCCCCTCTTGGCTCTTTTTAAAAAGGGGGCCCGGGAAAGCTGCATTAAAACTCACCCCCTCGGGGGAAAAATAAAATTCCTAAATATTTGTATTATTTACCACGGGCATTAAGGCCCCCCATTAAAAAAAACCATCTTTCCCCCCTTGGGCTCCCAAAATATCCCCTTTTTTTTAACCCACAACTATATTCTTTTGCTCATTTTTAAAATTCAAAAAATTTTCTAAATGCTGCGCATGAAGACTTTTTAAAAACCAGCGGTTGGGGTAAGCCCAAAAAACTGTTTCAACAAAAAAAGCAAACATCTTTCGGGCCCCAAAACAAAATGAAAAAATTCAAAATAATAAATATGGGGAACCTTGCCCCAAAGTCCCCAAACACCTGATTACTTCTAACCCCCCATTTCATTGATGAATAGTGAAAATAATACCGGACAAAGATACATCCCCCTTTTTCACGCCCCTGAAAAGTTAATAATATTCTTTAAATTTTACCCCAGTTTCGGTTTTCTATTTTTGGACATTTATGTACATACAAATAAAAACATCGAAAAAAGTTTCCCTTTTTTTTAAACCATTTTTTAAAAAAAATGGGGCCACAAAATGTTTTTTCTTAGAGCCCAAAAGTTTTCTCAAAATCAAAAAAACTAAATAAGTAACGATTCATGCAAAATTGTTTTTTGTTTTAAATGCTACCAGCGTGAACATATGATCGTTTCGGGGAAAAACCCTTTTTTTTAACCCTTTGCCCTGTTCACTCCGGGAAAGGTTTTGCCTTCTATCCATTCCTGTAAAAGGGTTGTTTTTTATAGTGCTGTAAATCATGTTTGCTTGTAACACATAAAGATATCCCCTCTATATTGTTTGGATCGTTTTGGGTTTCCTTTTTTAAATAGAGGAACGACAAGGGTTTTTTCCCAGTTTTTCCGAAATCCCACCCCTTTTTCAAAAAAAGTATTACAAAATTTGACGAAAAAATTCAATTTTACTTTCCTCTCCCACTTTTTTTTTTCTTTTCCCCCAAAGATCCGTGGGGTTCCGGGCAGTTTGCCATTTTTAAAAAATTTCCTTTGGCGTGAAGAACTTTTTTCCTTTGAGGGGGCATTCTTTCTAAGCATTTTCCCCCCTTTTGTTCGTCATCCATTTCTTTTTAAAACCCGTTAATTTTTTTTCAATCCTTTATCCCCCTTAAAACAGCCCTTAAAGTGTTTCAAAAAAAAAAAACCCAAATCTTTTTAAACCCTTTACAAGCTTGTTTTTCTAACAAAAATTCAAACTTTAAAATTTTTCCCAAATTTTCTTTTTGATTATTTAATGGCCCCAAAAGTTAATTTATCCAGGAATAAATCTTTCCCCCTTTTTTTTTTTTGGGCTGTAAAGATTCTAAATTCTCTTTCTTGCACCCCGTAAAGGGCCCACTGTGGGGCGGGATTTTTTGTCGGAGAAAGACTCGAAATAAACTTTTTTTTGTTTTTCCCTTTACTTGTTTTAAACATTTTTTTTATAAACCAACCCACAAAATTTTTACAAAATTTTCCCAAAAATAAATTCGTTTTTTTTTCATACAAGACCCCCATAATTTTTGGGACATTTTTGAATAAATCATTAAAGCCTCATTGGGGTCAGGGTCAATCAAATTAAACCGCAAAAATAAAGAAAATTTAAACACTTCAAAAAAGCATTGCATCTAAAAAATTGTAAATACATCGCAATTCCCACAAATTTTTTCAATAAAACCTTTTCCACATCATTTCTAGCAGGGGGGTTTAGTTTTGTTCCCCCACATTCAAATAAAATTAAAAGGGGTAAGTGAAAAATTTCCCCCCAGCCCTCCCCTAAAACTACAAATTTACAAGAAAGAGGAAACAACAAAAACCCAATTCCTTAAAAAGCAAAAAAATCATGACACAATTTCCAGTTTGAGACAAAAAAATTTGTATGCCACAAGATCCCCTTTAAACAAAAACCATTAAATAAAAAAAAACCCCAAAAAGAAACGCAAAATTTTCAACAAACATTTCCCAAGTGATCATCCCCCTGTAAACCCCGGTTTTTTCGTAAAAAATTGCAGGCGATTTTTCGATTTTAGTCCCAAAATTTCACCCATCAATAAGAAAAGGGAAAGAAAAAAATTTTGCATTTCTTACTATTTAAAAATCACCAGAGAGGAAAACATGCAGGGAAACATTTCAATTAACATAAACCCAATACACTTTTAAAAGTAAAACAAAAATCCCCATTATAAATATCTAAGAAAGTTCCCCAAAGGCGACCCTTGAGGGGGTAAAATACAACCCCACATACAAAAATTCTCTGATAAACCAAGTAAATTTTTTTCAATCAAAAACAAAAGCACATTGGAATTAAAAAACCTTTGATTTCATGAATGAAAGGCAAAACCTCTTTTCCCAAACGGGGCAGATAATGCCCCCAGATCGTCCCCCTTTTGATTTGAAATTTTTAACGCTGGTTTCAAAACATTGAAAAAGTTTGTAAAAAGGGTTAAAAAACGCCCAGTTTCTCACAAACTTTCAAACAACCCTATAAAGTCGAATTTGAAAAGATACCCACCCGAAAATTCTTTATGATGAATTTTTAGAAAGGGTCCCTTCACATTCCAGTGTAAAAAAAAAAAACTATTACAAACACAAGTAATATCGTGGAAAATTTAAAAAAAAACATGATACAATTTTCATTTATATCCATCAAAATTTGTTCCGGGGGTCACCCCATTTTAGTTCATTCTCCGCAAACATAAAACTTTTCCCCCCTAAACATCACTTCTTTTTCCTTTTTTGGAACATCCCCCCCCCCCTTTTGTTTTTTTTTTTTATTAACTTCAGAAAAAACATCATTATTTCCCTTTACTTAGACATTACATCTTCTTCCTCGTTTATTAAAATCAATACGGGTTGTTTTTAAATTTCAAGAATCTGAAAAAACAACAATTTCAAAAGAAAAACACAAACATTTTAAAGAATTAAAAAATAAAACGTTTTTTCATCTTTATTTAAATCTGACCGCCCGCCCTTTTTCCCCCCCGACAACCCCCCAAAGTTAAAATATGCACCGTGCTCATGTTTCAAAAGGTGCACAACCAAAACCCCCCCTGTAAAACTCCGTGCCCGTTTTTTTAGGGGAGAAGCAAGCGCCACCGTTCATTTTCCTTTTCACCGGGGTTTACTGCGGGGAGGCCCCCCCCCTATTTAATTTCCCGAGATTTTTTTCCATCAAAATTTGTCCCAAAATTTTTTAAAACCCTCAAACGAAAATGGGGCGAACACCCCTATGGGCCAAAGCTTTCCCCCTCACCAACTTTCTTTCTTGAGAATGGGGGGAAAACTGTCTCCAATTTTTTTTTTCCCGAACTCGGGGGGCCCAGAAGTCCCCTCCCAAGAAAAACCTGGTACCTCTTAGTTTTCTGTTTTGGGCCCTTTTAAAATTTTTTTTTTTTTTTTCCTTTAAAAAAGGGGCATCTCCGATAAACGGGAGAATCTGGGCCCCCCTTTGAAATTTAAGAGAGGAACCCCGGCGAATTTGGGTGTCATCACTGATTTCCCAAACCAATTTTTTCCCTTTAGCCGGGCCTTCACCAAAAACATTCCCCATCTAGCGGGGTTTCGTTTTCTCCCGCGGGTAAAGGGCCAAAAAAAAATTTACAATTTTTAAATTTCCCTTTCGGCCGGTCCCTCCAGATCGTCCGTCTTCTTTTCCAAGTCCCCCGGGTCCCCTCGGGCAAGGTGTCCCTTGTGTGGGGAAAGGGCCGCGTTCTCCTTTCTGGAGGGCCTTCCCCCTCTTTCCCTTTAGGGAACCCCCGTCACCGTTAGGGGGCAAAAACCCCGCGGGAATTTCCCTCGCCCCGCCTTCATCTCTTTGAAAATTTTTATGGGGATTTTAAGCATGGACACGACCCTCTGTGATTTTGGGCCGGGTTTTAAAATGCAGCACGCCGCATCGGAGGGCTGGGTGAAGGGGCTCCCCCGGATCTGCCCGTGCTGGTTCTTCCCTCCCGCTCCCCCTGGGGCCCGGCCCGGAACTGTCGCAGAGTGCTCTTTTGGTTTGGGCCCCCCGGGTTTTGGGTCCAAAAATCGCCCCCCAACCCCCATAAAAAAAACCCCCCCCAAAAAAAGTTTGGTAGGAGGGATCCAACCAAATACAACCGGCCCCGCAACACCCGAAAAAAATCTCAATTTCCGCTTTTCCGGCACACTTTTGTTTTTTTGGGCCCCCTTAACATGAACCCACAAAAAAGGGGGCAAAACATCCACATCGTACGCGGAAATCTTAAATTTTCCCGACGGCCCTAGTATTTTAGGGAGTTTTTTATACCACCTTTAAATTATTAAAAGCCCCCAATCAGCAGTAATCAAATATTTTAAATTCAGACAAAACAAAACCCGGGGTCCTTCCCTTTGCTGAACACATTCAAGGGAAACCCCCCAGAGAGAGAGAGGAAAAGAGAAAAAATCCCTTTTCCCGAATCAAATTTGGGGGTGTAAAAAAGGGAAATTTTTAAAAATTTTTCCTTCCAAAAAGACTTTTTTTATTTTTCTTTAAAGTAAAAATGATTCTTTCTAAACTTGCTTGCTTGCGTACCTTTTGCTTAAAATAACTTTAAATAAATAAACCCCCCCTTCCTTTCCCTTTTTTCCCCAAAATTAAATTTCAACACCCAAAAAACAAGCTTTTAATTGGTTTCCAATTTTCCCCAAACATCAGAAACAAAAACATCTTTTGAAAGCAAAATTTAAAATCGTGGGCAACGGGCCCCTTTTTTTCTTTGGGCCGGACAAAACCCCCGTCAATTTGAAATGTTTTGATTGAACTCAAAAGACCAAAAAGAGCACAGAAAAGAAAAGATAGAGAGAAAGGGTGTGGGGCCCAAATTTAAGACCCCAAATACCCTTTTGGGGCTCAAGGGTGGGGTTAGTTGGTTTCCCCGGAAAAAATTTTGCCCTGGGAAATTTTCCCTTCCCCTGAATCAAGAAAATTCACCCCGCATTTACCATTTATTTATACAGTAAAAAAAGGGGGGGGGGGGAAATTAAAAGACGTAAAAAACACACATTTAAAGTAACAATTTTGACAAACCCACCTTTCCTGGTTTAACTTGAAGGGTTTTTCAAAAACCGAAAAACCTTTGTAAAATGCTTTTTTGGGTTTTTTTTTTTGTTTTCTGTTGTTTTTTTTTATTTGAATTGCTTAAATTACTTTCCCCACTCACACACTTTCTTTCCCTTTTTTCTTTTTTTTTTAACTTAACCCTTTCTTACTACTTACCCTTTTTTACTTACTTACCACTTTTTTTTTTTTCTTTTTTTTCTTTCTTTCCCCAACTTACTTCCCTTTCTTTCTTACTCACTTTTTAATTACTTACTTAAATGGGGGCCTTTTGCTTTCCCCAAAGGGAAACGTAAATCCCCCAACATTTCCCAGCACTTGCCTTTGGGGGGCCCCGGGCCCCTGGGTCTCTGGGCACGTTGACCCCTCCCTCTTTTTACCCCAGCTTTGGGCCCCAACTCTCATCTTTTTAGCCCTACTGTGTCTGGATCGCTCCTTTTTCCATCTCTTCCCTGTGTATAAGCCGAACCCCCGACGTGGTGGCTGCTGCTGGGTTTTCTACGGGGGTATCCTATCCCCCCACTTCTTTCCCTGGATCGTGTGATGACCGACTCCTGTTCCCGCTCTTTTCTTAAAAGTACTTGTTTAAACCCACCCGGGTCCGGGGTTCCCCGCGGGGCCCCTTTATCAAAAGAGTTGCTAGGGGGGGCCCCAACTCCCCTCCCCGGGGGGCTTTTAAACAAAGGCGGCCCGGGTAAAAACACGCACAGAAATCCCCTCGAAAGGGAAACCATGATTTCCGTCGGGCCCCTTACCTTCCAAAATACCGCACCCTCTCAAAAACCCGTCTTGATCGGGGGAAAAAAAAAGTTTGACCTTTTTATTGATAACATCAAATTTTCCATACAAATGGAAAGCGAGAAGGGGGAGGTGTGTGCCACGGTTAAACCCCTCCTAAACCCCAAGAAACAGGGACCCCACCCCCAAAATGGTCCCTTTAAATCGACAAAAAGAGGCAGCTTGTCGGGGGGCAAAAAGTGGGAAAGCAAAGCTGGGTAAGTCCTTTTTTTTCTAAAAAATAAATTTTTAATTTTGTGTTTTCTTTGTACCAAGGGACTTCAAAATGAGCCTAAAAAAAAATGACGATCAGGGTTTTTCCCCACGGTTTGGGGACTTTTCCCTTTCCCTACCCCCTGAAGAACCCTAACTGGTTTTAAAACTGTGGGTTATTATTAAAAATGAAAATTAAAAATAATAATGAAATAATTTTAATAATAATATAATAATAATAAAAAAACATTAAATTTTTATTAAAATTATTATTATCTAGGCCCTTTTATCCCGAAAAAATACTGAAACAGGGCCCGGTTTTAGGTCTTTTTAATGAAAATTTTGTTACATATAAACCCGATTCACAAACGCAGAGAGAAAAGCCCAGTCGCGATACAAATCCAAACCCCTATCACAAATCAGAACAACTGCTAAACCAAAAAACAAAATCAACAAATAACACAATATCAAAAAACAGGCCCAACTAAACCCCCAATCAAACCCCTATCACAAAATCAACACAGTTCACTTTAGCAACAATTCCCCCACTTCCCCCCCCCCCACCCCCTCTAAAAACACCACCAAAAAAACACCCAAAAACCCCCCTAGAGTAAGAGTAACACAAAACTTAAAAAAAAGATACTTAAAAAGGCGAAAAACACACAAAAACACATAAGGAAAAAAAGCCAACACAAAACACAACCCCCCAACACCCCACAAATCCCACTCTGCTTTACTGAACAGAAAAACACACACAGAAACCAAATGCAAAATCCCTCTAAACAAAACCCCTACAAGGCTGATACTGTGAAAGTGTTGAAAAATAATTTTTAAATTTTTTAAAAAATGTTTTTTTTTTTTTCCCCACTTACCCCACTAAAAAAAACAACCATTTAAGTCCCGCTTTTTTCCTTTTCCCCCCCGTATGCTGACATTCAAATTTCCCTTTGTAGGTTTGGGTTTCAAAAACTTTGATTCCTGCCAATTTTCTCCATCCTTTCCGTTTTTAAAGGGGTTGGGGAAAAAGCAAAAGCTTTCCTTTTAAGGGGTTTAGGAAAACCTTTCGTCCCCAAAATTTCAGTCACCCCCCATTGACCCTTTAAGAACCATTTTGAATCGCAGAAAAAAAACCACGAGAAACAGTACAAAAATCCGACGGTTTCTCTGTCCCCGCGTGCGTTTCTACGGGTTTTAGCTTGTCCCCCCCCCCCCCCCCCCCCCCCCCCCCCCCCCCACCCCCCCCCCCCCCCCCCCCCCCCCTTGGCCCCCCCCCCCAAAAAAGGGGGGGTGGGAAAAAAATTTTTTTTTTTGGGTGGGGGTTTTTTTGGGGAAAAAAAAGTTGTTGAAAAAATTTTTTTGGGTTTTTTTGAAAATTTTTTTAAATGGGGGAAAAAGGTTTTTTTTGGAAAAAATTTGGTGGTTTTTTTGGCCCCCCCCCCCCCCCCCCCCCCCCCCCAACCCCCCCCCCCTTTATTTTCCCAACGTCCTGGGCCCAAAAGAATTTTCCCATTTTTAAGGAAAAATTTTTTTCCTTCCGGCCGATTTCCTTTTTACACCGACCACCAAAAACGTTGAAGGGTTTTTTGGTCCTGGGGGGCGGTTCAACCCCCCGGGCCCCTTTTGGTTTTCCAACACCGTCCCGAGTTAAAAAACCCCTTTTTACTTTTCCAACCCCCCGTTCTTTTTTCTTTCTTCAAAACCCCCTTCGTTTTTCTTTTTTCCCCCTTAAAATCCTCCGTTTAAAAGTTAACTCCAAAAAAGAAAAATCCGGGGCCGGCATTCCGGGGTTTTCCCAAAAGCGTCAAAAGGGGCAAACAAAAAAAACGTTACCCTTCATTTGGGGAAAGGACCCAAATTTTTAAACATTTTTCTCCCCTTATTTTGGGAATTCCAAACCCAACCGATGATCGAAAAGGGAAAGGGGCCCACCGGGGGAAAATTTCCCTTTTTTTTTCCAAGGGGTTTGATCTAAAGCTTGGTTTTTTCGGGGGGCCCTTCCGGGAACAACCTCCTACAAGGGCCAACCCTCCCCAAAATCAAGGAAGACCCCTGCTGGTTCCCCCCCGTGTGCTTTTGCCACTTCCCCCGTTCCTTTTTCTTTTTTTCCTCTTGGATCCTTTTCCCGTTTGAGGAAAAGGAGGGGGGTTCTTGTCGCCCCCGCGGGTGTTTTGGGCCCGGGGTTTGCAATTTTGACCCGAAAAAAATTTTAGGCCTTTAACTTTAAACCAAAACCCCTTTTTTATTTTTCCGGCCCCAGGGGGGCCCCTTTTGACCCCAAACCTTTTCAAAGGAGAGAAAAAATTTTTTTCAAATTTCGGGCGGTTTAAACCCCCTTGGGAAAAGGAAAATTCCGTTTTCTCAAATTTTTTTTAAAAAAAAAAGGCCCTGCAGGAGAAGGGTTTGGGGTAAAACCGGAAACCTCATCAAAAACTTTCTGCCGGAAATATCCGGGGGCCTTTTTTTAGCCGTTCCCGGTTTTCCCAAAAAACCTTTTGGGGGGTTTTTCCTTTTTTTAACGGGGGTTAGGGGGGAAAATTTTGAACCCCAAGTGGGTAAAAGGCCATAAAGTGGCGACCGGGGCCCTTTCCAAATCGAAAAGACACCCAAAAGGGCAAACGAGGGCCCCCCAAAAACCCCTTTAATTCCTTGGCAAATCAACCCGTTAAGCCTTTCCGGACTCTGAAAATTTAAATTCGTTTTTCCCTCTTGAGGGTTACTTTTTCCCCCAAAAAAAATAACCCGTTTCCCCTTTTCCAAATTTTTTTTATACCCCCAAAAAAAATTCCCCTTGAGTAAAAATTCCCCAAAATCTTAAATAAATTTAAGCCCGCCAAAAAACGGGGACACCGGTTCCCCCAAGACAAAAACAGGGCTTTTTTTCTTAGGGCTTCCAGGCCCGTAAAAACCAAACAAAAAACCCCTTTAAAAAAAACAAAAAATTTTTAAGCGCAGATCCCCCAATACATCCCGAAAAGAAGGGCCACCCAAAAAGAACAAACAGGGGGAAAAACCCAAAATGGTTATTTTTTTGGGTTTCCAAAAACCAAAGTAATCCTGTTTTTCTTTCGCTTTTCCCCCTTTTCCTTGGGGGGGGTTCCCCCCCCCCCCCCCTTTTTTAAGGGGTTTTTTTTCTTTTTTCCCCTGCCCCGTTTCCTTTGCCCAAAGGATAAAAAAATTTGGTTATCGATTAAATTTTTTTCTTTTTCCCCCAACCCCCAAGAAACCGTTTGGGGAAACA
>CM031627.1:21767900-21787900 GCA_018398815.1 Conus ventricosus
TATAAGCTACTAAAGAGTTCCTTTCTTCCTTCTAGTTTTTAAAGAAAATTATCTTGTTTTGCATCGTGATTGTCATGTGGTGAATTCAGGGTCTGGGTTTTTTTGTTTTTGTTGTTGTTGTTTTTTTGTACTCCCAGTTCTTATAGAACAAGGAGTACTTTAGAATGGGAACGAAGAAATGCTGTCTGTGTGTCTGTCCGTCCGTATGTCCGTCCGTCCATCCGTCCGTGGTCAAAATGTGTTCCACTCGCTCCAGACAAAACTACTGGATTGATCTTTCGGAAAATTTGTAGGTATGTTCATTATGGGTCGTGGATGATGCGCGATGTTTTAGTTTACCGTTACAGCTGTTACTAATGGCTGTAACGGCCTGTAACGGTTTTTCTTCTTTATGGAATATCTCCGAAAGTACTTGGCCGATCTTTGTGAACATTAGCAGGCATGAAGAGGATGGGGGACGGATGACGCCCGATGTTTCAGTTTACCCCGTTATAGCCGTTACTAACGGTTGTAACGGCCTGTATCGGTTTTCCTTCTTTATGGAATATCTCAAAAAGTACGTGGTCCATCTTTCTGAAAATTTGTAGGTATGTTCAGTATGTGTCAGGAATAATGCCCAATGTTTTAGTTTACCGTTATATCCGTTACTAACGGCTGTAACGGCCTGTAACGTTTTTTCTTCTTTATGGAATAGCTCCAAAAGTACATAGCCGATCTTTGTGAAATTAGCAGGTATGTTCATTATGGGCCACAGATGATGTACGATGTTTTAGTTTACCCCGTTACAGCCGTTACTAACAGCTGTAACGGCCTGTAACGCTTTTCCTTCTTTATGGAATATCTCAGAAAGTACCTGGCCGATCTTTCTGAAAATTTGTATGTATATTTATGATGGGTCACAAATAATGCCCGATATTTTAGTTCACCGTTATAACCGTTACTAACGGCTATAATGGCCTGTAACGGTTTTTCTTCTTTATGGAATATCTCCGAAAGGACATGGCCGATCTTTTGTGAAAATTAACAGATGTGTTCATTATGGGTCACGAATGATGCCCGATGTTTCAGTTTACCCTGTTATAGCCGTTACTAACGGCTGTAACGGCCTGTAACGGTTTTCCTTCTTTATGGAATATCTCAGAAAGTACTTGGCTGATCTTTGTGAAAATTAGCAGGTATGAAGAGGATGGGTCACGAATAACGCCCGATGTTTCAGTTTACCCCGTTATAGCCGTTATTAACGGTTGTAACGGCCTGTATCGGTTTTCCTTCTTTATGGAATATCTCAAAAGGTACTTGGTTGATCTTTCTGAAAATTTATGCTTTGTTCATTATGGGTCAGGAATAACGACCGATGTTTTAGTTTTCCGTTATAGCCGTTATTAACGGTTGTAACGGCCTGTAACGGTTTTCCTTCTTTATGGAATATCTCCGAAAGTACTTGGCCGATCTTTGTGAACATTAGCAGGTATGTTCATTATGGGTCACGGATGATGCAAGATGTTTTAGCTTACCCCGTTATAGTCGTGACTAACGGCTGTAACGGCCTGTAACGCTTTTCTTCTTTATGGAATATCTCAGAAAGTACTAGGCCGATCTTTCTGAAAATCTGTAGGTATATTTATGATGGGTCAGGAATAATGCCCGATGTTTTACTTTACCATTATAGCCGTTACTAACGGCTGTAATGGCCTGTAACGGTTTTTCTTCTTTATGGAATATCTTCGAAAGGACATGGCCGATCTTTGTGAAAATTAGAAGGTATTTTCATTATGGTTCACGAACGATGCCTTATGTTTTAGTTTACCCTGTTATAGCCGTTACTAACGGCTCTAACGGCCTGTAACGGATTTTTTTCTTTATGGAATATCTCAAAAAGTACTTGGCCGATCTTTCTGAAAATTTGTAGGTATGTTCATTATGGGTCAGAAATAATGACCGATGTTTTAGTTTACCGTTATATCCGTTACTAACGGTTGTAACGGCCTGTAACGGTTTTTCTTCTTTATGGAACATCTCCGAAAGTACTTGGCAGATCTGTGTGAAAATTAGCATGCATGTTCATTATTGTTCACGAATGATGCCCGATGTTTTAGTTTACCCCGTTATAGGCATTACTAACGGCTGTAACGGCCTGTAACGGTTTTTCTTCTTTATGGAATATCTCCGAAAGTACTTGGCCGATCTTTGTGAAAATTAGCATGTATGTTCATTATTGTTCACGAATGATGCCCGATGTTTTAGTTTACCCCGTTATAGCCATTACTAACGGCTGTAACGGCCTGTAACGGTTTTTCTTTTTTATGGAATATCTCCGAAAGTACTTGGACGATCTTTTTGAAAATTAGCAGGTATGAAGAGTATGGGTCACGGATTACGCCCGATGTTTTAGTTTACCCCGTTATAGCCGTTACTAACGGCTGTAACGGCCTGTAACGGTTTTCCTTCTTTATGGAACATCTCAAAACCTACTTGGCCGATCTTTCTGAAAATTTGCAATTATGTTCATAATGGGTAACGAATAATGCCCAGTGCTTTAGTTTACTGTTATAGCCGTTACTGACGGCTGTGACGGCCTGTAACGGTTTTTCTTCTTTATGGCATATCTCCGAAAGTACTTTGCCGATCTTTCTGAAAAGTAGCAGGTATGTTCATTATGGATCACGGATGATGTCCGATGTTTTAGTTTACCCCGTTATAGCCGTTACTAACGGCTGTAACGGCCTGTAACGGTTTTCCTTCTTTATGGAATATCTCAAAAAGTACTTGGCCGATCTTTCTGAAAATTTGTAGTTATGTTCATAATGGGAAACAAATAATGCCCAATGTTTTTAGTTTACCGTTATAGTCGTTACTGACGGCTGTAACGGCCTTAACGGTTTTTCTTCTTTATATGGAATACCTCCGAAAGTACATAGCCGATCTTTGTGAAAATTAGCATGGTGTTCACTATGGGTCATGAATGATGCCTGATGTTTTAGTTCACCGTTATAGCCGTTACTAAAGGCTGTAACGGCCTGTCACATTTTTTTCTTCTGTATGGAATATCTCCGAAAGTACTCGGTCGATCTTTGTGAAAAATACCAGATATTGTCCATTATGCGTTACGGATGATATCCGATGTTTTAGTTTACCCCGTTATAGCCGTTACTAACGGCTGTAACGGCCTGTAACGGTTTTCCTTCTTTGTGGAATATCTCACAAAGTACTTGGCCGATCTTTCTGAAAATTTGCAGGTATGTTCATTATGGGTCACGAATGATGCCCGATGTTCAGTTTACCGTTATAGCCGTTGCTAACGGCTGCAACGGCCTGTAACAGTTTTTTTTATTGGAATATCTCAAAAGGTACTTGACCGATATTTCTGAAAATTTGTAGGAATGTTCATTATGGGTAACGAATAATGCGCGATGTTTTAGTTTACCGTTATAGCCGTCACTAACGGCTGTAACAGCCTGTAACGGTTCTTCTAATTGGAATATCTGAAAGTTCTCGGCCGATCTTTGTGAAAATTAGCAGGTATGTTCATTATGATTCCTGATGATTAGTTTACCCCGCTGTAGCTTTTACGAACGGCTGTAACGGCCTTTAACGGTTTTCCTTCTTTATGGAATATCTCACAAAGTACTCGGCCGATTTTTCTGAAAATTTGTAGGTATGTTGATTATGGGTCAAGAATAATGGCCGATGTTTTAGTTTACCCTTATACTCGTTGCTAATGGCCTGTAGCGGTTTTTCTTTTTCATGGAATATTAATACAAAAAAGTACTTGGCCGAACTTTGTGAAAATTACCTGGTACATTCATTGGGTTCACGGATAATGACCGATGTTTTAGTTGCGGTTATAGCCGTTACTAACGGCTGTTACGGCCTGTAACGGTTTTCCTTCTTTATGGAATATCTCCGAAAGTACTTGGCAGATCTGTGTGAAAATTAGCAGGTATGTTCACTATAGGTTACGGATGATGCCCGATGTTTCAGTTTACCGTTATAGCTGTTACTAATGGCTGTAATGGCCCATAACTGTTTAAAAAAAAGTTTTATGAAATGTCTCAGGGAGTACTTGGCCGATCTCTGTGAACATTAGCAGGTATGTTCATTATGGGTCACAGATCATGCCTGACGTTTTAGTTTACCGTTATGGCTGTTACTAACGGCTATAACAACCCATAACGGTTTTTTTTTAATGGAATATCTCGGAAAGTACTTGGTCGATCTTTCTGAAAATTTGTAGGTATTATGGGTGACGGATGATGCCCGATGTTTTATTTTACCGTTATAGCCGTTACTAACGGCTATAACGGCCCATTACGGTTTTCCTTCTTCATGGAATATCTCAGAAAGTACGTGGTCGATATTTCTGAAAATTTGTAGGTATGTTCATTATGGGTCACGGATGATGCTCGATGTTCAAGTTTACTGTTATAGTCGTTACTAACGGCCCATAATGGTTTCCTTCTTTATGGAAAATCTCAGAAAGGTCTTGGCGATCTTTCTGAAAATTTGTAAGTATGTTCATTAAAGGTCACAGATGATGGCTGATGTTTACCAGAATAGCCATTACTAACGGTTATACCAGCCCAAGATGGTCTTTCCTCTTTATGGAATATATCACGCATATTCAGGATATACTGGGAGTACGTTTATATGCTTTGCATCTGTTTAATTATTATTTCTTGTTCATCCTTTTTTCTATCTCTGTGCACACACACACACACACACACACACACACACACACACACACACACACCACACACACACACACACACACACACACGCATACACACGGAGAGAGAGAGAGAAGAGAGAGAGAGAGAGAGAGAGAGAGAGAGAGAGAGAGAGAGAGAAGAGAGAGAGAGAAAAGAGAGAGAGAGAGAGAGGGGGGGAGGGAACCGAGTTGGAGTTTGTGTGCGATTGTATATACATTTATTGTATATGATTGTACTCTCTCTCTCTCTCTCTCTCTCTCCTCTCTCTCTCTCTCTCTCTCTCATCTCTCTCTCTCTCCTCTCTCCTCCTTATGTCAATCAGTTATGCAGAATACAAGACCAGCGTGTGATTGTCGCCCAACCAGCTATCAGATTCAAAGGCTCCCACTGACGTCACTGTCACTGACCATCCTTGTAGTTGCAACATCACAATCAATAATCGATAAGAATGCAATCACAGTCAAGATAGCCCAAGGTTTTAGAGAGCGCAAAGGCAGTAGTATACTGACTTCCATAAAAAACGCGAAAATTTGAAAGCTATTTTTCGGGTGAAAAGGGGTGAATAATTATACAATATTGAACCAATTGTGGCAAGTTGTTTGGGTCCAAGACTCACGTGCAGTGAAAAAATTGTGTGAGCAACACATCATTCCCGGCATTGGAGGGTCAACAAAAATGGCAAACTGGTTGCTGCATGTGAGGCACGTGCACACCATGCAGAGCAAAGTTAACCAGCGACAAGTACGCAGGCATGCAGCCTTTATAAAGCCGCGCTACAAGGTTCAGGTAACGACTTGCCGTCTGAGCGCTACAGAGATGCCAAGACTACGAGCAGAGGAACGCAATCGTGCCCTAGGCCATCTGGAGGCTGGTGTGGATGCCAGGCAGGTCGCCAACATCTTTAACGTCCACATCTCAACCATCTATCGTCTGCAGCACTGGTACCACTGATGGTCATCACCGGCCAAGCGGTCCTTGGGTCACCACACAAAGAGAGGATCGCCATCTTGTTCGAACCCATCTGCGGGACAGGCAGCAAACAGCCGCTAACACTGCTCGACAGGTGCCTGGGAATCTCCAGCAACGAATCAGCCTCAACACTATGCGGCGGCATCTTCAGGAGAATGGGCTGGCATGTAGGCGTCCTCACAGAGGTCCGGTACTGACACCAAGACACCTGCAGGACAGGCTGCAGTGGGCACAAGCCCGAATCAACTGGCGCAGGCAGCAGTGGGGACGCATACTGTTCTCAGATGAGAGCCGTTTTGTATTGACATGGCTGACGGTCGTGTCAGAATATGGCGTCGACCTGGTGAACGCAATGCTGACTCCTGTGTGGTAGAGCGGAACCCCTGGGGAGGCCCGAACGTTATGATATGGGGTGCAATTGGCATTAACCACGCCATAGGACCAGTCATCTTTCAGAACATTGGTCCTGGTCGCGGACAGGGTGTCATTGCACAGCGCTACATCAACCAGGTGCTCAGACCCCATGTCGATCCTTTTTTTGCGCAACACCAAACTGTACATTCCAACAGGACAATGCAAGACCACACACCGCCAGGGCCACCCAGCAATTTCTTCAGCATAACAACGTCAATGTGTTGCCCTGGCCAGCCCTCAGTCCCGATTTAAACCCAATAGAACATTTTTGGGATGAACTTGGCAGACGGTTGGACCTCCTGCGTCCACGACCAGCAACAGCGGCTCAACTTCACCAGGCCATCGTCCATGTGTGGGCTGGTGTGCCAAGGGGACGCATCAACCATCTGGTCCACTCAATGAGCCGCAGGTGTCAAGCAGTTGTCAACGCAAATGGTGGCCACACACGGTATTAGGACTTCAAGCTGGTTTGTCACATGACCTTGGATTTTCCACACAAAAGACATATTGCTGATGACATTTTCACACATTACCGGTGTAATGAATCAAATCACGTTGAATTCTCGCTTCCACTCTGTACAATTGTGACCAATAAAATTCACCCCCAATCTTCAGCTTGTTTTGTTTTCGCGTTTTTTTTATGGAAGTCAGTATATTAGCAGATCTCTAGGGACACCTCTTGAGTGGTATTGGGCGTCCCCGGACAAATGACCATCGTCTCTACCACAGCGAAGAGGATTTCATTGCACAAGGTTTCATGTTAAGTTGACATAGTGTAGGTGGTGTGCTTCTGTTAAAAGGCAAGGAAACGCCTTGATGCATGAGATGTCATCATGATCCATTCACTATGTGTGTGTGTGTGTGTGTGTGTGTGTGTGTGTGTGTGTGTGTGTGTGTGTGTTTAATTATCTGTGTGTCTGTATGTGTGTATCTGTTGTGGTTGTATTGTACACAACTGTTAACGATGGGGGATAAATTCCTGCTCTTTGAAGGCAGTTCAGTTGACGTACATCGCTGACTGAAGTGAATAACCGGAGCTAGACAAATCTCCCCTTTGACCCTCATCCAGATCGACAAGAGCTAGATTCTAGTGACAGGTTTGAAGACTTTACCTTCAGCAGAAAATTAAGAAATTCAGTGACATCGGTCCCCAAATGGAGACGTGTCCATTTTCAACAACAAACTGCATAGATCTGACTTTTCAAGCAGCGGAAATCTCGTCTGTGTATGGTCTTTGACAACAAAAGTGGTAGTAATTCTTTCTTTATTCATTTTTTTTAAATGATACTTTGATGATCATCGTCATTACCATTATCATTATTCCTATCGCTAATATAGTTAGCATCATTACTACCTCGATTCACACATAGTCTCCTTGACAGCCTCGTTTTCATTCAATGCTCATCTTGCGCTGAAGTGAATGAAGATAAGTGATTGCTCGTTCATTTTTGTTGTCCTGAGTGTTTTGTGTCTTGCCTGAAGAAGACCCAGTGGGGTTGAAACGCATCGTGTTTTGTCTCGTGATTCGTTCGTCCACGTTCTCTTGGCGGTTCGCTATTAATTATATTTAAAATTTGTTCAGATTTCCGCCTGCAGTCGCCTCACTTTGCAACTAAAAGTTGTAGGATCCAGACGTAGCCTTAGTAATCAAAATGCATGAAACATTCTACACAGCTACAAATACAAAACGTCAAAAATACATTTATTGAATTGGCTAGGCTCTGCATTGTTATTTAGTTTTTTTTTTCTTCTTTTTTTGCATTGTTCTGTACTGTGTTGCACTGTCCTGTACTGTACTGCACCGTTCTGTACTGTTCTGTACTGTCAGCTTGTACCGTAAAATAGACAGATACACACAAACCAGGATTTCTTCTCTTCTTTCCAGATTAACCATCCTCCGCTCCACGTGCAAAATTTCCGAAAACAATAAATATTTCTCAATGATTGATGCTTCCGAACTGGCGTTGGTTTATCTTGTTTTCTCCCAATATCAGTTATTTAAATTAATCTGGTTCAATTGCTCTGTGCAGATGAAATGAGAATGTGTGTGTTATTTCACTAATATTTCCTGTGGGGAAAACCAGAAGGATGAAAACGAATCTGTCTTTTGACTGATTAGTTATGATGACCGTCAATATCAAAAAGGAGAAGATTTTTTTGAAAGGTCTTTATGCTTTGACAGATAAACTGTTTCGAAAACTCGAATCAGGGCAGAGCGTATTCATACACGCACACACACACACCACACACACACACACACACACACACACACACACACACACACACACACACTCACTCACTCACTCACACACACACACACACACACACACACACACACACACACACACACACTCACTCACTCACTCACTCACACACACACACACACACACACACACACACACACACACACACACACACACACACACACTCACTCACTCACTCACTCACTCACCACACACACACACACACACACACACACACACACACACACACACACAACACACACACACACACTCACTCACTCACACACGCACAAGAGCATGTCCGCGCGCACGCCTACATAGTGCCATATTTTGTATTCCATTTTTAGGAGAAAAAAACAAAAACAAAACAAAAGGCACTCTACAGACCACAGGCACCATACAAAATTATTAATTTTCACCAGTAACAGCTCGTACAGATTGAAGGAGTTACTTCCCATATACATTTTCGAAATAAGATACTAAAGTACGTAAATGCCAACGTTAAATCTCTATTATTAGAAAGTACTGACCTTCCACGAAAAGATCTGACTTCGTAGACATTTCATTAACTTGTAATCAGTAACTTTACGTTGTCCACGTTCAGTTTAAAAAAAAAAATCCTTTTTAATTGGAAAACAAACAAAAAAAAAACGTAATAATCTCTCTGAACAAATTTTGAATCTATCTTTTTACCCAGATCTGGGGACCGGAATAGCTCAGTGGTATAGCGCCGGACTCGCAATCTTGGTGATCCTGGGGTTGCTGGTTCGAATCTCCACCGGGCCGTTTCGGTACACGGTGAATTTTCCCGTATGAGTTAACATACAGTCCCTCGAATGAGACAATAAACCGAGGTTCTGTGTGTGAACGCACGCATGACATCTTGCGCACTCGTAAACCCCCATCACCAACTTTCGGAAGAGAAGGCCAGTTTGGCCGTTGGTATGGATGACACGTTACACCTGGCATAAACCTTCCCCGAAGTTGGAGTATGGCTGCCTTAGTGGCAGGTTGAAAAAAAAGGTCGTAGAAACAAAACCCCACTCTCTTTGTTTGGGAATGGGATTAATCCTTGCCTGTCTATACAGGGAGGGTGCACAGGAGTAGCAGCCTGTGTACGCAAAAAGAAAAAGATTTAAAAAAAAAAAAAAGAAGAAGAAAATCCAGATCTCCACCAAAATCAAGTGGATTAATCTTGGGCCACACTCTCCCTTTCCACAAAGTGTTCTTACAATCGGTTCCGTAACTTTTGCGCTATACAGCTGACAAACACACACACACAAACAAAGATATATACAGGTGTACAGATAACCTGCTGGTGTAGGTTAATAATGTCCTCCCACCCCTCACCCCCACCCCACTATCAACATCTTCAAGTTTTGATTACCATAATTCCTCCAGCCACATAGAGCCTTTCCGGGGGTGTTAAACTCACACAGGGGAGGGAAAGGGTCACATCATAAACAGGTTAGATCATCGCAACAACAACAACAACAACAACAACAACAACAAAAAAAGATTGTCTTGAAAGAAACAAGTAATAAAAGCAATTGTAAAGACTACAAGCCCTACTGGACGGAGGAACTTCAGAATCTGGAAGATGTCGTTACGGAAGCCAGGGACAGAGCAGAAAAGCAGAGAGAGAGAGAGAGAGAGAGAGAGAGAGAGAGAGAGAGAGAGAGAGAGAGAGAGAAAGAGAGAGAGAGAGAGAGAGGGGGGGGGGAGGGAACCGAGTTGGAGTTTGTGTGCGTATTGTATATACATTTATTGTATATGATTGTACTCTCTCTCTCTCTCTCCTCTCTCTCTCTCTCTCTCTCTCTCTCTCTCTCTCTCTCTCTTATGTCAATCAGTTATGCAGAATACAAGACCAGCGTGTGATTGTCGCCCAACCAGCTAATCAGATTCAAAGGCTCCCACTGACGTCACTGTCACTGACCATCCTTGTAGTTGCAACATCACAATCAATAATCGATAAGAATGCAATCACAGTCAAGATAGCCCAAGGTTTTAGAGAGCGCAAAGGCAGTAGTATACTGACTTCCATAAAAAACGCGAAAATTTGAAAGGCTATTTTTCGGGTGAAAAGGGGTGAATAATTATACAATATTGAACCATTGTGGCAAGTTGTTTGGGTCCAAGACTCACGTGCAGTGAAAAAATTGTGTGAGCAACACATCATTCCCGGCATTGGAGGGTCAACAAAAATGGCAAACTGGTTGCTGCATGTGAGGCACGTGCACACCATGCAGAGCAAAGTTAACCAGCGACAAGTACGCAGGCATGCAGCCTTTATAAAGCCGCGCTACAAGGTTCAGGTAACGACTTGCCGTCTGAGCGCTACAGAGATGCCAAGACTACGAGCAGAGGAACGCAATCGTGCCCTAGGCCATCTGGAGGCTGGTGTGGATGCCAGGCAGGTCGCCAACATCTTTAACGTCCACATCTCAACCATCTATCGTCTGCAGCACTGGTACCACTGATGGTCATCACCGGCCAAGCGGTCCTTGGGTCACCACACAAAGAGAGGATCGCCATCTTGTTCGAACCCATCTGCGGGACAGGCAGCAAACAGCCGCTAACACTGCTCGACAGGTGCCTGGGAATCTCCAGCAACGAATCAGCCTCAACACTATGCGGCGGCATCTTCAGGAGAATGGGCTGGCATGTAGGCGTCCTCACAGAGGTCCGGTACTGACACCAAGACACCTGCAGGACAGGCTGCAGTGGGCACAAGCCCGAATCAACTGGCGCAGGCAGCAGTGGGGACGCATACTGTTCTCAGATGAGAGCCGTTTTGTATTGACATGGCTGACGGTCGTGTCAGAATATGGCGTCGACCTGGTGAACGCAATGCTGACTCCTGTGTGGTAGAGCGGAACCCCTGGGGAGGCCCGAACGTTATGATATGGGGTGCAATTGGCATTAACCACGCCATAGGACCAGTCATCTTTCAGAACATTGGTCCTGGTCGCGGACAGGGTGTCAATGCACAGCGCTACATCAACCAGGTGCTCAGACCCCATGTCGATCCTTTTTTTGCGCAACACCAAACTGTACATTCCAACAGGACAATGCAAGACCACACACCGCCAGGGCCACCCAGCAATTTCTTCAGCATAACAACGTCAATGTGTTGCCCTGGCCAGCCCTCAGTCCCGATTTAAACCCAATAGAACATTTTTGGGATGAACTTGGCAGACGGTTGGACCTCCTGCGTCCACGACCAGCAACAGCGGCTCAACTTCACCAGGCCATCGTCCATGTGTGGGCTGGTGTGCCAAGGGGACGCATCAACCATCTGGTCCACTCAATGAGCCGCAGGTGTCAAGCAGTTGTCAACGCAAATGGTGGCCACACACGGTATTAGGACTTCAAGCTGGTTTGTCACATGACCTTGGATTTTCCACACAAAAGACATATTGCTGATGACATTTTCACACATTACCGGTGTAATGAATCAAATCACGTTGAATTCTCGCTTCCACTCTGTACAATTGTGACCAATAAAATTCACCCCCAATCTTCAGCTTGTTTTGTTTTTCGCGTTTTTTTTATGGAAGTCAGTATATTAGCAGATCTCTAGGGACACCTCTTGAGTGGTATTGGGCGTCCCCGGACAAATGACCATCGTCTCTACCACAGCGAAGAGGATTTCATTGCACAAGGTTTCATGTTAAGTTGACATAGTGTAGGTGGTGTGCTTCTGTTAAAAGGCAAGGAAACGCCTTGATGCATGAGATGTCATCATGATCCATTCACTATGTGTGTGTGTGTGTGTGTGTGTGTGTGTGTGTGTGTGTGTGTGTTTAATTATCTGTGTGTCTGTATGTGTGTATCTGTTGTGGTTGTATTGTACACAACTGTTAACGATGGGGGATAAATTCCTGCTCTTTGAAGGCAGTTCAGTTGACGTACATCGCTGACTGAAGTGAATAACCGGAGCTAGACAAATCTCCCCTTTGACCCTCATCCAGATCGACAAGAGCTAGATTCTAGTGACAGGTTTGAAGACTTTACCTTCAGCAGAAAATTAAAAATTCAGTGACATCGGTCCCAAATGGAGACGTGTCCATTTTCAACAACAAACTGCATAGATCTGACTTTTCAAGCAGCGGAAATCTCGTCTGTGTATGGTCTTTGACAACAAAAGTGGTAGTAATTCTTTCTTTATTCATTTTTTTTAAATGATACTTTGATGATCATCGTCATTACCATTATCATTATTCCTATCGCTAATATAGTTAGCATCATTACTACCTCGATTCACACATAGTCTCCTTGACAGCCTCGTTTTCATTCAATGCTCATCTTGCGCTGAAGTGAATGAAGATAAGTGATTGCTCGTTCATTTTTGTTGTCCTGAGTGTTTTGTGTCTTGCCTGAAGAAGACCCAGTGGGGTTGAAACGCATCGTGTTTTGTCTCGTGATTCGTTCGTCCACGTTCTCTTGGCGGTTCGCTATTAATTATATTTAAAATTTGTTCAGATTTCCGCTGCAGTCGCCTCACTTTGCAACTAAAAGTTGTAGGATCCAGACGTAGCCTTAGTAATCAAAATGCATGAAACATTCTACACAGCTACAAATACAAAACGTCAAAAATACATTTATTGAATTGGCTAGGCTCTGCATTGTTTATTTAGTTTTTTTTTCTTCTTTTTTTGCATTGTTCTGTACTGTGTTGCACTGTCCTGTACTGTACTGCACCGTTCTGTACTGTTCTGTACTGTCAGCTTGTACCGTAAAATAGACAGATACACACAAACCAGGATTTCTTCTCTTCTTTCCAGATTAACCATCCTCCGCTCCACGTGCAAAATTTCCGAAAACAATAAATATTTCTCAATGATTGATGCTTCCGAACTGGCGTTGGTTTATCTTGTTTTCTCCCAATATCAGTTATTTAAATTAATCTGGTTCAATTGCTCTGTGCAGATGAAATGAGAATGTGTGTGTTATTTCACTAATATTTCCTGTGGGGAAAACCAGAAGGATGAAAACGAATCTGTCTTTTGACTGATTAGTTATGATGACCGTCAATATCAAAAAGGAGAAGATTTTTTGAAAGGTCTTTATGCTTTGACAGATAAACTGTTTCGAAAACTCGAATCAGGGCAGAGCGTATTCATACACGCACACACACACACTCACCACACACACACACACACACACACACACACACACACACACACACACACACACACACTCACTCACTCACTCACACACACACCACACACACACACACACACACACACACACACACACACTCACTCACTCACTCACTCACACACACACACACACACACACACACACACACACACACACACACACACACACACACACACACACACTCACTCACTCACTCACTCACTCACACACACACACACACACACACACACACACACACGCACACACACACACACACACACACACACACACACTCACTCACTCACACACGCACAAGAGCATGTCCGCGCGCACGCCTACATAGTGCCATATTTTGTATTCCATTTTTAGGAGAAAAAAACAAAAACAAAACAAAAGGCACTCTACAGACCACAGGCACCATACAAAATTATTAATTTTCACCAGTAACAGCTCGTACAGATTGAAGGAGTTACTTCCCATATACATTTTCGAAATAAGATACTAAAGTACGTAAATGCCAACGTTAAATCTCTATTATTAGAAAGTACTGACCTTCCACGAAAAGATCTGACTTCGTAGACATTTCATTAACTTGTAATCAGTAACTTTACGTTGTCCACGTTCAGTTTAAAAAAAAATCCTTTTTAATTGGAAACAAACAAAAAAAAAACGTAATAATCTCTCTGAACAAATTTTGAATCTATCTTTTTACCCAGATCTGGGACCGGAATAGCTCAGTGGTATAGCGCCGGACTCGCAATCTTGGTGATCCTGGGTTGCTGGTTCGAATCTCCACCGGGCCGTTTCGGTACACGGTGAATTTTCCCGTATGAGTTAACATACAGTCCCTCGAATGAGACAATAAACCGAGGTTCTGTGTGTGAACGCACGCATGACATCTTGCGCACTCGTAAACCCCCATCACCAACTTTCGGAAGAGAAGGCCAGTTTGGCCGTTGGTATGGATGACACGTTACACCTGGCATAAACCTTCCCCGAAGTTGGAGTATGGCTGCCTTAGTGGCAGGTTGAAAAAAAAGGTCGTAGAAACAAAACCCCACTCTCTTTGTTTGGGAATGGGATTAATCCTTGCCTGTCTATACAGGGAGGGTGCACAGGAGTAGCAGCCTGTGTACGCAGAAAGAAAAAGATTTAAAAAAAAAAAAAGAAGAAGAAAATCCAGATCTCCACCAAAATCAAGTGGATTAATCTTGGGCCACACTCTCCCTTTCCACAAAGTGTTCTTACAATCGGTTCCGTAACTTTTGCGCTATACAGCTGACAAACACACACACACACAAACAAAGATATATACAGGTGTACAGATAACCTGCTGGTGTAGGTTAATAATGTCCTCCCACCCCTCACCCCACCCACTATCAACATCTTCAAGTTTTGATTACCATAATTCCTCCAGCCACATAGAGCCTTTCCGGGGGTGTTAAACTCACACAGGGGAGGGAAAGGGTCACATCATAAACAGGTTAGATCATCGCAACAACAACAACAACAACAACAACAACAACAAAAAAAGATTGTCTTGAAAGAAACAAGTAATAAAAGCAATTGTAAAGACTACAAGCCCTACTGGACGGAGGAACTTCAGAATCTGGAAGATGTCGTTACGGAAGCCAGGGACAGAGCAGAAAAGCAGCCATCACTGGAGAATAACATAGCGCTGAAGGAAGTAACTGCCAGATATAAGCTGTCCTGCGCACAAGCTGCAAGAAAAAGCTGGCAAGAGAAAACTGAAAGCCTAAATCTCGACAGGGATGGCAGCAAGCTGTGGAAACTGGCTAGAACCCTCTGTAATGAAACAACAAGTCACACCACTATAACAGTACAAGAGAATGGAAATTATCTCTCTGGAAAGAAAGCAGCAGACCACTTCATAGACGTCTATGAAAACATCAGCAATCTGGAAGTCCCTCCTGAACATAGAGCTGCAGTGCACAGGGCCCAAGGTGAACTTCATGAGGAAGAGCCCCAAGAGGAAGTCATGATCACAGCTTTCACAGAGAAAGAGCTGGAGGAAGCGTTGCAGAGCCTCAGTCTGAAGAAGTCACCTGGACCAGACGGAATCACAAATGAAATGATTCTGCATCTTGGAATGAAGAGCAAGGCAGTCATTCTAAAAATCTTTAACTCCAGCTGGAAGACAGGATCAGTACCACAGTGTTGGAGGGAAGCAGACATGATCCCCATTCACAAAAAGGGAAAGGACAAGTCGAAGTGTCGAGTGTATTGCTTACAGAAATTGAGATACCTTGGAGTGAACTGTAACGTTTTAAAAGCATTCTACAGAAGCAATATTGAATCTGTGATCACTTTTTCATTTTTAGTGTGGTATGGTGGATTAAATGTGAAAAACAAATGCTTGCTGGAAAAGATCGTGAAACGGTGTGGTAAGATTATTGGTGTTAAGCAACAAAGTTTAGGAGAAATGTTTGAAATAAGAGTGCCTAAGAAAGCTCAGAAGATTGTATGTGATGAAACCCATCCTCTGTTCCCCTTTTATGAAACGATGCCTTCAGATAGACGATTCCGGCAATTGAAATGTGAAACCAACAGACTGAATCGTAGTTTCTTGCCTATTTCAATCCGTTCATTGAATAATCACTGACCTGACCATCCTGAGTAAATGTTTAATGCTGTCGTTATAAAGATAGAGGAGAGGGTGAGGGCGAGACTTGGATAGAGAGAGAGAGAGGGGTGGGGATGGGGGGGGGGGAGGGGGGGGGGGAGAGAATGAGAGTGTAGATGTTTTGGGGAGGGGGATGATAATCAAGTGACAATGATTTAAAATTACCTCAGTTCTCATGTGTGTGTCATTCATTTAACGTCTTTCCACTAATCGTGATATCAGTTCTCATCCCGTGTTGATTGTGTGTGTGTGTGTGTGTGTGTGTGTGTGTGTGTGTGTGCGTGCCCCTTTTTTATGGTTTATTTTAGCGTACAGCTGTTTTTTTTATTAAATTGACTGGATGTAAAATGGAGTGTATGTTGGGTAGAGTTATTGATTAGTTTTATGTGAAAATAAGCCTTACTTTATTTATATTGTTTTTAAATGTGTGGGCATGTGCAGGTGTGAGTGCATTTGCACATTTTATATTATTCAATGTTGTGTACTCATATGTCATGTGTTTATGTGCTCCCACCACAACACAAAGTTCTTATGAAAGAAAATAAAGTGTCTTGAATTGAAGGCTGACAGCTACAGACCCATCAGCCTTACAAGCTGCTTAGGAAAGCTGATGGAGAGACTTGTCAACACAAGGCTTGTCTGGCACTTGAGGAGCATCAGCTGTTGAGCCCTGAACAGGCAGGCTTCCGCCAACACAGATCAACAGAAGACCAGATCACATTTATCACGCAAAGCATTGAAGACGCTTTCCAAGAAAGGAAGAACACGCTTGCTGTCTGGATTGACATGGAGAAGGCGTTCGACAAAGTCTGGAAGGACGGACTTAGGCTCAAACTACGGCGATGTGGTGTGTCTGGGAGGATGTACACCTGGATCAGCCAGTACCTACACAACCGCCAAGCCCGAGTAAAGATTCAGGGCCAAAAGAGCAAGAAGAAGGTGCTGAGACAGGGAGTACCACAAGGAGGAGTCCTTTCGCCAACGCTGTTCCTCATCTTCATAGATGACATCGTCAGAGAACTGCCAAAAGGGGTCAGAGGAGCGATCTACGCAGATGATCTGGTGCTTTGGTGCTCTGAAGAGTACACCACCACAGCACAGGTACGCCTCCAGACTGCGCTCAACAAGATCAGCGACTGGACCAAGGAATGGCTTGTCTCTGTCAACTCAAGCAAAACAACCTACACAGTCTTCAGCCTATCCAGCAAGAAGCAAGAGGCGAAGCTGACACTGAACAACCAAAGGCTTGCAGAGGAACCCACACCTACCTACCTGGGAGTGACCTTTGAACGCAGGCTCACTTGGAAACAGCAGATCACCAGATGCTGTAGCAAGGCCAAGTTGAGACTGGCGATCATGAGGAAACTTGCGGGGACGGACTGGGGGGCTGACGAACGTATCCTGAAGAGACTCTATACGGGGAGAGTCCGACCTGTAGTTGAGTACGGGACGTCAGCATGGGCATCAGCTGCAAAGTCTAACCTCGACCATCTCAATAAGATACAGAACCAAGCTCAGCGTGTCATAACTGGCGCCATGAGATCCACCCCAATTCTGAAGATGGAAGAGACACTGGGCTACAGTCATTGGAGGACAGAAGGGACACAAAGATCCTCATCCAAGCAGCAAAATTCAAACGCCTTGAAAACCATCCAATGAACAACAGAATGAGCAGACCCACCAAGAGCCGGTTGAAAAGAGGCAGCTTCATCCACCAGTCAAGACGCCTTGAAAGACAAACTCCAGTCTTGATGGAACATGAAGCAAAGCCTATCCCGGCAAATGTCACCCACCCATCTTGGAAGAGGCAGGTGTTCCCAACAGTCGTCACCAGCATTCCCGGAGTGGAGAAGAGAGGAATACAGTCAGACACCCAAAGGAAGGCTCTGGCCATGGAGTACATCTGCAACCAGTATCCCCAGGAAGACTGGAACCATGTCTTCACAGATGGCTCCGCCACAGAGGCAACGAGGGATGGTGGAGCTGGAATCTTCCTCCGATACAAAGACGGAGATGAAGAAATTGCAATTCCAACAGGAAAGTACTCCACCAACTTCCGAGCTGAGCGAGAAGCCCTCTGTGAGGCAGCCACGACAGTCTTGCAGAACTCCAAAAGAACAACGGGGCAGGTGGTGGTCTTCTCTGACGCTCTCTCCGTGCTCCAAGCCCTCAAGAACTCCCGCTGCAAAGAACAGAACCATCTCACTTCAGCCCTTGTTGCCCTGAGTGCCAGAGTGGAGAAAGTGGTGATACAATGGGTACCAGCACACTGTAGCATCAGAGGCAATGAAAAAGCGGACATTCTGGCAAAAGACGGTGCACAGAAGGAGCAGGCCAACAACCTGGTGTCATACGATGAAATTAGGACAATCATCAAGGCACAACAAGGAATAAAATGGCGCCTCCTGCATCCCAAATACAACCCAGAAGACACATACCATTTGCTGGGACGACGGGAACAGGTCAAGATCTTCCGCCTGAGGACTGGACACAATCGCCTGCTCCACCACATGCACACAAAATTTGGCATTGGACAGAGTGGAGAGTGCCCTTGTGGTGAGGGACCAATGACAACTGACCACATCCTTCAAGTCTGTACGACGTATGCAGCATCCAGGAGAAAGTACTGGCCAACACCGACAGCAGTGGAAGCCAAGCTGTACGGCACCTGGAGGAGCTGCGACGGACGGCAGCCTTCATCGAGGACACCGGGCTGCTCATCTAACGGGATGGCGAACGAGGAAGAAGAAGAAATAAAAGCAATTAATGACATATTGGCTAAACTATTGATATCTTGCGGAATCTGAATTTAGGCAATGCTGAGAGAGCCAGACATTACTTTCACTTTTTCTTTGTTTTATTATTGTGTTTATTTATTTACCCATTTTGCTTCCAAATTTGTAAAAAAAAAAAAAAAAAAAAGAATAGCATCAAACATTCGTAAAAAAGCGTTTAAATGTCATTTAAAAATTTGCCTTGAAAAGCTGTATGGCTGAACAGACACCGCAAAATGTTCACTAGTGTTCAGTGTACTGAGTGTATAATTTTTCTATCTAATCATTAGCTTACGGGAGGAGAAAAAGCTGGCATGACATAAATTGCTATCAGTTTTACAAAAAAAAGGTAAGTTCCCAGAAGCCAAGAGAATGGTCCATCATGCAGGAAAAACAGAGTACGATAGTAAAAACAGACAACAAAAAAAGAGATTTAAGAATAACAGCAGTCATTTCAGTATAGTGTCCTTTACTTTGTTTTCCAGAACAAGAATACCACACGCGTAAAATACCCCTCCTGACGTCAGCACAATGACGTCACTCTGCCCCTCTCTGCTGCTTTTGGCAGTCGTCATCGCCTCCTTCAAGCTCATCTTCACCGAACACCTCGACTTCGGCGACAGCGTGGGCATGGACCTGGAAGAACTGGACTCCATGGAAGACGCCTTTCCCAAGCGGGGCTTCGTGGACAAGCGAGGCTTCGGCAACAAACGAGAACTGGCCGAGAAAAGAGGATTCGTCGACAAACGGGGCTTCGTTGACAAGCGGGGCTTCATTGACAAACGGGGCTTCGGCAACAAACGAACGCACGACACCGCGCCCTTCTTGTCCGCGTTGCTAGGCGGTTACCTGGGGCAACCGCCGTTGACAGGAAGCAGCGCGCTGAGGCGACTGTTGGAGAAGGAAGGCGCGTGGCAGTGACTTGGGATTGCCCTCCCTTTCCGTGATTTTTAGACTAAGAAAGGGTGCAGCAGTTGTTTGAAATTGTCTCCCTTTCCTGCACTTTTCTTTTCTTCAAGGATATTCACGCATGAAAGTACGGAAAACGCCATTAATGATTGACTTGTACTTTTCAGTTTGTCAGCAAGATCTCTTAAAC
>CM031627.1:21792900-21815400 GCA_018398815.1 Conus ventricosus
CTACACATGGATGTCCGTCGTGGTCGACGAAGACGTCAGTGACTCCGCATGTGTGAGCGCAAGCCAACGCTGGACACACAGATACGTCTGCACTCTGGGCATGCAACAGCTGTCATTGGGTCAGGTCTCCTCTCTTTGCGGGCTTGGCGCTTCTGGTCCAATTCCTGCAAACGCTTCTCTTCGAAGCTATTTACTCCTTTGTGGACAGCAAGTCGCCAGGCACTGCGGTCTGTGGCAAGTTTTTCCCAGCCATGAAGCGGGATGCCACAGGCCGCCAGTGATACTTTCAGGCAGTCTTTGAAGCGTTTGAGTGGCCGCCCAGTGTGTTCCTTGTTCCAGCTGCCAGCTCAGAGAAGAAGACCAGTTTTGGAAGTCGCGTGTCGTCCATTCGTATCACATGCCCGACCCCCTCAACTGCATGCCTAAGGGCTGCTTTGCAAACAGGGCAAACATGGCAGCACGCTGGATCAGATCTGTAATTATGGGGACGGATCTTTCTTCCACAGCAAAATCAGAACGGACAATTTTTTAAGTGGTAGCATCGCCAAGAACAAAGTATGAAAATGTAGTTGTCTCGCGCGTTCGGTACTGATGTCATGATCGCGTCACATTTTTCTTTTGATTCTAAGCCCTCATCTCCCCTCTCTCCCTCTCCCCCGCCCCCTCACCCCCCCCCCCCTTCACTTTATGGATGAGATTAACGTCCTATTTGCCTGAGACCCCTAAGGACAAGGTTTTCCAGACTTTAGTCTAGGTCCCCACCCCCCCCCCCCCCCCCCCCCCCCTCCCATGTTGTTTGTATTAAAGACCTATCAAGCACATCCCCAGCTTCAGAGAGAGAGAGAGAGAGAGAGAGAGAGAGAGAGAGAGCTAAAACAAGAACAAGAATAAGACACCCCCCAAAAAAAAATAAAAAATAAATAAATTAAAAAAAAATAGAGGTAACGTAAGCAACAAGACAGCCCAGTTCAACCCACACCAGCTCTTCTTTCTCTCTCTCTCTCTCTCTCTCTTTCTGGATGCGCCTTCTCAGTCAATGCAAATGAGGGAGCAGAAGCGACACCTTGGAGCTAAGGGAGATAACCTAGTCCAATCTGCTCCGATCTGTTACTGCCAGGCAGAAAACCCGCCTGGCCGCAGAGACCGGGGTCAGGAGAAAAGGACAAAGGGAGAGAATCTCTGCATCTGTCTTCTCCATAGTCCTTCACTTTTTTTTCTCTCCTCTCCCTCCGCGCAAAACAGACAGCGCACCGTTCCAGATTTATCAAAGCCAGCTCAATATGGCAACAGCAGCAGCAGGAGCAGCAGCAACAACATCAATCATCGTCGTTCTCACCATCACCATCATCATCATGACAAAGCATTACTAAGGAACACTTTATATTCCAGCAAAAGTGTAGATTTTCCTGTGCCCTTCACAAGATCGATAATGAAATATTGATGCAATTACACATGATAAGATCAATGCAATAGACTGATAAGATCAGTACAATAGCCTGATAAGATCAACACTATAGGCCGAAAAGATCAATACAATAGACTGATAAGATCAATTCAATAGACTAAGTCAGCGCCCTCGCGCTCCTCAGTTTTGCCAATGCTTTCGTCTATGCAAATGTATTTTTTACGGTGATTGTTATTATCGTGTAGCACCTATCCTTCGTCAGACCAAGCCCTGAGCGATTTACAACCCGCACTCACATTTACAATAAGGGCTGCCTACCTCGGTAGAGGCGACTGAAGATCTGATTGGTGGCGCTGATCATTCGCTTCCCGTGTTGTTAACTCAAATATTCGTCACTCCTGCCGTCACTCTTTCCTCCCATTCTTACGGATTTGTCAGAGCCTCAATGACTCGCACAAATCTCTTTGAATTTCTGGACACTAAGCCACCGCGTGCCACTTAAGAACTGTTCAGCCGGCTAGGCTGCCCTGTCAGGTTGCCGCGTGTTGTTATCCATTGTCCAGCAAGGTCGGCCCACTGACTGAACGTTGGATTTTTGCCCGAGCGCAAACCACAGTACATGTGCTTCGATCTCTGTGGTTTGACACTATGGGTGATGACGTGTGACGAGCAGTGAACCTGAGGATAGCAGGCAAGCAGGCAGCCAATCAGATCGACAGGAAATGGCGAAGGTCTTCTGTAATGTATACAATGAAATTCTAACTGACGAAAGCCGAAGATATTTGTCCTCGTTTCCTCTCTGATTTATGATTTTATGGTCTTCGGTGGATTGATCAGGTGGACACGAACCTAGATGATGTTTGGCAGTGTTGTAACATTACCTTGTAGACTTAGCGTAATAGTGAAAGTGGAGACAAAACAGAAGTAGTAAAGAGGAAGCGTGTGCCTCAGGGTCGTTGACCAGTGTGTCGCAAAAAAGCACGATGACGGATTTATCTTGAATGGCATTCAAAGCTAGAAACTCTTGAGACTGCAATAATTTGTTCAAAACAGGTCTGCAGTGTGGTAACTATGGTATGGGGTTCATTTTGCGAATAAGTTTGCCGTACAGCTTCGACGTTGGGGTTGGATTACAAATGTACTGCAGAAGCTGCAAGGAACATCACCAGACAAGCCCTAACATGGAATCCCCAAGGAAAGCGAAAAAAAAGGGTCGCCCAAGGAACACCTGGCGCCGGAACCTGGAAGCTGACATCAGGAACATGTGGATGACATGGAACAGTGGAAAGAAGAGCTCTGGACAGAGATGCCTGGGGGTACTTGGTCGGCGGCCTGTACCCCAGGAGGGGTAATAGACGATGAAAAACAGCTTTGATGAATTAAAGTGCTTTCGCTGACGAGTTCAAACCCATCATGGTGGACAGAAAACTGTCACGTCACTCGTGGGGCTGCATGTGTTCTTCTGATAGTAACAACATTAGTTTTGTTTTTTTTTGTATTGATTTAAAAACAGGCGAAGATGGCACCCCAATTCGGCACCAACGGTATTCTAGTCACAAAATTTAAATCTGTAGCGCTTGCCTTTTATATCTGAGATCGTCAAAAAACGTGCGTTGTTCAAAGAAAGAAAAGGGGAGAAACATTGACCCAAAATGTGCGTTACAAATCAGCAATAAGGGTTAGGGACTAATTGCATTAGCTGTCGGGGTTTTTAAGTCCCATCCTTGGTACATGATTGATGTGGAAATTAAGGTAACCCGAAATAAGCTCAGGGCTTTGGGGGCTTTTCGATATTTTCGTCGTTTATGTCTTTAACGTCATTCCGTTGGTCGACAAGGTTCTGAGGGTGTCGGTGTTTTGAGCTCTGTTAGTCCGTTATGCCTTTAACGTCATTCCGTTGATCGACAAAGTTTCTGAGGGTGTCGGTTGTTTTGAGCTCTGTTAGTCCCTTATGTCTTTAACGTCATTCCGTTGGTCGACAAAGTTTCTGAGGGTGTCGGTGTTTTGAGCTCTGTTAGTCCGTTATGCCTTTAACATCATTCGTTGATCGACAAAGGTTTGAGGGTGTCGGTGTTTTGAGTTCTGTTAGTCCCTTATGTCTTTAAGTCATTCCGTTGGTCGACAAAGGTTCTGAGGGTGTCGGTGTTTTGAGTTCTGTTAGTCCGTTATGTCTTTAACGTCATTCCGTTTGGTCGACGAAGGTTCTGAGGGTGTCGGTTGTTTTGAGCTCTGTTAGTGTTTATAGGTAATTTATTCCCTAAAGCTTCATTTTTCACCCAAAAAGAAAAAATTTTGGGCTAGAAAAAAAAAAGTCGAATATTTTACCAACTCCACAGAGACCACACAAACGAAAATGTCTTCGCTTTCGCCGAAATTTCATTGTCGACACGGTCCACAGGTTTCTGGTGTCAATACGTGCGAGTGAAGAACTACATCGAGAGGATTGATCTGATTCGCAGCGAACAGCCAACGTAGATTTATACTACTGACGTCGTATTCGAGAGAAGTTAAAAGAGATGCCAGGATTTGTCTGGTCACTTCCTGTATCCTTGGTTACAGTTTGAAAATGGCCCGCTTTGAGAGGTCGAAAGGGATTTTAGAAGGACACGATTTAGGTGTTGTTTTGTGCTGTTTGTCCAATATTTAATAGGTCTCTTCGAGCTGAAAAAAAATATTGAAAATCTCCTAGAGTAGTAGGCTTTTAACGAGGAAGGGAAGGGACAGGTGTGTGTGTGTGTGTGTGTGTGTGTGTGTGTGTGTGTGTGTGTGTGTGTGTGTATGTGTGTGTGTGTGTGTGTATGCGCGCGCGTGCGTGCGTACGTGTGTGTGTAACAGGAACAGCGATAAGTGACTCAAAGATTTTACGTGCAACTATCTACTTCCACTGGTCTGCATCAAATCACTGTCATTGCAGCAGTATACATGCAGCTATTTTGATTAATCGTTAAGAGAAACAGTTGGACAATGTTAGAGTACTGCTATTGTACAGAAAACAACACCACTGCACAAGAACAGATTTGAATATAAAACTATGTTATAAAGCAAGCAGCTGTGACAATCACTCTGCGTGTGCGACGTGGCATCGTTCCCGACTAACCAGGTACACAGTTTCGTACAACGAACTTTGTAGAAGCTTGTAGGACGTCTGAAAAAGGTATGCATGGGAGAGGGGAGGAGTATACATCAAGTGATGAACGCTTTGTTGACATTATAGTAAGGTGGTGAAGGAGGAATAGGAAATGGGAGGGGGGGGGGGTAAACATTAAGTGATAAACGTCTGATTGACATTGCAGTAAGGTGGTGAAGGAGTAAGAAACAAATGGGAGAGGGGAAGGAGGGGAGGGGTGTATACATCAAGAGATAAACGTTTTGTTGACATCAATGCAAGGACGCGAAGGTGGATAATAAATGGTAGAGGGGAGGGGGGAGTATACGTTTAGTGAAAAACGTCTTGTTGACATCACTGTAAGGTGGTGAAGAAACAATAACAAATTGGAGAGGGGAGGGGGTGTACATTTAGTGATAAATATTTTGTTTACATCACTCTAAGGTGGTGACGGAGGAATAAGAAATGGGAAAGAAAGAGGGGGGGGGGGGGGGGGGGTATACTGTCAGTGAAAAACGTCTTGTTGACGTCACTGTAAGGTGGTGAAGGGGAATAATAAAAGGGAGGGGGAGGGGGGAGGGTATTAAATGACGATTGTCTTGTTGACGTCACTGTAAGGTGGTGAAGGGGAGATAATAAAAGGGAGGGGGAGGGGGGAGGGGTATTAAATGACGATTGTCGTGTTGACGTCACTGTAAGGTGGTGAAGGAGGAATAATAAAAGGGAGGGGGAGGGGTATTAAATGACGATTGTCTTGTTGACGTCACTGTAAGGTGGTGAAGGAGGAATAATAAAAGGGAGGGGGAGGGGGGAGGGGTATTAAATGACGATTGTCTTGTTGACGTCACTGTAAGGTGGTGAAGGGGGAATAATAAAAGGGAGGGGAGGGGGGAGGGTATTAAATGACGATTGTCTTGTTGACGTCACTGTAAGGTGGTGAAGGGGGAATAATAAAAGGGAGGGGAGGGGTATTAAATGACGATTGTCTTGTTGACGTCACTGTAAGGTGGTGACTTGACTTGACTTGACTTGGTCCCTTAGACGTCGGTCCGTAGGGGCACCCCTGAAGCAGTGACAACCATCCTTCTCCATTCCTCTCTGTTCTCCGCCCTCCGCAATGTGTCTCTCAGCCGCAGGCCTGTCCATTCCGTGATGTTATCCTCCCATCTTTTCCTTGTCGACCTCTTCGCCTTTGTCCTGGTACTGTGCCCTGCATGATTGTCTTGGCAAGGCCTGTTGATCGTGTGATGTGTCCATACCATTTCAATTTGCGTCTTTTTACTGAGGTTAGGAGATCGACATATGGACCAATTTCATTCACGATGCGCTTTTTAACTTCCACATTGCTGATGTGATCTCTGTATGAGATGCCAAGGAGTCGTCTGAAGCACCTCATTTCCATTGTTTGGATCTTTTTCTCAAGGTCTGATTTCAACGTCCATGACTCACAAGCATATAAGAATATCGCCATGACTAAGGATCGCATCAGTCTAATCTTTGAGCTGATGGAGATGTTTTTATTTCTCCAAAGAGGCGTTAGCTTAGATAGCGTAGCTGTGGTCTGAGCGACTCTTGAGATGATTTCAGGTCTTGATCCTTCATCTGAGATTGTTGCCCCAAGTACTTAAATGTGTTGACTGGTTCAAGCTTTTTGCTGTTGATGGTTATGTCTTGGGTAAAGCCGATTGGGTTGTTAGTCATGACCTCTGGTGGTGAAGGAGGAATAATAAAAGGGATGGAGAGGGGAGGGGTATTAAATCACGATTGCCTTGTTGACGTCACTGTAAGGTGGTGAAGGAGAAATAATAAAAGGGAGGGAGAGGGAGGGGTATTAAATGACGATTGTCTTGTTGACGTCACTGGAAGGTGGTGAAGGAGGAATAATAAAAGGGAGGGAGAGGGGAAGGGGGAGGGGTATTAAATGACGATTGTCTTGTTGACGTCACTGTAAGGTGGTGAAGGAGGAATAATAAAAGGGAGGGGGAGGGGAGGGGTATTAAATGATGATTGTCTTGTTGACGTCACTGTAAGGTGGTGAAGGAGGAATAATAAGAGGGAGGGGGAGGGGAGGGGGGAGGGGTATTAAATGATGATTGTCTTGTTGACGTCACTGTAAGGTGGTGAAGGGGGAATAATAAAAGGGAGGGGGAGAGGGGAGGGGGGAGGGTATTAAATGATGATTGTCTTGTTGACGTCACTGTAAGGTGGTGAAGGGGGAATAATAAAAGGAAGGGGGAGGGGGGAGGGTATTAAATGATGATTGTCTTGTTGACGTCACTGTAAGGTGGTGAAGGGGGAATAATAAAAGGGAGGGGAGGAGGGAGGGGTATTAAATGACGATTGTCTTGTTGACGTCACTGTAAGGTGGTGAAGGAGGAATAATAAAAGGGAGGGGGAGGGGGGAGGGGTATTAAATGACGATTGTCTTGTTGACGTCACTGTAAGGTGGTGAAGGGGGAATAATAAAGGGGAGGGGGAGGGGGGAGGGTATTAAATGACGATTGTCTTGTTGACGTCACTGTAAGGTGGTGAAGGGGAATAATAAAAGGGAGGGGGAGGGGGGAGGGGTATTAAATGATGATTGTCTTGTTGACGTCACTGTAAGGTGGTGAAGGGGGAATAATAAAGGGGAGGGGGAGGGGGTAGGGGTATTAAATGACGATTGTCTTGATGACGTCACTGTAAGGTGGTGAAGGGGGAATAATAAAAGGGAGGGGAGGGGGAGGGGTATTAAATGACGATTGTCGTGTTGACGTCACTGTAAGGTGGTGAAGGAGGAATAATAAAGGGGAGGGGGAGGGGGGAGGGGTATTAAATGACGATTGTCTTGTTGACGTCACTGTAAGGTGGTGAAGGAGGAATAATAAAGGGGAGGGGGAGGGGGAGGGGTATTAAATGACGATTGTCGTGTTGACGTCACTGTAAGGTGGTGAAGGGGGAATAATAAAAGGGAGGGGGAGGGGGGTGGTATTAAATGACGATTGTCTTGTTGACGTCACTGTAAGGTGGTGAAGGGGGAATAATAAAAGGGAGGGGGAGGGGGGAGGGGTATTAAATGACGATTGTCTTGTTGACGTCACTGTAAGGTGGTGAAGGAGGAATAATAAAGGGAGAGGGAGGGGGAGGGGTATTAAATGACGATTGTCTTGTTGACGTCACTGTAAGGTGGTGAAGCGGGGATAATAAAAGGGAGAAGTGGGGGGAGGGGGAGTACACTTTAAGTGACTATCGTCTTGTTGACAACTCTGTATGGTGATAAAAAAAAAGGAATAATAAATGTAAAAGTGTAGGCGTCACTGATTCGATCACGTGACCTGGGTTTGTCCCATGGTCGCATGATCTGAATCGAGTTCGCTCAGTCAGCAGCAACATCGCTGAGGAAGATGGCCGGACGGCTGTCGAAAGCTACGAATGAGTAGTGTATTTTCTTCTGTTGGGAGACTAGGTCAAATTCTAGGTAGCAATATGAATAATAAATGGGGAGAGAGAGAGAGAGAGAGAGAGAGAGAGAGAGGGAGGGGGGGGGGTATACATTAATGATGAATATGTTGTTGACATGACTCTATGGTGGTGAAGTACGAATAATGAATGGGAGGAGAGAAGGGGGGGGGGGGGGTGTACATTAAGTGATGGACGTACTGTTGACATCACTGTAAAGTCGTGAAGGAGGAAGACTAAATGGGAGGGGGTAGGGGAGGGGAGGGGGAGTATACATTAAATGATGAACGTCTTGTTGACATCACTGTAAAGTCGTGAAGGAGGAAGACTAAATGGGAGGGGGTGGGGGAGGGGGGGGGGGAGTGTACAATAAATGATGAACGTCTTGTTGACATCACTGTAAAGTCGTGAAGGAGGAAGACTAAATGGGAGGGGGTAGGGGAAGGGGGGGGGGGGTATGCATTAAATGATGAACGTCTTGTTGACATCACTGTAAAGTCGTGAAGGAGGAAGACTAAATGGGAGGGGGGGGGGAGGGGGAGTGTGCATTAAATGATGAACGTCTTGTTGGCATCACTGTAAGATAGTGAAGGAGGAATAACAAGTGGAAGGGGAAGTATACTTGTTGGCATTATTGGAACGTGGTGAAGGATCAATGATAAATGGTGGAGGGGGGGGGGGGGGTATGCATTAAGTGATGTACGTTTTTTTTTCCTGTACGACTGTGAGGAAGTGAAGGATGAATAATTAATGGGAGTGGGAAGTGGGGTTGATGACTAATGATGAACAACTTGTTGGCATCACTGTAAGCTGGGGAAGGAGGAATACGAAATGGAAAGAGAGGGAAGGGGTTGTATGCGTCATCAAGTAATGAACGTTTTGTTGACATCACTGTAAAGTCGTGAAGGAGGAAGACTAAATGGGAGGGGGTAGGGAAAGGGGAGTATACATTAAATGATAAACGTCTTGTTGACATCACTGTAAGATAGTGAGGAATAAGGAGAGAGAGAGAGAGAGAGAGAGAGAGAGAGAGAGAGAGAGAGAGAGAGAGAGAATTAAACTTTCGATCACCATCTTAATCCCTCCTCTCCTTTCCGTTCTCTTTGTTCGTCTGCATGCGTGTCTGTCATCTGTCTGTCAGTCCGCCTATCTGTCTGTTTCTGCGTCTCCGTCTGTCTGTCCTCCCCCCCCCCCTCTCTCGCTCTTTCTCTCTCTCTCTAGATCTCTCTCTCCCCCCCCCCCCCCCTCTCTCTCTCTTTGTCTTTGCCCCCCCCCCCCCCCCTCTCTCTCTCCTCGCTCTCTCCCAGCAATTTAAATAAATTTAAAAAAAAAGAATTGAAATCGACGAAAGAATCGATTTTGCTATACATTTATTGATACAGAATTAAATAAAGACACGTGGTCCACGTTCCATAATAAATAAATAAACGAGAGAGAGAGAGAGAGAGAGAGAGAGAGAGAGAGAGAGAGAGAGAGAGCTATAGATGTGCATACAAAGAAATGGTGTTTTTTTTACACGCGAATTATTTCTTTTTGAAGGAAAAACATGAAGAAATGAGTATCATTTTTAGACACAAAATATTTCTTTCAAACAAAGCAAAAAAAAAAAAAAAAAAAAAAAAAATGGAAAACTGGTATTGTATTAACTGCAACCAGTCCAACGTATATGGTGTCTGGATTGTAACATTAAAGGTTAATTAATGAAAAAGAAAAAGAGAAAAGGGGTGGTGGAGGAAAGAGAGAGAGAGAGACAGAGAGAGAGAGAGAGAGAGAGAGAGAGAGAGGCAGACAGGTAAAGAAAAAAAATATACACAGAAAGAATATTGTTCTAGAGACAATTTCCTACAGCAAAAAACAAATCAAACAAAAACAACAAACAAACAGACGAAAGAAAACAAAACACATAACTTAGTGATGTATAGTGTGGTACAGGACTGCTCTAAAGGCAGGTGAAGACAGTGCTTCTCTGGGTCCTCCCCAGCACCTTCGGGTGTTTCTTTTTCTTTTCTTTTTCTTTTCTTTTTCTTCTAAAGCATCGCGTCCATTTGTAGATGTTTCGGGTGAATATCATAACATTACGTTTACAAGCGAGAGAGGGGGAGGGGGTGGGGGTGTGTGCATAAAATCGAAGAGAGAGAGAGAGAGAGAGAGAGAGAGAGACCGACAGAGACACAAAGCCAATCAGAATCACAACGAAACTGAATGAACGAAAAGTCCCGCAGAATCTTGTCAGGATCTCACACGCCAACATGGCGCCTTGACTTCCGCTGACGTCACGGTGGTCCCTCACGTGACAGAGCTCAGCCGAGAGTGGACGGTGCGGCTAACCCTTTGGGGTCACAAATGCTCGGACAGCCGCTGCACAACGGAAAGGATTTTTTGCTTTGTTTGAGCACATACTGTTAGTTAGGCAGTATTAACTTCATTGTTCAGCATTCTATATATATATATATATATATATATATATATATATATATATATATATATAAAACTAATAAATTCCAAGGATAAGTATTGAGCACCATTCCCGCAACTTACAGAGCAGCTTGGTGTTGCAATGACTGCAAGAAATATTCAATTGTAAACAAAGCTTGCTCTTATGTCTTAGATTGAAGAAATAGGGGGAGATAAGCATTCATTTCTGCAGTGGTAGTTAATACTGCCTAACTAACAGTATATGCTCAAGTGGGTGGATGGGGAAAAATAAAATAAATGCTTCTCAAAATAAGCCTTCTGCAAGCTTATAGTCTCCAATAGGGAGGAAACTCACTACCACATAACTCCTGGTCATATACCGATATTTCGAAACCTGGTTGTTTCTCCTCAGTGACCGCGGAAAGTGGTAATTTGACTCCTCTACCTTTTCGGTTTTAAGAAGAATGCTATCCAGAAAAGGCTGGTGTGCAATACCGTAGTATGTTTGTTGAGTTTTTAAAAAAAACCCACACCAAAGGTGCCATCTAAGAAGCAAAAGAAAATGATGAAAGAACAAAACAAGCTACATTTTCTTGTGAAAAGTAGAAAATATAAAAAGATAACCTCTTAAGACACAAGTGCTGAGGGCCAGTGCTTGGAATGAATCCGCAAGGGACTAAAATACAACAAACTAATAAATTCCAAGGATAAGTACTGAGCACCATTATTTTATTTTTCCCCATCCACCCACTTGAGCACATACTGTTAGTTAGGCAGTATTAACTACCACTGCAGATATGAATGCTTATCTCCCCCATATTTCTTCAATCAAAGACATAAGAGCAAGCTTTGTTTATAATTGATATATATAATATATATATTATATATATATATATATATATATATATATATATATATATATATATACCTGCACATATATTTGAATGAAAAAGAAAAAGAGAAAAGGCGTGGTATATATATACATGCACACACAGACACAGACACAGGCACACACACACACACACACACACACACACACACACACACACACACACACACACGTGTGTGTGTGTGTGTGTGTGTGTGTGTGTGGTGTGTGTGTGTGTGTGTGTGTGTGTGTGTACATGTATACACACACACACATACATACATGTGTGTGTGTGTGTGTGTGTGTGTGTGTGTGTGTGTGTGTGTGTGTGTGTGTGTGTGTGTGGGGTTCTCTTTTTTCTTTTTTTTCTTTTTTTTTTTAAATAATTTTTTTTTACTGTCCCATCTTCTGTGCCACTAAAGTGGCATCGCAGCCTCGCCGCTCATTTCGACTCTCTGTCCACAGTCACAACCCCAGCACTGGTAATGGAGCAGTCAATGTCAAGCCGTCAGGAGGCAACCATCTGCGGAGACACTGCACTGCTGCCGAGTCACTTCGGTGGTGTTCAGTGGCGTCTGTTCTGATCCAACATACACAGGACACGGGCGGGGAGCGAAGTTCTTTTTACCACATCAGTTCCAGCTGGACCACGGAAACGAGCTATTCCGACAATTGCCGAGCCGGTTCGAGTGGACACGAAGTCGGCCGATCCCGATCAAAAACTTCGTCTGCATTGTGCGCGGATACTTCGAAGGCAAGAGTGGTGAGCTCGTACAGATGAGTACGATAGTCGCACGTTTATTCTGTTCTTAGCTATGGATAGATCAGACTTGTTAAATTGAATGAACGCGTTAAGGATGGAAAAGAAGGTGAAGAATAGCCACAGCTAACAAAATAAAAGGTGAGACGTTCTATCTAAGGGTAAGTGTTTGCCCAATTTTATTGAGGACCGACAAATGAAAAGGGAATTTCACATTCAGACCTTTTGAGTCAAATATTGCAGCAAATATCCCTCAGACTGAAGGAGTACTCTCTTTCATCACATAATACTTCATCGATGACTCAGAAAAATTAGTTATTGTGACACTTGTGCAAACTTGAGGATGGAGAATCTCCGCTCGCCGTCCACGCGTGATCGCATCAAGAAGTCAGTCGGTAGCTTCCCTTGAGACTTCGGTAAAGTCCGTAAGCCTTCGGAATGCTGTGTTCGGGCGTCCAGCTGGAACTGACGTGGTAAAAGAACTTAGCGGGGGAAGGGGGGAAGGAGAGGGGGAAACTACGTCAGTCCAACGACAGCCCCTGATTTTGTCAATACCGGTGCCGATGACAGCGCCAGAATCAAACCACAGCCATAGACTTGGACAGGGAAGAGCCAGAGATGAAGGGCAACAGAATTTGATTTTTTTTATGCTGATCAATGAGGGCGAGGATGTTGAAGACGATGCTTCGGATTTCCATTCTGGTCCGAGACTGACTGCATGACAGGGCTGTACTCTACACGCTAACGTTCATAACATATTCTGGCGTCAATCAGGCCCGTGGCATACAGACACCTGCAGTGTTGGTCAGGAATAGGAGCCACTCTCTCAGAGACGTATCCCTTTCAAGGACGAAACTCCACTGTGTGGTTCCAGTCTTCCCAACTGAACCGATGGCAAATTCAACTGTGGATAGGCACCGGTCAGGGCGGACCCCCCCCCCCCCCCCCTCCCCCCCCCCCCCCCCCCCCCCCCCCATAATTGACTGATGGGAATCGAACCCATGTCGGAGTTTGTTGTTCTCCACGTGTGTGAACCATGCAGCACCGCAAACTTCAAATTTCTCAGGAAAGAAACACATGATTTCCAGCCGCTGCAGCACAAAGATGAACATCTCGCAATGCTTTTTTTTTTTCTTTTTTCTTTTTTTTGCGGGATTTTTTTTTCGATGCCCCTCCCCCTCTCTCCCCTCCCTGCTTACATATGTACAATTTTACATTTATAGAGATGCATACAAATATTCATTCATACATAATATAAACAACAACACACACCACACACACACACACACACAGATAGACAGATAGATAGATAGACAGTCAGTCATAGAGAGAGAGGAGAGAAATTGAGGAAGATGGTATGGTTGGGGATGTGGAGTGGGTGTGGTGGATTCTTGGCAAAGAGAGAAGCGAGGAGGAAGAGGATGGCGGGGGGGGGGGGGTGGGGGGGGGGTATGCAGGTGGTGGTGGTTTCACTTTTCTCTACAACACAGGGATAGTACATTATTATATTACATTTTCTCAACATTTTGTTCAGGTGTTATTTTGGTTCGCTCTTGTATGATACGTCAATGCATTTTTTTTATGTCCAGCTGCACTTTATGAGTGGAGATGAGAGTTCTAATGGCAGAAAAAAAATATCTATAGCAAGCTGAGAAACATAAGTGTAGGGGGAAAAAAGAAAACAAAACAAACAAAACAAACAAAAAACAAACAAACAAAACAAACAAAAACAAACAAAAACAACAAACAAACAAACACAAAACAAACAAACAAACAAACAAACAAACAAACAAACAAAACAAACAACAAACAAACAAAACAAACAAACAAAAACAAACAAACAAACAAACAAACAAACAAAAACAAACAAACAAACAAAAAACAAACAAACAACAAAAACAAACAAACAAACAACAAACAAACAAACAAACAAACAAACAAACAAACAAACAAACAAAAACAAAACAACAAACAAACAAAAAAACAAACAAACAAACAAACAAACAAAAACAAACAAAAAAGAAAGGGAAGTCAAACACACAAGGATATAGAAAGATAGGAAGACATCTTTTTAACGTAGAAAACAGAGCAGTGATAATAACTAACTAAATACATACGTTGATCAATCAATGAATAAACAGATCAATCAATCAATAAATAATGAATTAATAACCAGATAAATGATAGTTAATGAATGAATAAACAAACAAAAAACAAACAAATAAGTGAAGAAGACAATTAAATGCATGAACAAATAATAAAACAACAAATCAATGAACAGATTGATAAACAGATCGACAGACAGATGAATAGGTAGATATATGGATAGAGGGATGGATAGATCGATAGATGCATAGACAGACAGATGAATAGGTAGATATATGGATAGAGGGATGGATAGATCGATAGATGCATAGACAGACAGATGAATAGGTAGATATATGGATAGAGGGATGGATAGATCGATAGATGCATAGACAGACAGATGAATAGGTAGATATATGGATGAGGGATGGATAGATCGATAGATGCATAGACAGACAGATGAATAGGTAGATATATGGATAGAGGGATGGATAGATCGATAGATGCATAGACAGACAGATGAATAGGTAGATATATGGATAGAGGGATGGATAGATCGATAGATGCATAGACAGACAGATGAATAGGTAGATATATGGATAGAGGGATGGATAGATCGATAGATGCATAGACAGACAGATGAATAGGTAGATATATGGATAGAGGGATGGATAGATCGATAGATGCATAGACAGACAGATGAATAGGTAGATATATGGATAGAGGGATGGATAGATCGATAGATGCATAGACAGACAGATGAATAGGTAGATATATGGATAGAGGGATGGATAGATCGATAGATGCATAGACAGACAGATGAATAGGTAGATATATGGATAGAGGGATGGATAGATCGATAGATGCATAGACAGATAGATGAGTGAAAAAATGAATGAATGAAAAAAGAAATAAAGAAAAAAAAACACATTACACACAGTAAATCAGGGAGAGAAAAAAATCTAAAGAAGAAGGCAACAAAAACGAACAAGTTTATGACATAGAAAAGGAACAAGGCAGCAGATAGGTGGTTAAAAAAAAAAAAAAGAGGAGAAAATTAACCCATGATGATTTCCAAAGTACAGAACAACCGACAGAGACCTTCTCTTCCAGCTCACACACCAGCGCATTATTTCCAAGGAGCGAACTCGGTATAAGTTTGGTCACTCACGCTCTGCAAGGTATTTACACCACGCCGTCATATTTCCGCCGGGGCTCATAACAGACGGGTCCAGCGGCATGACCGAACCCTCAACCCCTGAGCAGGACCACATGACCACCAACGTCGTCAGCAGCGACACCAGCGCCAACGACCTCACCAGGTCGAAACCTCCTTCATCTGAGATAGAGAAGATAAGACATGACATGTAGCATAACATCATGTACGTTGAGGAGTGCACATAAACACTCACCCTGAAATCCCCCCCCCCCCCTCTTCTTTCTCTCTCTCTCTCTCTTCTCTCTCTCTCTCTCTCTCTCTCTCTCTCTCTCTCTCTTCGTACATCATAATCGTTATAGAAAACACAGTGAAAACGACTTAATATGTCCACTTTGTCAAAAAGATAAAGAAAATGAGAAGCATTTTGTTTTATGCTGTCCTGTTCTACATGACTTAAGAGCACAATACATACCGTCGAAATATTATAACATTCCAAGTCAGTTTAAATTAGTATTGCTCATGACGAGCACACTAGAGAAAACAGTTAGAATTTGTCAATCTATATTTATAAGGCTTTTAAGCTACGTTCTATTCTCATTTCTTAACTTACTGCCAAGTGTGTTATGAACGATGTCATTATTTATGAATGCCAGACTGGACAAATGTTTGTATCTATGCACCCCTACATGAGGGGCAATGGCCTAATCATGATTAAAGTTTCCGTATCCGTATCTCTCTCTTCGTCCCAGGTCAAAAACCCGAGGAGTGACGTAAGGAGAGACGGGGTGGTGGGGATAGGGCGGAGTGTGGCGGGGTCGGGGAGGGGGGGGGGCAGGAGAGTGGAGGGCAATCGGTGGGGGGGGTGGGGGGGGGTGGAGTCGGTATCAATGAGTACAAAGGCTGAAATAAAAAGCGTGTGTACGCATGCGTGCACACACACACACACACACACACACACACACACACACACACACACACACACACACACACACGACGCACACGAAATCGCATGCCTGAGAGACAAGAGAGAGAGAGAGAGAGAGAGAGAGAGAGAGAGAGAGAGAGAGAGAGAGAGAGAGAGAGTCACAGAGAGAGAGACAGACAGAGTGTGTGTGTGCGTGGTGTGTTGTATGTGTGATAACTGAGTATGAGTGAGTGTGTGTGTGTGTGTGTGTGTGTGTGTGTGTGTGGGTCGAGTGTGGGCGCGCGCGCGCGTGTGTGTGTGTGTGTGTGTGTGTGTGTGTGGTGTGTGTGTGTGTGTGGTGTGTGTGTGTGTGTGTGGGTGTGTGCGTGCGTGAGTGCGCGCGAGCGTGTGTGTGTGTGTGTGTGTGTGTGTGTGTGTGTGTGTGTGTGTGTGTGTGTGTGTGTGTGTGTGTCTTTGTGTGTGCGCGCGCTCTTTCTGTGTGCGGGATATCATCAAAATAAAATGAATGCTGGAAACTGTTACATCGGGAACAAAAACAAAACAAAACAAAAAAAAGGGAAAAAAAACCCAAACAAACAAGCAAAAAAACAACAACAAAAAAAACCGTGCACAACACGCTAGAGCCATCCCTGCTAAACTGAAGATTGCATCCCTTTGTTGTTTGCATACAGTTTTTTCATCATCACTATTTTCCCCCTTTCCACAAGACAACAGACAAAAATCCCTGTCAGATACCGCAACTTCCAACAACCTTGGAGAAACATTTTTCCAACCGTTTTCCAGTTTTTATATGTACAGACAAACAGATAGACCAACAGACCGGAACCAACCCTATACCCTGTATGTTCTGCAAGACAAAATGTCCTTACGACAAATGTTCACAGGACAACTGTTCACGAGACAGACGTTCATGATACACATGTTCTTAGGGCAAATGTTCATGATACACATGTTCTTAGGGCAAATGTTCATGATACACATGTTCTTAGGGCAAATGTATGATCATGATTACACATGTTCTTAGGGCAAATGTTCATGATACACATGTTCTTAGGTCAAATGTTCATGATACATATGTTCTTAGGGCAAATGTTCATGATACATATGTTCTTTGGGCAAATGTTCATGATACACATGTTCTTAGGGCAAATGTTTCCTCAAAAATGTTCAGAGGACAAATGTTAGCAGACCAATGTTCATGATACACATGTTCTTAGGGCAAATGTTCATGATACACATGTTCTTAGGGCAAATGTTCATGATACACATGTTCTTAGGGCAAATGTTTCCTCAAAAATGTTCAGAGGACAAATGTTAGCAGACCAAACGTTCATGATAAAACATGTTCTTAGGGCAAATGTTCATGATACACATGTTCTTAGGGCAAATGTTTCCTCAAAAATGTTCAGAGGACAAATGTTAGCAGACCAAACGTTCATAATACAAATGTTCAAAAGGTAATTTCTCAGTAGGACACAAGAAAATGTTCACTGGGCAAAATGCGTTCACGAGACAAATGTTCACAAGAAAGTATTTGCAGGGCAAATTTGTTTGCAAGATGTTCACATGACATGTCGCCACTAGAAAATATTGACAAGTATCCACAAAGAGATCATTCAAAGGACAAATATTGTATTAAAAAAAAAATCGTCGACGGGACAATTTTCCCACACAAATGCTCACCGGACGAATGGCTTTACAGACGACTATTCAGGGGACAAACGTTCGCAGGTCAAACATCTTCACAAGACAAATCTTCAGAGGAGAAATATTCCAAAACACAAAGATTCACGAGACATACGACCACAGGACAAATCTACACCACACACACACACACACACACACACACACACACACACACACACACACACACACACGCTCCTAGCATAACATTATCAGTCTCCAAAATCCCCGAAGTCGGAATGTGGCTGTCCACGTGGCAGGGTAATCAAAAACGCTCACGCACGTCATGTTCTCACCCCCAGCTGATGCATTTGTACGATAGTGTTCAAGTGCTTTGGCTGTTGTGATGGGCACTGGAGTCTTTTAGCCAGGTTATGACAAAACAACTACTGAGGTCTTTCTGGTACGCAGGGTTTTTCAAATGGAACATTATATCCCTGCTGTTCGCTAATGGAAACGTTCTGCTATGCTTAAAGAGCTCTCAATGGGATTTATCCCTGCTATTAACTGACTGGAAACTCAGTAGTATGCCTACGAAGCTTTCGAAAGACATTTTCTTCCCTTTTCACCAAACTCCAAGCGACATGGAAACTGACAGAAGTTTTCGCTCCATATTGCCAACACAACTGCCTTTTATTAATCCGTTGACTCCTTCATTGTTGATAATGTAAACGTGTGTCTTTTTTTATTTACAAATCACTGTTGATTTTATTTTTTAAACTGCCCTCTCTTTCCATCACTTGCTTTTTCACTGGATGTTTTACTTTTTTTGTTGTTGAAAACACGTGACGCAGATGTAATTACAAGACACGTTTTCCATTGTACACGACACATAACATTCAATCGAACATCACTGCAACCAATTCAACATGACCAGCTCTACATGTTTCCTCATTTCGTGTTTTCGTTTACACTTAAAAAAAATTGTATTAAGCTTTTCGTAAAAACGATTGCTTTGGTCAGATTTTTTGTTCTGTGTTAATTTTCTAGAATGTGATGTTCGCCTTTGAACACGTCTCTTTTGCTTGTTTTATTGTTACACAGGACTTACCTTCAACAACAGTGCTTCACACGGGAATTCTGTCCTAAGGCTGCTTTCTGTCCAACAGGTGTTTCAGGAATGAGTAAAGACACCAGCAGACGACAGATAGGGGCAGTCACTCCTGTTGTCACCACTTTTATCGCCCATGAAAATGACAATGTGGTCAAGCCATCGTAAGGTTCTTCATCTTCTAATATCTATCTGTCTGTCTATCCATCCACTTATAACTCTTGTCTACATAGACAGAGATAGATAGATGGATGGATACAAAGGTAGATAAACAGTGTGTGTGTGTGTGTGTGTTTGTGTGTGTGTGTGTGTGTGTGTGTGGGTGTGTGTGTGGGTGTGTGTGGGGTGCGGGGCGCGTGGGGGTTGTGGCACGCAGCACGCAGGGCACGCACCACGCGACACATATCCCACCCCACACACAATAAAAAGGAGGGGAGAGAGGGGGGAGAGAGAAGAGAGGGGAAAAGAGAGGGGGAAAGGGGAGAGAAGAGGGGGAAAAGGGGGGCAGAGGAGACAGAGAAAAAATTTGAGCAAACAAAAAAAATTAAAATTACAGAACAAATTAAAAGAAAAAAAAACCCCCTTTGTTTTAACCACCTAGTTGATTTCCCTTCACGCTCCCTCCCCCAAACTCGGTGCCATATGTCCTTGCCTTAACATAGGGCCCATCCCTTTAGGATGCTATATAAACGTCAAAAAAAAATGATAAAAAAGAAAAAAGAAGAAACCCAAACTTAAAAAAACGGACAAAAACGCCCCCATTAAAAACAAATTTATAGGGAAGTGAAGCCAAAAAAAATCTGGAAATTTATCCCCCTTTCTCCCACCCCCTTTTCCCCCGCGTAAACCCTCCCCCCCCCACCCATCCCGTTTTCCCTTTAAAAACCCGCTTGTTTGTTTCATTAAAAAAAAGGTTTTTTGCTGCCATATTACATTACCCCGGAAACCCAAATTTATGGGTTCCTTGATTTTTAAATGTGAAAAATTTTTCGGGGACTATACCACAGGGGGCTAAAAACCAGGGGTTTAAAAACACTTTTCCTCCGACATGGGAAATTTTTAATGGCGTCATTTATTTTTAAAACTTTTGGAGAAGAAAAAAAAAATAAAAATTTTTTAAATACATTCCATTCCAAAATAAAAAATCTCATATTATGGAAACTAAAACCCAAAATCTTTCCCCTTTCATTTACAAAATGGTAGATTTACAGACAAATCATTTTTGGTGGGGTTTTTAAAAACCCTGTTTTTAAAAATTAAAAGTTTAAAAATTTTTTTCTAAAAAACCCAAATTTTTCCTATTTAAAACAACTGCAGTTTCAAAGGTTTGTGTTTTGGCGGTTAGCCTTCCAGAAGCGTTATCCATTGTTTGTTTTGTTGACTTTAGAAATTTATTTAAATGCCCTGCAATCATTTAAAAAAAAACCCTAGACCTGACAGGGTCATAGTTGGGGGAAAAACGAGGGGGGTTTGGAAAAAGCGTTGGGAGTTGCCCTTAGCGGGGGATGGGGCGCTATTAAGTTTTTTCATAAAAATGATTTTATAAGGGAAAATTCTTTAATCATCATCATCATCATCATTTCATAATCATCATAATAATGCAATGTAAGTATCTTCCCCAACTGATGAAAAAACCAAAAACGTACGGATGTTGTTTGGGTTTTGTTTTTTTTTTTCCCTTAGATCCCTTCACATTTTAGTTCGAAAGGCCCAACGAATTTCTAGAGGGAAACAGAAAAAACTTTTAGCTAAAAGTTAAAAGGAACTCTAAAAAGAATAAAGTCTACGTTTAAATTTAGATTTTTATTCAATCTGAATCAACAGTTTGGGGGTAGATTTAATATTTTTGTTTTTATTTTTATTTAAGCGGTTTTTTTTTTTGTTTCTCCTTGTTCGAAAACAAGTCTCTTAATTTCTTTATTTCTTTTTTAAGATAAAAAAGTGTTCTTGATTGATTTGGGGCTTGCTTGACTTGACTTATCTTCATCAAGTTTTATCATAAACTTTAAATCTCGGTCATTAAATTTTAAAGGGCCTGAGGTTTCGCTTTTTAAAGTTTTAAAGTTTAATGTGACGTTGTTTTTAAAACAAAGGGACGCCCCCCGCACAAGTTGCGTAATGGGTCCGTAGTCTCGTTTAAAAACCCAGGAAATGTAAAAAATACAAACAAAAAAAAAAACAAAAAACCCAAACAAAAAAAAAAAACCTTTCCAGAATTTTTTTTCTTGAATACAAAAAAACTTTTTGTTTTGTTTTAATGCGGGATGATTCTCGTTTCCTTCGGGAAAGGGTTTTTTAGGGATTTGGTCGGGTGTGCTACTTTACACTTCTCAAACCCCACTCCAAAAACACTCCACGATGATTGATTTGGGACTTAATTTCCCGGTGTTTGGCTTGAACTCTCTGACCGTTATTGTGAGTAATAGGGGACATGAGAGAAGCAAACCTGATACGTTTGGTGAAGGGGTTTTAAAAGTGAAAGGGTTTGAGGAACTTGTCATGTTTTGGGACCTTGCTATAGTCATTGGGCGCTGTTTTGTGGGGTTTTCTGTTGTGTTTAAGGTCTTTGGTCTCTTTCCCAAAATGGCATTTTCCTCTTTTTTCAAAAGCGATTCGGCGAAAAGGTCAGTTTTAAATTTTCTTTCTTTAATTAACTCATTTGTCGGGCCCTCCCCAAAGTTTTCAAGAACAGGGGGTTTGATTTCCTTGTTTTGTTCTTCTTCGAAATTCCCCTGTTGTATCATAGTCGTACATAGTCGAGTTTCCCCAGAAAGATCATTCAAGATTAAGTTCATCTTGGGTTTTGGGATGCTTTTTTTTCTTTTCTTTTTTGCTTGTTTGTTTGTTTTTTTTTTAAACAAATTGCAAAATGTTAAGTGGGGTTTTAAAGGGGGGAAAAAACCATGTTAAAGGGTTTTATTTGCGACATTTGCAAGAGAATTAATTTGATATTGCCAAAGGGTTTTAAATAGCTATATCACTAGTTACTCAGGAGAAAACCCGAAAACTTGATGTTTTTTTTTTAAATTTTTGTTTTGTTTTGATTTCTTTCTTTTCTTTTTTATTTATTTTTGTTGTTGTTGTTGTTGATTGAAGTTGCTGTGTGTTTTGGTTTCTTTTACCTTTCCCCTTTTGAAGACGGGAAATTTTGGGGTTTTAAACGTTTTTTCTGATTATCTCTCCTAAAGTAATGAAATTTTCATATCATTTTTCTTTTTTCATTGTTTTTGTTTTTTTTTTCTTAACGTTGACGTGAGTCATTTCCCTGTCTGCACATCCCCCCGACCCCAGTACACTCCCCCCCCCCAACCCACGGGGAATTCTAAAGTCATTTCCTCTCCCCTTCTCGCTCTATTCCTTTAGCCCCTTTCGTGGAGGGGCTGTCAGACGGAGAGAGTGAAACAAACTAAATTCTGTTTTTTTTCTTTTTTTTTTTTCTTCTTTCTTTTATTCTTTTTTTTTTTTTTCCAGTTCTTAAAAAAAGTGAAGAAAAAGTGTCTGTGTGCCCGTCTGTCTGTCCCGTGGTCAAAATGTGTTCCTCGCTTTCCCGACAAAAAATTCTGGGCCGATTTTCTGAAAAATTTTTTTAGGGATGTTCCTTATTT
>CM031627.1:21820400-21828264 GCA_018398815.1 Conus ventricosus
TCTCATTCGGACTGTATGGGAAATGGAGTCAGAACTAATGTAAACTACAAGCGAAAATTACCAGCGGAGATTCGAACCCGCAACTCCATGATTACGAGTCCGGCGCTCTACCAACTGAGCTATTCCGGCCCCCCTTCTCCCATACTATGAAGGTTCCAGACACTTTCCAGAAGTGTTGCCCTTCGCCATCGCTCTCATCTCACCATCATTATTTCATCCCCTCAGTTACCTATAAATCATCGAAACAAAAATCAACAAGATGCAAACCATATAAACGTACTCCCAGTCGATCTATTTTGAATACGCGTGTAAAAAAACAAACAAACCCGTCACAATCAAAACTTGCGTCATAACAAAAAAGAAACGTCACAATCAACATGCGTCATAATGTATTTCGTCACTGAGATAAGAAATCGGCGAAGCACTTTCAGAGATATTCCATAAAGAAGAAGAAAACCCGTTTTGGGCCGTTATAGCAGTTAGTAACGGCTATTCTGGTAAATAAACATCGGGTATCATCCGTGACCCATAATGAACATACCTACACATTTTCAGAAAGATCGGCCCAGAAGGTTTGTCTGGAGCGAGTGGAACACATTTTGACCACGGACAGAGAAACAGACTTGACTGACAGACAGCATTTCTTCGTTCCCATTGTAAAGTACTCCCTGTTCTATAGGAACTGGGTGTGCAAACACACACACACACACACACACACACACACACACACACACACAAACAAACAAACAAACAAACCGCAGCGTGTCAATGACTATGGGGTATTCCAGAGTGTTCGAGAAGAATTACGTAGTAACACAGCCAATTAAAATGCATGGAGCTGTTTTTCAAGGACCTCTAAGAACCAGAACAGGTTATAACTATTAAAAAAAAACAAAAAAAAAACAAGATGCGAAGCATATAAACGTACTCCCAGTTTTCCAAACCGCTTATAAATCAGCCAAGTGCTTTATGAGATAAGAAATAAAAGCGAAATAACGGTTTTAACGGTTATTTAACCGATGTACACTTTTGAAACTGGTATTTTAGTCCTCACTGGGCTAAAGCCTGTGTACATACCAAATTTCATCCAAATCGGACAATATGTCAAGAATAACGGTTTTTAACGGTCAGATTTTGAAACACTGCATGGAAGTGCCATTTGTGTGTGATGACCTTTCTATATACAAAATTGCATTAAAATCCACCAATATATAAAAATAACGGCAAAATAACGGTGAAACACTGCATGGAAGTGCCATTTGTGTGTGATAACCTTTCTATATACAAAATTGCATTAAAACCCACCAATATATAAAAAATAACGGCAAAATAACGGTTTAAAACGGTTATATAACCGATATGCACTTTTGAAACCGGGTATTTTAGTCCTCACTGGGCTAAAGCCTGTGTAGATATCAAATTTCATCCAAATTGGACAATATGTCAAGAATAACGGGTTTTAACGGTCAAATTTTGGAACACTATATAGAAGTGCCATTTGTGTGTGATAACCTTTCTGTAATGATCGTTCGTACGACGTCAAAACATGAGCCCAGATGATGATGAGACAGACGACATTTATTTACCTTGGCGAGTTCGTTAGCGTAAAGCATGCTGGGATAAACAAGAAAGGGCATGCTGGGATAAACAACCCGTATGTCGGAAATGAAAGTAGTATCTCCACATCTCCCCTCCTTTGAGATTTGACAAAATCAAAATGATGGCATGCATATCTAAAAGTCCAGGAGGTAGAGAACAGTTCAATAGTTCTAAACTTGCTGCTTGTGTCTGCATCTTGTTGCGGTCTCAGTTCAACTCAAACAAAACAATGTGTCTGTATCTTGTTGCGGTCTCAGTTCAACTCAAACTCAAACAAAACACGTGTCTGTATCTTTGTTGCGGTCTCAGTTCAACTCAAACTCAAACAAAACATGTGTCTGTATCTTGTTGCGGTCTCAGTTCAACTCAAATTCAAAGAAAACAAAACCATGCAATTAAATTAAACAACACAACACCAGTCACTTCCCCTTTTCCTTTCTTCAAAGCGGGAACTGCATGCATTAAGAGTCTTCATTTTCTGAAAACGTGCTGGCTTCTTGACAACTCGACCACTGCGTGTAGTCTTGACTTCTCCTCGTTCACCAGGCGTTGACGGGCTTGCTGGAACTGAAGTTTGGCTGGTCCCCACTGGAGGTTGTCCAGGAGTAGACGTCACAGGACCACCGTTGCTGCAAGGAGACCTCTTGCTGGTACCATGGGATGCGAGGACATCTGGACTGCCGTCTTCGTGGAACCTGGCTGCCACAGGAGTGTTAACTGTTGAAGATCCATCTGTTCTGTGACTGGGTACTGATGTAACTTTGGGAGATGGAATTGTGTGGGTAAGGGACATTGGCACTTGTGATCCGACGTAAGGGACTGTGGGATAATGGGATCCTGTCACAGTTGTTGAGGTTCGGGGACTTCATCTCAGACGTGAGCTGGCGGTTTCTGGTGAGCTTGAGGTAACGTCTGTTTCTCCGAAACTGTCCCGTGGATGTCTGGATCAGGTAAGATCTTGGAGCAATCTTTTCTTTCACGACTGCTGGATTCTTCCACTCTCTCTCTCTCTCTCTCTGTCCAATTTCTGTAGCACAATGTCACCTGGGTGAAGATCTGGAAGCTGATGTGCACCATTTCTTCTGTTGTAGGTCTCTTGATTCCGTTCTTTGCTCTGCTGTCTTTGTTCTCAACTGATGCTCTGTTGTGGTACTGGGGTTCAAGGTTAGAAGGAAGTGTTGGGAGAGTAGTTCTGATATTCCTTCCATTCAAGAGTTCTGCTGGGCTTTTCCTGTTGCTGAAGTTGGTGTTGCACGGTAAGTCAGAAGTGCAAGAGATGGATCACTGTGACTCAGGATTTTCTTTGCTGTCTGTACTGCACGCTCGGCCTCTCCTTTTGGGACTGAGGATAGTAAGGGCTGGATGTTTTGTGGTCAAATCCCCAGCTTTCAGCAAATTTCTGGAATTCGGTTGAAACAAACTGTCTTCCATTGTCCGTGACAAGGAGTTCTGGTATTCCATGGTGTGCGAACATATTTTTTCAGTCTTTCCAACTACTGCTTCAGTGGTGATTTGTGGAAGATATCCTATTTCAAGGTATCTTGAGAAATAATCCCCCAGGACTATGTATTGTGTCCTTTGAAGTTGCAGATATCAGCAGCCACCTTTTGAAAGGGACGATCAGGCAACGTCGTTGTGATGAGTGGTTCTTTTCTTTGAGCTGGCCTTCGTTCTTCGCAGTGTTTACAGTTCTCTACTGCTTGCTTAATGCGCTTGTTGATGTTGGGCCACCACACTGATGAATTTGCTCTCTCTCTGCATTTTGTAATGCCCAGATGTCCATCATGTATTCTTGAAAAAAACATCATCTCTCAAGGCTTGAGGAATGACAATGCGGCTCCCTCGTAAAAGAAGTCCTTCATGTTCACTGAGTTCATTGCGCAGTTGATATAAGTCACGAAGACCTTCTTCCACATCTGCAAGGTACTTGGGCCATCCTTCTCGTGTGTACTGAAGAGCTTTCTTGAAGAGAGATCTTTATCAGTTTCTGCTGCGATTTCTTTCAACCGTCTGTCTGTTGCTTCCCAAGACAGTCTTACAGAGCTAACATGTGCTTCTGTGTCTTCTATCAGCTGATTCACTTCTTCTGTGTTTTCAGTTTGCTCTTGGGGACTTCTTGAGAGAGTGCCAGCCACAATGAGTGTTTTTTCCTGGAAGTAGACAGCTTCTACACTGAATCGCATCAGACGCATCAGCATGCGTTGACACCTGATGGGTGTGTCCTGAAGATCTTTTTGTTGATCATGGGAATCAATGGTTTGTGATCTGTTTGAAGCGTGAAGGCAGGAAGTCCTACCAGATATCTCTGGAATTTTTCACAGGCCCAAACAGCTGCCAAACATTCTTTTTCAACCTGCGCATACTTGCGTTCTGTTTTGGGGTGAGAGTTCTTGAACAGTAAGCGACAGGCTTTAGTTCATCTTCATGTTGTTGGAGGAGTACACCAACCCAAGCCATATGAACTTGCATCTGCACTTACAACTGTTGGTCTTGATGGATGGTAGAAGACCAGTGTTGGTGTCTTTGACAGTAGCTGTTTGACTGTCTTGAGCGCTTCCACCTGTGGAGCTGCCCATGTCCAGTGCTGGTTCTTTTCAAGCAACTCAGTTACTGGCGCAGGATGGTTGACAGATTTGGAATGTATCTTCCAATGTAGTTTATCATCCCCAGTGTCCGTCGAAGTTCTGTGATGTTGCTGGGATCTGGCATGTTCTGGAATTGCAGCAACTTTTGCTGGATCAGGCTTGACTCCTTCCTTGGATATGATGTGACCCAGAAAAACCCCAATTTCTTTCTTTCTAAATTCACACTTCCCTTCGTTAGCTTCAGGTTGGCTCCTGCTATTTTCTTCATGACTCTGTCCAAATCTCCAGCATGATCCTCCTCTCTCTTACTGTGCACCATAATGTCATCAAAGTAACAAATGACATTGTCGACATCTTTCAGTATGTTCTCCATTGTTCTTTGGAAAATTTCTGGGGCTGAGCTGATGCCAAATGGAAGTCTTTTATAGAAGAATCTTCCTTCTGGTGTGATGAAGGTTGTGAGTTTGGCAGTGGAAGGATCTAATGGGATTTGCCAAAATCCGGATCTTGCATCAAGTCGACTGAAAATGACTGATCCTTCAAGCTTGTGAAGTATATCTTCTATCGTAGGAATCATATAGCGTTCTCTTTGGGTTGCCATGTTTAGCCTTTTGAAATCAGTGCAGATTCTGACTGAGTTTGTTTTCTTCTTCAAGACTGGAACCATTGGACTGCACCAGTCTGTAGGTTCGGTGATCTCTTCAATTATGCCTTTTTCTTGCATCCTGTTCAACTCTTCTTTGACTTTGTCAACCAATGATATGGGGAATTCTTCTTGCTGTGTTTAAACTGTACGGTTCAGCATTGTCCTTGAGAATAATTTTGACTGGAGGACAGTCTACTGGTGATTCATTCATGTCACTGAAAGGATCACTGATTAAGTCAATTTTTCTTCACAAGTCCCATTCTTGACACTGCTTCTCGGCTCAGCAGGTTGTCCGTCTTTGCGTTGACAACGTAAATTTTCAATGGGTACTGCTTGTCATGGATACTAGCTTCTGTTTCAAACAGTCCTTCACAATCAATGCAACCACCTGGACTACGAAGAGCACCTTTGTTGGACGTAACTTTGGCTGTGGTTTGAATTTTCTGAATTCCTGGATTGACATCATCGACACATCTGCTTCCGTGTCAATTTTGAAGACTACATCTCTGTTATTGAAACGTAGTGTAGTGAGCCAAGGAGACTCATCTTTGCCAATGGAGCCTAAAAATATTCTTCCTTTTCTTCTTCTTCTTCAACTGAGCTGACAGTTTGTTTGCCATAACTGCTACGACAACATGCTGCAAAATGATTCATTTTTGAACAAGCTCTGCAACGTTTCCTCTTGTAGCACAAATGTCATTTCTGCTGTGTGAACGTCCACATCTTGTACAGTTTGGAAATCCTCCTCCACTGCACTGGCAGGACCTGATCCATAACTTCTATAGCCTCGTGCAGCTCCTCTCTGGTTACCACGGCCTCTGCTGCCTGGAAAACTTCTGTAACTACCTTGGCCTCTACTTCTCGCTGCTCTTCTGTGTTCCACTGCATCTATCTTCTGAGACTGCCTTTGTTCGTTCAGCTGAATTTTTCACAAGTTCAAACTGGCGTGCCTGTTGTACTGCTTCTTCAAGTTTCAAACCTGGTTGTAGCTGTAGCTTTCTGACAGCTCAGCGTCAAGAACTCCAAGCACTAGTCTGTCTCTAATAGCGTCTTCTCGATCTGGAAAGCTTGCATGCTCTGAAAGTTCAAACAGACTGCGTAGATAAGCTTCAATGCTTTCTCCCGCACCCTCTGATCGTGCATAAAAACTGGGCTCTTTCATGTATTATGTTTCGTTTCGGAACAAAATGGCTATCAAACTTGGCCAGTACAACATTGAAATTCTGAGCTTCTGCTTCAGAGAGGTTGAACGAAGTTAAAAGTCTTTCACTTTCACTGCCCATCGTGTAAATGAGAGAGCTGACTTGAACTGCTTGCTCTTCTCGTTCAAGTTTTGATGCTTGACGAAATCTAAGGAAACGCTGTTTCCATTCAGGCCATGTCTGAGGGCGTGAAAAATCAAAACTATCCGGCGCCTTGAATGGGGCCATTCTTTGCTCTGTAATACTTGACTTCACTTACGATCTTTTGATACGGAATTGTCAATGAATATTACAATAATAATACAAAAAACGACCTTACCAGTGTTCACCGTTTTATCTGTCACTTGTTCTTCAATACTTTACCGCTGCCACCATGTAATGATCGTTCGTACGACGTCAAAACATGAGCCCAGATGATGATGAGGGCAGACGACATTTATTTACCTTGGCGAGTTCGTTAGCGTAAAGCATGCTGGGATAAACAAGCAAGGCATGCTGGGATAAACAAACCTGTATGTGGGAAATGAAAGTAGTATATCCACACTTTTTATATACCAAATGTCATTAAAATGGACCTATATATAAGAAATAACGGCAGAATAACGGTTTTTAAAACGGTTGTTTAATCCATTTTCAACATTACATCACTTACATATGGACAGAGGATCCGATTTGTCACAAATCATCCATACCGCTTATAAATTGGCCAAGTACTTTCTGAGATATTCCATAAGAAGAAAAACCGTTACAAGCCGTTACAACCGTTAGTAACGCTATAACGGGGCTAACTAAAACATCAGGCATCATCCGTGACCCATAATGAACATACCTGCTAATTTTCATAAAGGTCGGCCAAGTACTTTCTGAGATATTCCATAAGAAGAAAAACCGTTACAGGCCGTTACAGCCGTTAGTAACGGTTATAACGGTAAACTAAAACATTGGGCATTATTTGTGACCCATAATGAACATACCTACTAATTTTTAGAAGGATCAGCCAAGTACTTTCTGAGATATTCCATAAAGAAGAAAAAGCGTTACAGGCCGTTACAGCCGTTAGTAACGGTAAACTAAAACGTTGGGCATCATCCCTGATCCATAATGAACACACCTACAAATTTTCAGAAAGATCGGCCCAGTAGTTTTGTCTGGAGCGAGTGGAACACATTTTTGACCACGCACACACACACACACACACACACACACTACTTCTTCTTACTTCTTCTTCGTATGATACAAGTGTCATCTTTGTGGCATTTGGTGTGACTATGGTGTTTTCCTCTTCACGAGTGCCGAATTGGTTGTAAAGAAGTAGTCTGGAGACTTCAAGATTTTTTTTTTTCTATTTGTCGTTGACTACATTTCCACCTACGTTCCTGTGTGTTCTTCGTTTTGGAACGTTATTCTTCAATACCTCTGTGGATCGTTCTTTTGTGCGCACTTGAAGTTTTAATTAATTTTATGTCGTGTAATACTATGTTTTTTTCCTTGGTGCTGCCTCGGGCAGCGCTATGTGGTTTATATTGTAATTGGTGTGCATGATGCGTCATGATGTTTTGTTTGGAACATGAATGTGGGAATGAAAGAGAATAAAATTCGTGTGAAAGATATCTGGTCAAAGAATTATCATTTAGTTAGAAAAAGGGGGCGCTAGAACTGATAGGTCTATTTCTCTGTCTTTCCACTCCAGTTCAAGTCTTAGCGAGCTTGACAATTTTATGCGGTAAGTGTTGGTAGATCTGTTGGCATTTTCGACAATTGGAATCTAGCATCTAAGTCGTCAACGGATTCTCGGACAGTACACAGAGGCTAAGAAACGCTAGAAGAAGCCC
>CM031627.1:21828364-21843364 GCA_018398815.1 Conus ventricosus
CATTTCTAATGTTTTAACTTTGAGATAGTTTGCATAGATCTCAAGGGACTTCTTGTTTCGGTGAGATGACCCCGAAGAGAGAGAGAGAGAGAGAGAGAGAGAGAGAGAGAGAGAGAAGAGAGAGAGAGAGAGAGAGAGAGAGAGAGAGAGAGAGAGAGAGAGAGAGAGAGAGATGGGATGGGGGAGAGGAAGTTCAGTTCCAGTCCCTGTTTCCATTCTCTGATTTACATGGTGCCATGGATCACTGGACTGAGTGCTTGAGTGCACTCATTGTTGATTCGGCGCTGTTGATTCAGCTGTTGATCCGGTGCATAACACCCCTCCCACCCCACTCTCTCTTAACCCCCCCTCCCCTTGCCCCCATCCCTTCCACACCCAGCCCCGTCTCTCTCTCTCTCTCTCTCTCTCTCTCTCTCTCTCTCTCTCTCTCTCTCTCTCTCTCTCTCTGTCTCTCTGGGTGTATACTTCAAATCAACATAAGTATACATTGAAATTGTTTTGTATAAATAACATTTATGTTTGTTTACCATTGGCACTTGACTATATTTATCTCTGATGGCTATTTGATTCTTTTGTACAGAGCAGCACTGGGGTGTGTTAACATTACTTAATGCTTGATCCGTGTTTCCTCAGTGCTGGCACCAAAGCTTCTGATCGCCTTTCTCCTTTTGTTTTATTTGACATTTTGGGTACATCTCCTCCTTAGCGCTCCCCCCACCCCCTCTCTGACTCCTACCCCTCCTCCAACGGGCCTGTCATCTCTTTCCATGCATACTTGGTATTCAGTAGAAATGTGTATATTTTGATTATTGCACGAATTGTGTTTTTGTGCTTGATATGTGACTTTGTAATCGCGGATCTTTTTTTTTTCAATTTTTGGTTGAATGCTGTTATGATTGCTTTTCATGTTCTGTATCATCATTATTGGCCTCCCTACCATGTTGTACAGGTGGAACATAGTAATGTGTTACTGATGATACCGCGGTATTGATCGGTCACCTACGTGTTTATCGTCTGTCTAATAACATTCATGATGTCTATATGGTATTAAAGGTATCACCTTTTCATTCATTTTCTTGGTCTCGTGAGAATGACCCCGATTCTTGTTTCGGTGAGAATGACCCCGATTCTTGTCTCGGTGAGAATGACCCCGATTCCTGTCTCGGTGAGAATGACCCGATTCTTGTCTCGGTGAGAATGACCCCGATTCCTGTCTCGGTGAGAATGACCCCGATTCTTGTCTCGGTGAGAATGACCCCGATTCCTGTCTCGGTGAGAATGACCCCGATTCCTGTCTCGGTGACAATGACCCGATTCTTGTCTCGGTGAGAATGACCCCGATTCTTGGTCTCGGTGAGAATGACCCCGATTCTTGTCTCGGTGAGAATGACCCCGATTCTTGGTCTTGGTGAGAATGACCCCGATTCTTGTCTCGGTGAGAATGACCCCGATTCTTCTCTCGGTGAGAATGACCCCGATTCTTGTCTCGGTGAGAATGACCCCGATTCTTGTCTCGGTGAGAATGACCCCGATTCTTGTCTCGGTGAGAATGACCCCGATTCTTGTCTCAGTGAGAATGACCCCGATTCTTGTTTCGGTGAGAATGACCCCGATTCTTGTCTCAGTGAGAATGACCCCGATTCTTGTCTCGGTGAGAATGACCCGATTCTTGTCTCGGTGTGAATGACCCCGATTCTTGTCTCGGTGAGAATGACCCCGATTCTTGTCTCGGTGAGAATGACCCCGATTCCTGTCTCGGTGAGAATGACCCCGATTCTTGTCTCGGTGAGAATGACCCCGATTCTTGTCTCGGTGAGAATGACCCCGATTCTTGTCTCGGTGAGAATGACCCCGATTCTTGTCTCGGTGAGAATGACCCCGATTCTTGTTTCGCCAATGAAACTTGGTTCATGCCCAGCTCGTCCGTGGTCTGACGTCACGCTGACCACTTTCAGTGACACAGAGCGGGAGGTATTCGTCACAGCGTTGCCCACCGCACAAAGGGGCACCTGGCCCTGAATCTGATCCTGTAGGATGCATGTGGTTAGAGGTCAATCCCCTCCAGTTCGGCCTTCCTCCTAGCTGAATGTTCGTGTAGGGATCCCGCTGCTGCAGGCTTTCATTGATACACTGACTGTGTGCAGATGAGGGATGATGCGTATTACAATTAGCAGAAGATCTAGTTGCAAAGTGAGGCGACTGCAGGCGGACATCTAAACAAATTTTAAATAAATGTTAGCGAACCAAAACAAAAAACAAAAACAAAAAACAAAACTTGGACAAACGAATCACAAGACAAAACACGATGCGTTTCGACCTCTTAGGTCTTCTTCACTCAAAATACAAAACAATTAGGACAACGAAAATGAACGAGCAATCACTTATCTTCGTTCACTTTCGTTGTCCTGACTGTTTTGTATCTTGCCTGAAGAAGACCTAAGAGGTCGAAACGCGTCGTGTTTTGTCTTGTGATTCGTTTGTCCACGTTTTTTTTTCTTTTGGTGGTTCGCTAACATTTATTTAAAATTAGCAGAAGGTTATTATTCTGTGTGATCGTAATTTCACTCTGAGCAATAGCATCTGGCGTGGATTGTGGCTTCCAGACTCTGGCTTTGACTAGTTAGTCTGATGGGAATCGCTGAGACTTCCCTTACATTACTACATCATATTTATGTAGGTGACATGGTGTTCAATGTAGCAGGGGATAAGAAGGTTTGAGTGACCATTGTGTTTGTATGTGTAGTTTTTCCTCTAACACACACACACGCACGCACGCACGCACGCACGCACGCACGCACGCACGCGCACGCACGCGCGCACGCACGCACGCACGCACGCACGCACGCACGCACGCACGCACGCACGCACACACACACACACACACACACACACACACACACACACACACACACCACAAAGTCTACGCAACAATCCAATATTCTTAAGTCAGTATAGATGAAATTATTTTTGAAATGAACTTTTCTCCTTTCAAGAAGTGTACGTATATGACGAAAAAAGCCCCATGTTGTTACCATGTCATGGGTCACCGCATCCTAATGAATGCCGGGACTTATTTGTGACTTCCTGTGGGATAATGCATTTGTAAAATGTTGCACTCCTTGCGCATGTTATACTGTGAACAGCTTTTGGAAAATAGACAGATTTGGTTGAGTTTCAGGTGGGGTTTTTTTGTTTTTTTTTGTGTTGCATTTCAGGGACAATTTTGTGCAAGTTTGTAGGCGGCAAAAGTAGGCAGGTGAAACTCTCTCTCTTCTCTCTCTCTCTCTCTCTCTCTCTCTCTCTCTCTCTCTCTCTCTCTCTCTCTCTCTCTCCTCTCTCTCTCCTCTCTCTCTCTCTCTCTCTCTCTCTCACACACACACACACACACACACACACACACACACACACACACACACACACACACACACACACACACACACACACACACGGCATGGCTTCGAACAAAAATGATCGCGTGTAACACAATTTTTGGAATCAGCACAGGATAATTCTTTAATCACTAATGAGTGAAAAATAGTAGATGTATACTTAGGCTTAACAACGACGATGATAGAGAGCCACATTGGTGATTATTGATGGAAACAGCGTATTAATAAAATGGTATGATACGAAAATGGAGTAGTTTTGTAGAGAAACGCCAGAGAAAGAATGAGTGATGGCAAGTCTTGTCATATATTCCACAAGGCAGCCACTAAATTCCATACGTCTTTACATTCTTTATCATTGCACTGTATACAAATTAACATCATTAAAAAAAACTGATGATACAAAGCTGTAAGGGCTGCATGGAATGCAAAATAGTAGAAAGAAACTCGTGGAGAGCGTGGCAGCAGAGAGTCCTCAGAAGAGAAGCCCCTTCAAGCAAGTGTTTCGGCCCTTATCTCCTGACACTCTAGGGGGGTTGGGCCACACCCGGTTCATGACTCCGGATGTCCCTCTGCTGCCCCTTTTTTTTTCCCCATCTTGGGACGAGCCATGGCTGGGATTCGAACCCATGACCCTCTGGACATGCTCATTTTTACTTAATGACTCGCGCTTTAACCACTGAGCCACAGGGACAACCTGATTTTTTGTAGGGAAATTAAGCCTTATGAAGTTCACTTTTGTTCCTCCTTGACCAGATCCAGCTTGAACACCTCTCTGCCGCTTCTGCCATTGCTTTCAGGGCTCTGGTTTTTTCCTTCCCTGCAAACTGAGAGCTGTTTCATGATGCTGTATGCAGACGTTCCTACAAATCCCCTAGCTCCAATTTCTGCAGTGAGGACTTTGACCTGATAGCCTTCTCTCCTCAGGCTGTTTGCCAGATCAGCATACTTTTCAGTCTTGTAGATTTGAGCTACCTCCATTCTGTTCTATATGGCCCCGTGAGCTCGATCATGATCAGCTGCTTGGTTGACTTAGAGTGGACTACTATGTCTGGTCTCATGCCACTCTTGCTGATGATTCTCTGGGTGACTCTTCCATTCTGGGAGGTCTGCAGTGCACTCCCAGTCATCTACCCCATCCAGCAGACTTTGCCTGCATGTTTCGAGTGGCACTGTTGTTCTCGGCCATGATTTGCTGCCTCCTGCCGTGAAGAATGTTGCGGGTGCTTTGGAGTCCTGATTCTCCCTTTTGTGGTGTTGGTACTAGCCCAGACTACTTGTACAATCTCTTTGAGCACTTGGTTGTGCCTCCTTGTGTACCTTCCTTGAGCCAGGGCTACTTTACATGAGCTTAGAACATGCTGCACTGTTTGTTTTTCATGGCAGAGGGGGCATGCAGGATCGTCTGTTTTCCCCCACTTCACCAGGTTTGCATTTGAGGGCAGAAGGTCATATGCAGATCTGAGAATGAAGCTGATCCTGAGAGGGGCAATGTGCCAAATGTCATTCCAGTTAGACTTCTTTGGAGTGCATTCTCCCACGTTGTCCATTGCCCTTGCTGGCTCTGCTGGACTGCTTTTTGGAGTCTTTTTGGTCTTCTTCTTTCTCATCTCCTGAATCATCATGTCTCTTTTGGCTTTCCTTTGGCCTTGACCACCATTCAGTTTGGTCACCCCCAGTCTTGTCTGTTGGTCTGTGTGTGTCCTGTTATTTCTCTGATCTTGAGACTTTCTTTTGCAGAATCCATCGCCTCTTGAACTTTCCATTTTCTGCCTGTCTTCAGCTGGGGCTTGATTGCTTTACCACCTTGTCTCCTGAGTCCTCCAGCATGCTTTGAAGTTGATCTTCCCTGCTTTGTATTCCTCCAGGATGGATTTCAGGGGTTTGTTTGAGCTTTGCTTGGCGACAGTACAGCGCGATGTCAGTTAGACAGGGTGGGACACCAAGCCATTTCCTTGTGAACTTGTTGATTTTGGCTTCCATTGCCTCCACTGTGCTGGTGCAGATGTCGTATATCATCAGAGGCCATTTGGAGCTTTGGTATCAGCATGAACTGCAGACACCAGACCTTGTATTTGCCAGGGAGCCCACATGGTCAATGGTCTCCAAGCCTTCTTCCGCCATCTGCTTGGTTTCTTTTGCTCTTTGTGTGTCTTTTAACGTATCATCATACCATCTTCCAAGGCTCTTGACTGGTTTTCTGTGACTGTTGGAATGGCCTGGTTGGCAACACTGAAGACCACAGATTCGGCCACTTTTCCTTTCCTCAGTGAGAGACTCCGTGATTTCTTTGGGGTTGAACTTCATTCTGGATGAGGCAACTTGTCGTCCAGCCTCTCCAGCACATGACGTGTCTCGTCTTCTCTGGATGAAATCACTGTAGTGTCATCCCTGAAGGCCTTGAGAGGAGGCATCTTGTATCCATCGCCAAGGTCTGTTTGTCTCGCGTTGTTTGTTGCTGCTTTCAAGATGAGTTCCATTGCCAGCACGAACAGTATCGGGGAATTGCACAGCCCATTGCAATGCCCACTTCCAAGTTGATCCAATCAGTTGTGTACTCCTTGGTAGAGAACCGCATTGAGAAGCCATTGAAGTACTTCTTGAGCATGTCGCGGATGTTCTTTGGCACATTTGGGACATCTCAAGAGCCAACTGTATCATCTCATGGGGCACAGATCCATATGCGTTTGCCAGATCAAGCCACACTACGTCCAGGTCTCTCTTTTCTGTTTTTGCTTTTTGGATTGCGTCCCAGATCATTGTTGCGTGTTCTACACAGCCAGCCACGCCTGGGATGCCACCTTTTCTGGACTGACACATCCAAGTACTTGTTTTCCATCAGGTACTTGGTCAGCCTTGCTGCCATGACAGAGAAGAAGATTTTCCTTCGACGTTCAGTAGTGATATTGGCCTGAACTGGTGATGTCACTTGAGTTTTGCTCTTTGGGGATGTACACACCATCTGCCGTCATCCACTGGCCGCTGATCTTCTGCTTTCTCCAAGCCGATCGCAGCAGCCTGTGGAGCCACTCCAGCACCTTGGGACATTTTTGTAAAGCTGGTAAAGGGATTCCGTTTGGCCCTGGTGATGATTTGGCTCTGGCTTTGTCGACCACCTTCTTGATTTCCGCCAACGTTGGAGGCTTGCCATTGAACTGTTCCTCAGGGTTGGTTGGCCACACCAGACCTTGAATGTCGAGTGGTGCTTTGCTCTGTGAGTCAGAGTATGTTTTCCTCAGATGCTGCTCAAGAACTCCTTTGTCCACACTTAGGGTCCCAGATTTGGCTGCTCAAACAGTGTTCTGGCAAACTGGAAGGGGTCTCTGAAGAAGCGCTCTTGTGTCTTCTTCTTTTTGCTCTTCCTCTTCCTCACAGATTCCGCTTTGCTGAGGGCGCTGTGTTTTTCTTTCAGGTCTTCCCACAGTTTTTCCAAGCCTTGTTTTTCAGCTGGCAGTGCGGTCTTCATTTGCTTCTTGAGGTTGTTCTTTTGGACTCTGATCTTGTCCATCTTTTCTTGGCGTCTGGATTCTTTGGAGGTGTTTTCTCTTTGGGTAGTTTTACTCCATAGGCGTCTCTACATGTGGCATACACAATGTCCCCATATGTGGCTAGTTTGTGTTCCAGGGTGCTTTTCCCTATCAGTGCATCGAGTCTTTGGACGATTTTTGCATCCAGTTTCTCCCAATCTTCAGTTTCGTTTGCTCGTGGCAGGTTGAGTTTCAGGCGCCTGGCATCGAGGGCCTGTGCAAATTCCTCATCCGAACCAACAGCGTGGATGTCCTTGGCACTGTGGTTTAAATCCTGGCCTTGTCTTCCGACGTCTTATCTGCTGATGCAGTGCGCTGCTGCTCATTCAGATGAGTCTTCACACATCCCATCTTTGTCCTGTGGATCTTCATGCCACGGGTGGTAGCGAAACGCTTTCCACAGACACATGGATATTCCATTTGGTCCATCTTCATAGTCCGTTTGGGATTTGCAGTCGTGATTGGTTGAGCACCGATGGATTTCATCATTCTCTCCCCTTTCGGTGAATCCTGGGAGCATCTTTTCCTTTTATTTTTAGTAGCCACATGTTTAAGGCAAAGTGGGGAGCCAGCCCACAGAGCCCTTGGTTCTGGTCTTTCCCAGTGTCCTCCGGTCTTTCCCGGACGTCCTCCGGCCTATTCCCGGAAGTCAATGGTTTACCCATGCATCAGTAGAAAGAAACTCGTGGAGAGCGTGGCAGCAGAGAGTCCTCAGAAGAGAAGCCCCTTCAAGCAAGTGTTTCGGCCCTTATCTCCTGACACTCTAGGGGGGTTGGGCCACACCCGGTTCATGACTCCGGATGTCCCTCTGCTGCCCCTTTTTTTCCCATCTTAGGACGAGCCATGGCTGGGATTCGAACCCATGACCCTCTGGACATGCTCATTATATATTATAAATATATTATACATTGTACTAGACTGACCGGATGAATAATTTCTAATTTCTTAAAATGTAAAATTTTGTACTGAGACAATTTGAAATGGAAAATGCAACAAAAATAACAGATACCAGTTAGAATGAAAAGATCGAGATGCAACATTTGATAATGCGTTATCATTAGACACATGTGAAAAGGCAATATGTGGCCACTTAAAAATTTTCAAATGAGCACAACAAGACTGTCGGAGGAATCCAATAAAGTGAATTGTCAAAAAAAAGGTCAAACATTTTAATCTGCATGCATCAAAATGTAGAAAGCAAAAAGGTTAACGCCATTTTATGTAAATACATACACAATTATAATTGAAATTTCAATATTCTCATTCATTGTAACGGATCTTTTTAAATTTTAGGAGGCGAACGTGACGACATTCCCGGAACAAAGAGAACTTTAACCACCACTTGGACCTGAGGTATAGTCAGAGACTGGAAAATTGAAAGAACTGACCCATGAGGTGGACAGGTACCACTGGCACCACTTCGGCTTCTTTGAAGTTAGATGGAAGAACAACGGGTAATATAGACAGAAGAAGGCATTTCCTTTGGACCGGAAGACAAGCGTGTATACGAGTGGTATTTTAGTTACCAAGAACCCTAGGAACGCTCTATTGGATGCTGCTCTGTTTTTGAATATGATCATGACCAGTCACCACCAAACAGATCCATTCAGAATGGCATAACTCGAACACATGCTCCCATATCAGACCATGTTGATGGCCAGATTGAAGACTGCTTCTCTCAACTACAAACAGCCAGCAACAAGGTTGATACAAAAGACATCCTCATCGTTCAGGGTGACTGAAATACCAAGCCTGGTTATGGTTATCTATCAAGACGGAAAGAATTTTTGCAGCCCCAACTGTAATGAGAACACCAATAATAAGGGACTACACTTATCAGAATTAAATAATTTGCCTGTGGTATTTGTTCAGTCAGTGTCAACAATGTCGGTGAGTATAAACAATCTTGACAAGTAGACAAGGCACTCCCTACTTGGAGAGGATCAGAGCTGGACAGACTATATTCTTGTGGAGAAACAGAACACATATGGCACTGATAGGGCAAAATCAAAGTTTTTCAGGAACTTATGTTGGTAGTGACTACAGCCTTGTCACCGTGAACTTAAAAGTCCGTTTGAAGAACAACAGTGGAATAAAACTCGGCCGTTTAAAATTCAGTCTTGAAAAACTGAATGATCTAGACATCGATGAAGTATTTCAATTTCAAGCAGCCATACATGGAACATTCGCTTCACTTCTACTGCTGAAAAACTGAATGATCTTGACATCGATGAAGTATTTCAATTTCAAGCAGCCATACATGGAACATTCGCTTCACTTCTACTGCTGAAAAACTGAATGATCTTGACATCGATGAAGTATTTCAATTTCAGGCAGCCATACACGGAACATTCGCTTCAATTCTACTGCTGAAAAACTGAATGATCTTGACATCGATGAAGTATTTCAATTTCAGGCAGCCATACACGGAATATTCGCTTCACTTCTACTGCTGAAAAACTGAATGATCTTGACATCGGTGAAGTATTTCAATTTCAAGCAGCCATACACGGAACATTCGCTTCACTTCTGCTGCTGAAAAAAGACTCCGAGACCTTTAAAGACAACTTCAAGTGAAGACAGAAAAAGCAGCGGAATAGCCTGGTAAAAAGCTGACGGAAATCGAAGCAATGGATCACAAGCAATATCTTGGAGATGTTTGGTTCTAAATGGAGCTTAAATCCGCTCAAGAAGAAATGGGGAGGGGGGTGGGAGATATAGCGACATTAACGAGAGGATCAGTGTGGAAATGAAGCTTACAGGGGACAACTGGATAAAACAACAGTGCGTGGACAGTAAAGAAAACTAGACAAGAGCGAATCAAACAAAAGCAAAGAAAAATTCAGCAGCATTTAGGACAGCGACGGCAACGGGGTCACAGAGGAAAAGGATATTACAAAAAAGTGATTGAATATTTCTTTAAAATCAGCAACAAATAGAGCAAGGAGATCTGTGCACTCTTTACTTAAAGTGGTATCTTAAACACCAGAACGAGTTCTACCAAATCTTTCTGGATTTCAAGAAGGCATTCGACAGAGTCTGGCACGAAGCGCCTTGGAAATTTTAAGGAAAATTAACATCGTTCAGAAGCTACTCAACAACATCCAGCAAGTGTGCACCAAAGCAACTAGTGCGGTGGTGGTATAGATATTACCGGAGAGGGCAGCAGTACCAACTTCAGTTGGGGTTTGTCAAAGCTGCTTGCTATCTCCAGCACTGTTCAACATATTTCTGGAATGTATCATTACTTACGAATTTGAATGTCGTATTAGTAGAGTCAGTTTTAGAAGAAAAACCACCATGAACTTCCAGGTGACATCAGTGGCATGGCAAGCACTGAACAGGAGCCCCCGAGCTTGATGAAACACTGTTTTAAACCTTTACAATGTATTGCTTACAAATCATTGCCGAGAAGGCCAAATTGATGGTCAGCCACATCGTCATTATTAATATTAATTGTCCATGTGCAGAAATTAGAGCAATGCTCAAAACTTAACCCAACTTTACCCAACTGGGATCCATCAAAACAATAGATGATTCAAACCAGAAATCCTTGAAAGGGCAGCAACAAGAACAGGAGCACTGTCAAGAACAGCATCTGTATGAAAGGACGATGACATCTCCAGCAAAAAAAAACAACAACAACCCAGGAACCTGCATGCGCTGTTACATTTCATTTCATGCACGAACATCTGGAAAGAAGAATCCAGGCCACGGAACTGAAGTTCTACTGACATAAGCGAAGAAAAGAAAACTACAAAGAGATAACCATATGATGAGATTTAATTGAGTTAAGGGAAAAGGAGGAGGGGGAGGAGGAGGAGGAGGAAGAGGAAGAGGAGAAAAAATAGAAGAAGAGTGACGACGCCCACTGGGTATGTGTAAGAGTCAGACATCCATGGACTGAAAGTGCCAGAGATCCTAGGAGACACTCAGGTTGTAAACCTGTTTTCTTTGGATCCAGGACAATTTCCCACAGATTTCTGGGAACGAGATCACTGACAAACTGATGTCCATGTACATTTACACCACCGTGAATGAAGAAATTAGTTGACCGTACCTTCACCATCTGATGATGGCACAAGACATTTTCATGAAAATGATGGTCTTCCTTTTTAGTGAAGAGATTGTGTATGAAGTTTGTTGCACCTTATCACTTGAGTTATTTCCCTTGGTACAGGAGCATTGTGTGATTGAATGACTTTAATTTACTCCTGTTACAGTTTTGTTTATCTGAAGGACAAGTTTGTTGGAAGACTTCTTTGTTTGCAGTGTTATCTCCTTTGAGGAAGTAGCTGGTAAATCTTGCTGGCATAAGGGGAAAGGAAGCTCCAAGCATATACTTTATGAAGATTGCAACCCATACAAAACGAGGTTTTGGGTGCACAGGATTTGTTACCCTTGGGGACGGGAACAATTGATGAAAGATGGAGACAGAAGAGAAAACCGGAAAGGTGGATTGATTGACAAATTTGCTGGATGGACAAGGAGAATATGTGCCGAGATCAAGGTCTTTGCGCACAGCCAACAGAACCGGAGGGACCTAATAAATTGTTCTTTATAACAGCACCCTACTGACCCCCAATTCTATTTTGATTTCATTTGTTTCCTGCCCTGCCAACTTCGAGTAGTAAAATCAGGATTGTCATGTAATGAAAGTCAAAATTCCTTACACGGTAATATGCACTAAAAACTCTCATTAATCAAATTTTGTTAAAGCATGCAAAGATTGTTTGAATATCTTTCTTCCGTAAAATTTGAAATAGTTTGAAACACACTTAAGCCTGCCTCTTTAAGGAAAAAAAACACATAATGGAACATATCTGATCAAGATCTTCATGGGGTCTGCGTTTAATTGTTCATGTCTGACATCATATAAGCTTTAATTTTCCAGAAGAACTTGATTCATAGTGACAGGTACAAAGGCCAGGGGCTTCTGAACCATGAAAAGATACGAGTGTGTGTAGAAACGGCATGTGTATAATCAGCACAGAGCCGTTCCTTCTGTAGAACCACCAGTGGGGAATGACAAAAGCCGTTGAAGGTTTGAATGGATTTGAAAGGTTCTGAAGGTTTGAATGGATTTGAAAGGTTCTTGTGTGAGGACAGTACTTTTCTGGTCCCGACCGCACCTTCGGGTGTGTTTTTTCACGTCTGCCTTTTCCTCAGAAATCTTTGACATCAATCTGAATTTCTAGAAACTGAATGCATTTATCAGAAACAAGAGACCTGTCGAATACATTGCTCACAAAATGTCTGTGTATGACGATTTTGTGTGCAAGTAGTTCTCATGCATGGCGCTGTTTCTAGACTCAGACTCAATACTGAAGATACGATGATCTTGTGTAGTGTATGTCCACTTTTTTATATCATGAACATAGTAGTTTGGGGGCCAGTGTTTTCCCGTTGGTTTCAAATATTAATTTTTGGCCACTGGTTGGACTGTGTTCTGGAAGGATTTAACTAACCAAAAAATGATGTCGCCATTTTTGTGTGATTTCTTTATATTTTTCTCTCAATTTCAAATTACGGCCCAAATTGTGCTAAATAATTTGATTATATTACCCCAACATACATTCTGTATGGAAAGCAGACACCCAATATATTGCTAAAAGTAATATAATAATCCAGAAAAAACCACTCCTTTTCAACACCTCAAACCTTTTGTACTCCCAGTTCTTATAGAACAGGGAGTACTTTACAATGGGAACGAAGAAATGCTGTCTGTGTGTGTGTCTGTCTGTGTCTGTCCGTCCGTCCGTCCGTGGTCAAAATGTGTTCCACTCGCTCCAGACAAAACTACCGGCCGATCTTTCAGAACGATTGTAAGTATGTTCATTATGGGTCTTTTTATGGAATATCTCAGAAAGTACTTGGCCGATCTTTCTGAACATTTTTGGTATGTTCACTGTGGGTCACGGATCATGCCCAATGTTTTCTTTTACTGTTATAGCCGTTACTAATGGCTATAACGGCCCATAACGGTTTTTATTCTTTATGAAATATCTTAGAAAGTACTCGGCTGATCTTTCTGAAAATTTGTAGGTATGTTCATTATGGGTCACGGATGATGCCCGATGTGTTATTTTACCGTTAGTTTACCGTTAGTAACGGCTATAACGGCCCATGACGGTTTTTCTTCTTTATGGAATATCTCAAAAAGTACTTGGCCGATCTTTCTGAAAATGTGTAGGTATGTTCATTATGGGTCACAGATGATGGCCCATGTTTACCAGAATAGCCGTTACTAACGGCGATAACGGTCCAAAACGGTTTTTCCTCTTTATGGAATATCTCACACGTATTCAAGATAAACTGGGAGTACGGTTGTATGCTTTGCATCTTGTTTTTTTTTTTTGTTCTTGACTTCTGAATTGTACCTACAGTGATAATCTCATAGCTCAAACCTGTTTTACTTAGTTCTTTCGGTCCACCATCTGGCTGGTTCTGGTCAGCTAATGTAGGACAGAACTTCAATGTTCATTTAGTGTTTGTGTTTCATAGTTTAGATGGAAGGATCTCCTTCTTCTTCATCCCTTCAATTCCTAAGAGTGCCTGGTTGACATTACTGCACACCTCCTCATCGGCTCCACACAAACACATCTCGGAGCAGTTCAGGCCCTGCGACCGACAGGAACAGTGTGATGTGCAACTGGTCTTCTTGCACTCACATTTGATGAGGTGAGTAACTGTGGCTGGAGCTGGAGGATCCCTTGTTGGTGCTGGTACTACATATCTCCCTCTTCCTTCCACCCCCGGTTCTTGCTGGTGGTAGCTGAGGGTGAGAAATGTCATCCTGACGCCACACCATGGCCTGGTAATGTGCCTGGGCAATGGCTTCATGTAAGGCTCCTCGTGTCGGAGGTAGCTTTTGAGCTAGTTGTTTCTTGGTGAAAAGCTTCCATCTGAGATCACCAACATCCACCAGGCTCATAGAGCTGGCAAACAAATGTCTCAATGGCTTGTTCAGCGTCAACTCCAGCTTCTGGACCTCCCTAAGGCAGCAAATGCAGACACCACCTCCATGGAGCATCTGCTAAGTGCTTGCCAACAGGTCAGCTTCCCCCTGTCTGCAAATTGACCTGTTACGGCCAGCTCCAGAGAAGGCATGAAATCCTGGTAAGGCTTCAGCCTTTGCATCACCAAGTGCATTCTCTATTGGTCCCAGTGAGATTACTCGCTTCTTGTTCCCCCCACCAGTGACAAAGTATGTGTTCCTGCAGAGCTGATGGTAACGGTGGATTGCAAGGACAAAAACGTCAGTGTCAGGTGACTGAATGTAGAGTTCTGTTGCTCCTCTTCGAACAGCATCCAGACTGTGCAGGAGCAGTCTCGTGTCAGCTTCTTCTTGAGTTTGAGAGGACCTCTTGCCGCGAAGTCACTATGAAGACCTTTGGCTTACCCTCAAAGTGGTGGAGAGCTTTCTTTGCAAGATAAACTGTCAGTTCATCTTTGGTTGCGGTACTGAATAGGGAACTGCTTTGCTGACACCTTGCCAATTTGTGTATTGTCTGTGACGTGATCAGCAGTTGCTGGCTTACCACCCTGGCGTCTCTCCCTTGTGGCCTCTTTCAATGAAGTGGGAAGATCATAACAGTCAAAGACTAGATGCAGATCATCATATTCTCTACACTTGCTGTCCAGTGTAGCTATGAAGTGGTCAGCCCATTGAGCACATGTCTTGACCCAAGGAGGCTTACCCATTGCCTGGACAATTGCCATTCCATCAATTACAGTTGTCTTCCTTGGTGTCAAGGGAGCAATGTCATTGGTGACATCCTCTGGCTGCAGATCAAACTAATTTTTGTTTGGCAGGTCCTCAAGTACAGCCATCAGCTTGCTTTTGTCTGTGCATGGTAGGAGTTCACCACTGGCTGTGAACAAGCCTCGTGGGAGGGACGTGAACTTATGCTGGCCAATGCTCCCCTTGAGGTTCATCTCGGGGCGTGAGCGTGCAACAATCAACATGCGGACAAATAGTGATCTGTCGTCCTTGAGCACCATTACCTGATCAGCAACTTTGTGTTTCACCGACTCCCTTGCACTTTTCCTTGTCTTCAGTTGAACCTTCTTTCTGGCCCAGATCC
>CM031627.1:21850864-21858364 GCA_018398815.1 Conus ventricosus
GGAAGAAAAGGTACCATTGACAAACAGATTCCACTACTCCAAATGACAGAGCAAAGTACAACTGTTGAATGTTTATTGAATCTCCGTGAATCGTTGGGAGTACAAAGGCACATTGTGTGTTCCAACGTGGTGAATAAGATGATACAAACTGATACCTCACTGGACAAAAAGAACAGAAAACCGCTCAGTCTGCAAAACACATTGTTTGTCCATGCTCCTTCAAACTTCATATATTCTCCATGAAATATTGCGTTTGCTATCAACGTAATCCCAGTATGAATTCCCATACAAATGTCAGCAACATGCAAGTTCATGATGATTCGTAAGAAGTTATGTCCAAGAACCTGTTTGATATGGATAGTACATAAAGCCATGAAATAAGTCAATAGGGTCATTATGATGGCTGATGAGCACACAAACCAAAAGAAAACCACACTCGGCTGAGATGGTATCAAAGTGCCACATGAAGGAAGTACAGACTGAGCTACTGAACAGACAATTTCATTTGACTGTTCAGGAAAGAGGTTCTTGCAGCAAAATCTATAGTCTGAAGAAAAAATATGCCTCAACTGGTAGGACTTTGAGAATAAATCTAAAGGAAAGTTTCTGATAGGGATCCCTTGTAAATCCAGCTCACTCAACTGAGGCATGTTTTTAAACCCCTTCCTTCCAATGGCTTCAATGGAAGTAAAGGACACATTCAAATATCTCAAATTGGGTAGATATACAGACGCTTCATCATTCAGTGCATTAACATGTGTCCTAGACAGGTCTAGTCGTTTCAATGAATGATGCACAACCTTTTGGAATTCATTCGCTATTTTCTGTAAAGGGTTGTTTGATAAGACTATTGTTTGCAGGTGTTTCAGCTCCGTGAAAACAGTTGTATCAAGCTTTTCCAAATTATTGAAGGTAAGATCAATGAACTGCAAGTTACGGAGTGTCACATCTGAAATGTTATCCAGATGACAGTGAAACAATCTAAGGTGAATGAGATAAGCACTTGTTGAAAAATCAGACATCGGCATTCCTGATTCTGATGCATCCAGATAGCGAAGCTGAGGGTAGAGCTGAACAAGAAACGGTTTATCGCACAGAAAAGCATGACCTCGACACAGGCAATTTTCGGGACAGTTTATTTCACACATGAGTTCATCATCGTGCAAAGGACACTGAGATAGTCCGTCACATAAGTGGTCTTCATGCACACACACTTTGGAATCCCTACACTGGTAATAATAAGGGCATGTTACAATCTCACAGTTTTGTTCATCTTCACCGTAAACACAGTCCGAAAACCCATTGCATCGGGTGTAGACAGGCAGACAGTACAGCCACTCTGTTGTGCATCGGAAGTGAGTGTCTGGACAAGATTCATTGACTTTCATCAGTACTTGTGTGAAGTAGCCAGCACCATCTAAGTTGATGTAAAACATCTGCTTTGAGGATTCCCTTTGCAGATGAACATGAATACTTTTTTCTTCGGTACACTTGGCTTCATCAGAGTCATCTGAGCAGTCTGCAAATTGGTTGCAATGCTGACTTTTCAAAACACATTGAAAGTTAGAGCACAAAAACCCACTACATAAAGAGTGTTCACAAAATAACTCATCACTGTTATCTGGGCAGTCTTGTATAAAATCACAAACAAAGGTGTGATGTGTTGTTGTGATGACGTCATCACATTCAAAGACGGTGTTTACTTCTGAAGCCATTGCAACACGGCGTTCGAGAGTTGTTCGCGAGTTCTGCATGTCAGTGACGTTCGGAACGAGGTGTAACTGAGAAACCGACGCTTTGTCGCAGTTTTTGTCGAAGTTAGGACACAAAAATGCATGCATCACGTGCTTATTTGGACAAACAAATACAAACTGCTTTGTATTTTGCAGGTCGAATTTAAGAACATGCCGACGAATTAGAATCGTTTGAGGAGGAATAACTGTGGGTATCTTGCATATGATTTCACAAAGTATGGCGTATTCCGGGTTAGTATTTGTACCGCCTGCATGAAGTTCCATTGAAGAAACATACCCGAACCTGTTTTTCCTTGAAGGATGGTATGGGGAGAATATACGGAAGTGATTTACATTGTAGATCAGCGTGTTGTCAGACCATTTACGAAATTCACTATACATGAACGGCACTGTGTACCAGCCGGACGTGTAACCAAAATAAAAATGGAAATGTGTGATGTTTGTCAAGATAGGGAGTATGTCCCTCTGTTCATTCCTTGTTTTTACTGACGCCAATTTCCCGCCAATTTCTCCGCACTTATATTCAAGGAAAGAAGAATGACGAACGTTTGCTGTCTGGATCAATTTCAAACATTTGTTGCGTGAAGCCACCAGACCCTGGCAGGAAGGACTGCTGAAAGGACAGTGTTCTGTTTCATCTCTTCCATCGGCACACTCCGTCTTCAGGTTACAGTCCAGATGGTCCTGAAAGTGAGAATAATGAGTAATGGAACAATTAAATAAGCCTCCAGCTAGCGTCTGAGGTTGACTATTCTCAGAAAGTGCGGTGAAATAAAGTCTTGTGTTTACGTGCAAAGTAGACTGACCGTAATGCTGAATGTGAAGTCTAAACGTGGCAAAGATCGTCGCTGGCGTGAAATTGGTGACACAACGCTTCACAGCAATTTGCTGACCTGTAGTTATATTTTCATACGCAAATCGCAAAAAACGCGACTGTTGATAACAAGGCATATGCGAGTACGACTGGTCAAAACTTACTATAATGATATACCCTGGAGACCATTTCAGTTCGTGAGTCAACCGCTCATCTTTCACAAATGGGACAGTTACATACCCAGAATTATTTGACGTGTATTTTAAAACAAAGCTCAAGTCTTTAACAATATCGAAATCGATCGTCACTAAAGGATTGTTGTTATGAGCTATGTCAACATACTTTTTACTCAGGTAAAACAGTTGTGCTGGGGTATGGTAACAGCACCCCACAAGCTCTGTTGATAAAGGAACATTTCGGTACATGAGTTTCAACAATGTTTTCCATTCCCTTTCATCACACCAGTACGCCAGCCGCTGGAGGCGAACTCTGACATGCCTATGTGGTGTGGCTTCAAGATACATGTTGCAGAAAGTAGAGGATTCGCTGCACACACCATACACTAATCCTTGGTGAGCTGTAGACTGCGGCAAGGCGTTCTCACAGTCAGTAACATTCACTTGCAGAATTGTGTGTTCTGTTTCATTCTGATAGAGGAAATAGTCGACACCTGGACATATGGTCCTGATGCTGGTTGTGTGAATGTTGGCTGTATTGGTTCGACTCTGATCTGTGATCAAATCAACAGTCAAGAAAGAAACCACAAAGATCTCGTTTCACATTTCTAACCACTGGTAACTGCACACAAGTTACTATGGATTGACGAGACACATATCTATAACAGAGTTCAGAATCACGCAAGCAGGCAAGCAGCTAAATACGGTCCAATTCACATGACCAGGGTCACGCCTCAGGCTGTCGATGATTTGACCTACATGTTCGAAATGTGGCGAAGGTCTGGGAGCATTCATCAGTGAATGACATGTCAGCTTTGAGAAGTGGATGACAAGTATGCAAAGGTCCATCTGTGATGCCCATTGCCCTTACCAACCTTGTTCTCCTTTTCTACTCGATGTGTTTCTTCTTTTTCTTGAACGTCTTGTTCTTCTGCTCTTCTTGTTCTACGCTTTTCGTTCTTGTTGTTCTTGTTCTAGTTGTTCTTGTTGTTCTTGTTCTTGTTGCTATTATTCGTGTTCTTGTTCTTGTTCTTGTCCTTGTTATTGTTCTTCTTCTTGTTGTTGTCCTTCCTCCTTCTCCCTCCTGCTCCTCCTGCTCCTGCTCCTGCTCCCTGCTCCTCCTGCTCCTCCCTCCTCCTCTTCTTCTTCTCTGTTTACATTCACTTTATACAATCTTAAACGACAAAAAAGACCAAATTAACGAAAATGAAATAAGATATTAACATCCAAGTAGAATAGAATACACTTAAACACTATAAATTAAGCGCATGTACTTTCTCTAAATAAAAATCAATGCAAATACAATAAAGGGAGCTGAGTTTGGGATCGTGGGAGTGCGTTGTGTGTCCAGTTACAAAAAAAAGGAATCTGGATCATTGGTAACGTAGTTTCACAAATTAATGAGATCCCTCGTCTAAGAACAAATTAGTGAACGTAGACAACACATTTTCAAGTGCTAACTGTGGAACAGTTTTCACCACAAATGCATGACATACATACAGTTTACACATTTCGACTTTCCTTTTATGCTTAAAACATAAGCCAAAGGATTTATACATATTTTATAGTACTCTTTATTGACTGGATTTGTTTTTCATTCGATTATTTTCTAAAAGTACTTTCCTCTTATTTGTGGGTGTTAACTGTCATTGGTGTCGCTACTCACGTTCCTAAGACTTCTCTGCCGAAGTCCATCATCACAGTAAGTGTTGCTAAAGCACTCACGAGTAACATTGTTTCCAGATTAGACTACCCAAAGGATAACGAAAACGATAATTTGTTGAAGAAAAAGCCAGAGTCCCATTTGAAGGGGCTGATAAATAATCAGCATATTTAGACAAAGCATTTTATCACTTAAATTAAGCATCCACGGCATATGCATTTACTTATGTCAAATCACGCCTCCTTTTAAATGACTTACAAAGGTACAAAGTAAGATTCTTTGTAACATTTTAATTTCTTGATTACAGAAGAGAGACTGACTTTGAAAGTCCAGGAGACGTCGGTAATACTTTAACAGAATAACTTCTTTTTCGTAGCTCTGCCAGCACAGGATAGAAGAATTGAAAACGAAATTCATCGTCCATACGAGATTTGCACAATGGACATGACAAATAAATCTTCTATATGAACATTGCATCTGTGACGATGTACAGCAATATCAGAAACACTAAACCTGAATGTTGTCAGTTCAAACTTTATAAAGCTAGTCATGTTTACAGACAGACATGCTTCTATTTCAACTAAATAATTACTTTCCAGCCGTCTGAATGATGAAAACCGTTGGCTGTTTTGAAAGTTGTAGCCACGTCCTGCTATCTGCCATCAGTATTCGTTGCTTGAAAGAAGCCAAGAAACTGCTGACGCAGCCAGCCCATTGTTCTAACCATGCAAACAAAAAACCGTGGTTACAGCAACATGTATGAGTGCTTGACGCCCACGTACTTTTCCTTCTCATATCCAGGTCAAACAACGTTTTGTAAGCTTTGGTGGGTAGTGTATATTCCCCCACACGTACCAGTTTAAGCCAGTATCTTACACATTTTATGTACGTATTCGAATACATAGGGAATCTGCCAAGTTCCCCACACGTCAAGTCATTTAGAGTATGTATATTGACATTTAAAACCATTTCATTGCAAATGAGAGCAATTTGTCTATAATGTCCTGTCTCGAAATCTCAACGCCAAAATGGGCTATAGGCTGGACCTGGGCATCAAATATCCAGAAAAATAGTTTCACTGACTCGTTTACAAATTTATACAGAAAAGTTAAAGCAGCCATAACTGTTCGCTTTCTTTTGCCCAGATATTTGTGGGCATTTACAACTGCAGCTTTAGAATTTCCATAAAACCACATTTCCCTTGAAAACAGATATCCACCCTTTTGAAAAAAAAATCTTATGTTTGTTTTATCCATGTTTACTTTAATTAAGATACAATCTGTGCGCTACTGAGTAAAAACTGTTAAATGGTTTTGAAGCCCTATAGCAGTTTCAGATAGTAAAACAAAATCATCTTCAAAGAGTGAAATAAACATTTCAATCAAATCAAATGAAAAACGATGTTTTCCTTTCTTGATAGTTTCTAAAGCTACTTCATTAATAAACAGAGGGAACAAAACTGGACGACAACTGCATTGCTTAGCACCCTGTGTGCATCTAGTGTACTTGCTAAATTTACACCACATTTTATGTTAGCATCCTCATACATGCTTTTTACACATTTACACAGTTTGCCTTGTACACAGGTTTTTGCCGGTATTGGCCACAAAGTCTTCTACAAATGAAATCAAAGGCCTTTTCGAAGTGTATAAATGCAACATATAACCTATGTTTGAAGACTTCTTCTGAACAGCAGGCAATAGAGTGAACAAATGATCAAGTGTACGATAGTCCCTTTGAAAGTCTGCTTGGTATTCACCAGTTATGTTTAATTGCATCCATTCTGAGAATTTTCTTTTTTTAAAATTCCAGATCCATAAAGTGTACCAGCTACATCACACAAGGATGTTTCTTTATAATTATTAGGATGTTTTGCCCCACCCTTTTTAAAAGAAGTAAGATCATCGATCTGGTCAAATTCTCAGAATAAATTCCTTTTTGTTAAAATGAACATTAAACGATTAAAAAAAAGGAATCAATGTCAAGATTCTCTAAGTTTAAAAATCACTAAGTCCAACAGCCTCTGCTGGTTTACCATTGTTCAATGTCCTTATTACAGAGGGCACTTCATGCTGTGTAATGGCTCGGTTCAAAAACTCAGAATATTCATCATATAATCATGTTTCATTTTCACAAGCATCTGTGTGGATGCTTCTGTCTGTTTGTAATATGTTTTTAAAATGGTGATACCATTGCTTTATGTCATATTCTTCTGTTTATGTGCCCGTGTTTTCAGTGTCTCTTTGACGATTTTCCAAATCTCCTGCTGTCTGTTCGTATCAGAGACAATTTTCTTTAAAACCGTTTATGATTGTGTGACATCTCCTTCCTATTTAATACATTTTTATACTTTGTTCTTCATACACAGTATAAGTGTCAGTCATTTTTTTTTTTATCTAAGGTTTTCTTCCGTACCATAGCAATCTCCGTATGTTTCGTTTCGCTTGTGTACATTCTAGGTCTTCAGACATTTTTTGAATCAGGTGTTAAAGGGGGCTATGTCCTATGGCCCGGTTGCCTTGAAGAAAACACAGGAAGGCCAGTTCAAAGTAAACGTAATAATTCAATATCTGTAACGCTATGACATTGCGCATTTCACGTTCTGAAGGGCGTTGCACAAGGGAGACAAGCATGGAACGACGGTCCTAACTGAAAAGAATAGGATCTGTTCAAGGACTCGAACCGCATTATCTATTACGACTTATTTCTTCAGTTGGTTAGTTCGCGGACACCTTGCTACGAGTTACGTCACCTGTCCTCAGGAATGAATATTCATGAATTTTGCCTGATGTTCTATTCTGTGTCGGCTTCGATCCTGTTTGTTCTGGACATTTTTCATGTTCCTTATGATACGCAACTCGTGTAGCTGGGTCCAGTTGTTCTTGTCGCCTTACAAGCATAGCACAGGCCATCATGCAGTGCTCTTCAAGAGAAGAAGTGCCCAGACATCTTGACTCGCACGCAGAGTCAACGCCCGTCTTGCGCCGAATTGAATGAAGATGATTACTCGTTCATTGTCGTTGCCTTGAGCGTTGTGTATCTTGTCTGAGGAAGATCACAGAAGTCGAAACGCGTCATGTTTTGTCTTGTGAT
>CM031627.1:21863364-21868364 GCA_018398815.1 Conus ventricosus
GAACCATCGAAAAAGAGTAAAAATGTGATCGATGGTTGAATGATCTCTCCGAAAACCAGCTTGAATTTCTCCTAGCAGACCTTTAGATTCAACCCATTTGGACAGTCTCTTATTGATTATGTAACTGTACAATTTACCACTTAATTCAAAAGTGAGATGCCTCTATAGTTGTCAGGCTTGTGCAGATTACCCTTCTTATGCACAGGTTGTATGATAGCCTCGGTCCAAGCTGCGGGGTACTGACCTGATGAAAAAACAGCATTAAAAAATCGCAGAAGAAAAGGAACAACTATATCCCTTGAAGATTTGAGTAATTCAGGCAAAATACCGTCTGGACCTGCTGCTTTGTTATTTTTTAAGTGATTAATTGAGTCTATTACTTCTTCTTCAGTAATATCATCATTCAATAGTCCAAAATCTGAATTATCATTTTCTTCTTCAAAATCCGGTTCAAAAATCGGAGAATCGTCATCCGTAGAAACATTAGTATCTACTTCAAAGACCCTCTTAAAGTGTTGCAACCACTCCGTAATATTACCAACCTTTCTACTTTTCGTTGAAAAATATTTTACATTTTTCCAAAACTGTCTGGAGTCGTTTACATTCTGTTCAAGTTCTGCTCTACATTTCGTTTTGTATGTTTTCTCCTTATCCTCCAATAACTTTTTATATGACCTTCTCTTCTCAAAGTATTCGTGTCCATCCTCTGTGGGGTTTTCATTTTGTAAACGTTTGAAATCGCGTAGTGCTTTTCTTGTATTCTTTCGACATTCATAGCACTCCGAGTCAAACCATACATTACCTTTGATGGTCCTACCACCACCCTGCTTTACAGACATGCAAGAGGCGGCAGATTTTAGGGTGGCAGAAAACAAACCGAGTGCACTGTCTATTTCAACTTCAATTAACTGTTTCGCTTGCTCAAGCGAGGTTTTGTTTTCTGGTAAATTAATTTGATATAGAAAGTCTTCTCGCCTATCTTCAGACCAAACTAGTTTGAAAACAGACGAGTCATTAACTTCAACATCATCCGTTTGCTGGTTACACATCACAACGCATTCGACAGGCATGTGCTTTGAGTGAATTTTTTCATGAACAAAAAGTCTTCTGGGAAGAGAGCACAAAGAAGTAGAGAAAATAAAATAATCAATAACACTGTTTCCAGAGGGAGCTATATAAGTGAAACAACATCTGTGTCTCCTAAACAAACACCATTCAGAATATACAGATCAAAACCGGTACATAAACTAAGCAGTTTTTGACCATAATCATTAATGACAGTGTCCTGCGAAGAACGAGGAGGGGAGTCTGATCATCAGTGTCAGAGCCAATACATGGTCATGGTGAGCGGGGTCAGACATCACATCGTCTACAGTCAGCTGTGCAGGAAAGATATCAGAGGTTCTAGCATTAAAGTCCCCACACAGGATAAAACTCAGCGTCTTCTTGTTTTTCAATAATATCGAGCATGCATTGTTCAAGAACAGAGATCCCATTGTCCACGTCACTAGTGTCATAAAACGGACTATTAACTGGATTCAAGTAAACACTAATAATGAAAACATCAGACTCAGTTCCAAACAGCCGCTTATCAACTTGGAGTACAATAACATTATCATATTTTGTTGAAATTTCTTTTATAAATTGCAAAAAAAAATTTTTTTTCCATTACAACGACCCCACCACTTTTCCTTCCCCGAAGAGATAATTTTTTTTTGCTGGTGATACAAAGCTTGTATGGGATGGAAATAAAGTAAATGTGAATGAATCCACAAAAGTTTTACCAGGCAAATGAAATCGAAGTTTATAATAAAGGAGACGAAGCTAGTTTCTTTTAGTTTTGATAGGATACCTTCCACATTATATGAAACCATTGAAAACACTGTACTTTTCAGAGCATTTACATCAGGGTCGGGACCATACATTCATTTCTTATTTTTATTTTTACAGACGACAGGTTTCCGAGGACTGGCTCGCTTTTTCGGCGTTGAGCGACCACTCCAGCACTCGGGAATAGATGACTGTCTGTCAAGTGACAAGGAATGGGACCTTGAACTCCCCTGACCTGCTTTGCCGTCCATTTCTCCACGGCGCGAACGTCTTTGTCTTTCGCTTTGCACGTGCGAAGCGGTATTTGTGTAATGTGCACTGTCCTTGCGGTTTCGAGAAGGGGTGGGAATGGGAGGAGTGGGGGTGAGGGAAGGGGAAGGGGAATTCCCGGCGTCACCCGGTTTGTTGACTGTCGTGTCAGGTGTGCCACAGGTTGCGCCGTCTTCAGGTAGTGGGCCATCTCCACATCCAGGATGGTACCACTGTCTGACACAGTGACAGAGGCACTGGGAAGATTTTCCTCCCCTCTGGCACAGTCTGACTGTTGTCGCTCACCCCCAGCAATGCCACCGGAGTTGTCATCTTCCCCAGGCAGACTGCCTGTTGGTGTCGTGTTGTTTCTGTTTTTTTCACCGTTACCACTGTCAGCGGTCGTGTCACTGGGTGTGACTGCTGAACGTGTGGCAGGGGAAGAGGTGGTGGCAGGGGCAGCAGTAGTGGGTCGTACCAACTCCTCTATGGCCTGGCAGGTTGACAGTGATGTCGTCCGGTTGTCTGCTGCGGTGTCTGTAGACTCGCCCATCGGTGGTGCCGTCTGCGTAGAAAACACAGGGGTCAGGCTGACTTCTGGTATGTCCCTGTCGTGATCCAGCTGGTCAGGATGGGGGCTGTCGTTCTGACGTTCAGCAGCGTCCTTCATGCTGTCTGACCTATCCTGTGTGTCATCTCTCCCTCTTCGTTACCACTGTGTTCTCTTCTATCTTGCTTGTCTTCATGACTGCTGGCACAAGGGGCTGACTGAACAGCTTCACTGTACAGTTTTGTGCCAGGTAACAACACGGGGGAATGGATAGTGACACCAGAGCTCGCAGAATTGTTGGCAGGATGTTTGGTTAAGGTGTCGGGGTGTTGCTCCTGGTATACGTTGTGACGATCGTCACGGAAACGATTCTGTGGTACCCGGTCGTTGTGCCTGGTAAAACGATTTCCGACTGTCTCCCGTCTTTCGCCGTAATTCCGAAGTCTGGGGTGATCCTTTGAGTTGTACGTATGTGTACGTGGTTGAACATGAACAAACAACCTGCCATTCTTAAAATATGCGTTTTTCCCCTGTTGCCGGTAGTAGTGCATTTCTTCTCGTTGGCGTACAGTCAGATCGGCAGATATCTTGATGTTCTCTCTTCTGAGTAGGCTCCTTAAATAGCTGTCACTCAGGATGTCCATTTTGTCTGACCATCTGTGGAAACGAACGACTAAAGGGCGTGGTTGAGAGGGAGGACTGTTTGAAGCTTCCAACACGGTATGCTTTGTCTATGTCAGACAGACTCCAGGAGTCAGATGGAACACGGTATGCTTTGTCTATGTCAGACAGACTCCAGGAGTCAGATGGAACACAGTATGCTTTGTCTATGTCAGACAGACTCCAGGAGTCAGATGGAACACGGTATGCTTTGTCTATGTCAGACAGACTCCAGGAGTCAGATGGAACACGGTATGCTTTGTCTATGTCAGACAGGCTCCAGGAGTCAGATGGAACACGGTATGCTTTGTCTATGTCAGACAGACTCCAGGAGTCAGATGGAACACGGTATGCTTTGTCTATGTCAGACAGACTCCAGGAGTCAGATGGAACACGGTATGCTTTGTCTATGTCAGACAGACTCCAGGAGTCAGATGGAACACGGTATGCTTTGTCTATGTCAGACAGGCTCCAGGAGTCAGATGGAACACGGTATGCTTTTTCTATGTCAGACAGGCTCCAGGAGTCAGATGGAACACGGTATGCTTTGTCTATGTCAGACAGACTCCAGGAGTCAGATGGAACACGGTATGCTTTGTCTATGTCAGACAGACTCCAGGAGTCAGATGGAACACGGTATGCTTTGTCTATGTCAGACAGGCTCCAGGAGTCAGATGGAACACAGTATGCTTTGTCTATGTCAGACAGGCTCCAGGAGTCAGATGGAACACGGTATGCTTTGTCTATGTCAGACAGACTCTAGGAGTCAGATGGAACACGGTATGCTTTGTCTATGTCAGACAGGCTCCAGGAGTCAGATGGAACACGGTATGCTTTGTCTATGTCAGACAGGCTCCAGGAGTCAGATGGAACACGGTATGCTTTGTCTATGTCAGACAGACTCCAGGAGTCAGATGGAACACGGTATGCTTTGTCTATGTCAGACAGACTCCAGGAGTCAGATGGAACATGGTATGCTTTGTCTATGTCAGACAGGCTCCAGGAGTCAGATGGAACACGGTATGCTTTGTCTATGTCAGACAGACTCCAGGAGTCAGATGGAACACGGTATGCTTTGTCTATGTCAGACAGGCTCCAGGAGTCAGAGGGTGAGAAATGGTGTAAAGTTTCAACTACGATTTCCGCACTTTTCCTGCTGTTTTCAAAACCGGTTTCACGCAGACCAAGAAATTTCAAGTTGTTTTCTTTCGAATTCATCTCTAGTGTATTAATTTCTTGTTCCATTCTTTCCAGTCGTTGTAAGATACTGACCTTGTCGTCCTGCATGTTGTGCATCATTTTCCTGTGATCTTCAACGATATTTTGTAAATCAGACACATCCGTGATCAGTTGATTCACACTTCTTTGAAGGCAGCCGAAGATAGCATCCATTTTGTCGCAGAGATTTGTCGAATGCAATCGGAGTTCCTCCAGTATCTGCACGAACCTAGTGTCCACAACAGTGTGTATGTCTTGCATCAAGTTAGTATTGCTGAAGGGGCCGGGATTCTTCTCCACGTCCATGCACATTGTTAGAATGATCGACAGGCAGTACAGTACGGACAGCGTCAAACAAATCAGCCAGTCAGTGCACCCTTTCACGTAGCCACACTTGAACTGTGGCATATCTTGACTGGGCCGAAACGAAGTCGTTTTTCGGAGGGAAATTTTCATCAGAACTGGGTAAAAAATACCAATTCTTGCTCGGTGC
>CM031627.1:21873364-21880864 GCA_018398815.1 Conus ventricosus
TCTAAATCCTGTATAAAAATGTCCCGATGTTCTTGAATGGTAAAAAAAAATCATAAGATGAGCATGAAGGAAATTGATAATCAGCGACCGTTGAGGGGAAATCTTCTCTGTCATGATAGTGATGCTTGCTAACCAGCTTCAGGAGCATGAGTCTTTGGATTTGTCAGTTCAGAAAGTAGGCATCCCAGGATGTCTGGCGGTGTAGAACATGCCACTATAATTTGAGAAGCAATCCCAAGAGCTGGGACAGAGCAAAGAGACCAAAACATGGTGTGGTCCATCCTGTCAAATGTATAGGGGCCTGTCCCACACAAGGGTATTCAACTGGCTTTCGAGATGTATCATGTCCCAAAAACATAAGCGATATACTGAAGTGTTTCGATGGCTTCTTTAATGAGGTCTTCCACTAAAGAATGCATAGCAGGCTGAACTAGGCTGGAGATGGCGTAACAGTAGGCTGTGCGATTTGTCTAATACTGTTCGTGTTGGTAGTGCAGGTCATATTGCAGCCGCGAATGACAGGCTCAGTAAGCATCGGGACTGGACCTCAAATGACCCCTCTAAATGCATCTATGGATGACACAAAATTCCTTTTCCTCAAGAATGATGAATCACGAAATAGTGAAGTGTTCACACGAGTTCGTTGCTTCACCCAGGATATCATGAAACCTCTCCTTATGGAAGGCAATAGTAGCTGAAACACTTATGTTTACTGTGACCAACGACGCCATTCCAAATGTGACAGAAGAACCAGTCAAGCACCTTGGAAGGTGGTATGATGACTCCTTGAAAGGTGCAAATATGGGAAATAAACAAGCAAACAACAGAAGAAAGCCTGCAGATATTCGACTAGTGTGGCCTCTGGTGACTTGATCCTAAAGTTCTTCTGACTTCTAGCAATGTACAATATCAGCACCAGCACATTGGAACCAATGGATGTCCAAATCAGTAAATGCGCAAGTAATGGCCCAGTGTTCCACCTGGTCTCATTAACATGGCGCTCTGCTGTCGCCAAGCAAAGCTGAAATTATCCCTGGGATCCAATCCACAGGAGCATAAAGTAGGAAAATCAATGTTACTAATCATGCTTGAGGACTCGGGAGACAGGGTTGCAAGATCAGTACAGCTAAGCTTAAGTCTTGCAGATAATGGGAAGTCCAATCGACAATTGTTACGGCAAAGAAAACCCTCCAGATCAGGAAGCAACAGGACACACACAAGCAATCAGAAGTTAGTAAACGACGGAAATAACGTAGTCGTCAAGGCAAAAAAGAACGTAGAACGAAACCTAGCGATGCAGGATCTGAAGAGAGACGAGGACGCCAAGAGAATCCAAAAGGAAGTCTGGCGAGGCCAACAGGGACAATGCACTACGTGGGACAACGGATTCAAAAGAAGTTGCAGGTATAATGAAATATGGCATATGGCTCTTCTTCAAATCAGTTTTATTCTTACATTGAATTTAAACCTAAAGAAGTGGGGAGGAATCTAATAACATCACGTGTCTGCTCTGTCAGAGAGAACAAATAGCAGAACATTTCCTGAGTTCAAGCAAAGCAGCACGTCAAATTTTCGCAGCCTCGATATAAAAGAAACAAACTGGAGAGAGTTTCCATCATTTGATATAATGACTAATTTTGTTTACACCGTTTACATGAACTTCTTTTTGCTACCGTTTCACCTGTTTTTTTTTGTAATACAAACACGTTTTCAATATAAAGAACGGACCAGGTCTGTCTTCATGGACACACAAATGCTTTTACTCTTACAAGCTGGCTTCAGAAAAAAGACATACAAATCTCCGTCATCCCAGCGCAACCTCACGACAAAGCAGAGATACCCTGTGCCTATGCATGTCTTAGAAAAATAAGAAAAAAATATTTCTGACTACTCTAATCTGGGTTAAATTCCTAACACTTACATGTACTTGCCTTAAGCCAGTGATGGCCCTTAAATTTTACTTGTTTGACATCTTCCACGTCACCATACAGAAATAAAACATTTCCAGCACGCGCTCTGTAACACCTTAAACTATGACACCCTGACCACTCTGTCCTCCATTTCAGCTGACCACCCTCTTGGTGGAAAGCCAATGACCTTTTGCTGCTTGGTTTCTTCCCCACAAAAATTAAGTATAGGCCCTACACGTGCAGCACGCGTAGCATGATTCAGTGGGCCAAAGTACAAGAGGGTAAACGGATTATCAGGAAAGTTGATCCTCTTTTCGATAGTATGTTTAGTTCAATCATGCATTCTCTTAACACGTTCTTTTCATGTATAGACACATACAAAATGACCAGGAACTATGGCACAATTCCTGACACAGGCCTAATGAACAGTGGGTGAAGATGGAGACCCAACTTCAAGAATTATTCAAAGAATTCGTTCATGTGATCAGCACTGCCAGAGGAGACGCCACACCACAAGGAACTCCAGTATCGACATTCTACATGGCCGGTGACCATAACACATATTGCAAAACGGCTGTGACATCAAGTATGTGCAAGCGGATGGTTGGAGTGGATGATTGGGAGTGCACAGACCTTCAACAGTGGTACCATCTCTGCAGGCAGAGGCATGAGACTGGATACGTACTAGACTGACGTTCATCAGAAAGTGATTCTGATTGAATGCAATGTGTGATATAAAATCAGCATGGAGCCAGCTCACATCTACAAGATTGGGAAGTATGCGAGTCTTGCCAGCAGCTAGAAGATATTTGGTTTCCAAGGACACATTTAAGCAAGAGATGGAACGCCTACATTATCAAGTAAATGGAAACGCGTGTGAATCTTCTCTTGGAAAATGTGCGCTTACAATAACAATGACACTCAAGTCTTCTTCATAACATCCATCTCTCTCTCTCTCTCTCTCTCTCTCTCTCTCTCTCTCTCTCTCTCTCTCTCTCTCTCTCTCTCTCTCTCTGTCTGTCTGTCTGTCTGTCTGTCTGTCTGTCTGTCTGTCTGTCTCTCTCTCTATCTATCTATCTATCTATCTATCTATCTATCTATCTATCTATCTATCTATCTATCTATCTATCTATCTACCTAAGAAAATGGGTATTATTTATCCAACCAAGAGCTGAAATTTTGAGACATCTTCTGGGAGAAATTGTGCACGTGTGATTTGTATAAACAAAGCCAGGCAAACACTGTCACCACTTGGCTGAAAGACACAGCATTGTTTACAGCAAACTACAGAAACCAAACCTTAGTTTCTTGACAGACACGATTTGATTATCAGATCAGAAGGAATTACAGCCTCAACTCATGTGCTTGCCTGTAATTCCTCCAGTGGGGTCAGAGAAGAAAAAAAAGTCAATTCCTCTGATAAGCTCGGAGAACAAAAAAAAAGTCACCAGCCGCCGTGGCGAAGTGGTTAGCGTCGCGGACTCCCGGCTGGGAGGTCGTGGGTTCGAATCCCATCAGAAGTCATGTGGGTTTTTCTGCCCCGACCGGCTCCTACCCAGAGTTGAGTTTGCTGCGGACTCAGTTGGGAAGACTGGGACCACACAGTCGAGTTTCATCCACTTAATGGATGCGTTTCTGAGAGTGTTGCTCCAATTTCCTGACCAACACTGCAGGTGCATGTATCTCTCGGGCCTGGTTGACGCCGGGATAAATTATGAAAGGAAGCGTAGAGTACAGCCCTGTCATGTAGTCTCAGACCGAAATGGAATTCCGTAGCATCATCTTAATCATCCTCATTCTCATCTATCAGCATTAAAAAAAATGTCTCAAATTCTGTGGCCCTTCATGCCCTGCTCTCATGGTGACCTCAGTTTCGATGTCCTCTCCACGTCTGTGGCCTTGGTTTGGTTCCGTCGGGGTCACCGGTATCGAGTCCATGGGGGCTGTCGTTGGACGGACGTGGTGGCGCCCTCCGGAGGGAGAGCTCACTCGCGCCGGCTCCGCGACTAAGCAATTATTGTCGTCAGTAGGGGGCTTAGTAGGTGGTGTCCTGCGTATGTTAGATCAGAACAGGCGCCACTGAACACCACCGAAGTGACTCGGCAGCAGTGCAGTGTCTTCTCCGGTGGGTTGCCTCTTGACGACTTGACATTGACTGCTCCCTGTGGATTGCCGGTGCCGGGGCTGTGGCGGGGCTGACCGGGCTGTGGCTGTGGACGGGGTGTCGGAATGAGCGGCGTGGGTGCACTGCCTCTGAGGTGGCGCAGAGGTGGGGACAGAAAAAAAAAAGTCACAACAAATCATACATGACAACACACAACACTGGCGCTTTAGGGGGAAAATATTAAACTTGCAAGCTGGGGGAAACATTAACACAAGACTTCTCTGAGGGCAAAATAGGGTGATGAAAATTGCAGCAAATATGGTTTCGACAAGGACGAAAAAAAATCGACATACGATCAATAAGGCATGGAAAGAAACCTGCTGAAGGTTGTGAGCGTGTAAACATTGACAAACTTGCTAATGTGCAGACAGGATTCACGGAGATATAAAGTGAAAGAAAAACAGAAAGGAAAAGACAACATGAAAGAAATCGCCTCAGCAAAGAAGCTGAGCTGTCAGCAAGGAGCGGCATGCTGTCCTGTGCAAAACGAGCTTGCTTCCAATGGTTGGCCACTTGCATATCTAACCCACTTCTCTTTACCAGTCACATTTGGGTTTACTTGAAGCGGTCAATGGGCCCTGAAAACGAAAACAATAATGCCTAATTGCTGTCAGTTTTAGGACACATGTCTGTCATTGTGCTTCGGGATGCCACGCTGCATGTCTTACCAGGAGAGTTACAATACAAGTAATATGCTCTTCGCTTTTTACGAAAAGAACCGTGCCATGGGACGCAGGCACGCATATATTACCCAGACAGCAAGGGACCTAGGACCCAGCTAGGTGGACCATAGTACCCTTGTTGTAAGGCACAAGGCCTAGAAGACGAACACACATCACGCATCATTGTCAAGCTGGCGCTCCCCAGTTCTGGGAGGCTACAAAGCACCCCACGCTTGATGCGTTTGTTACGTGAGATGATGTGGACAAACATACAAAACAAGGTCTGGAAGACGAAAGTGAAATCCTTAGACATAGAATACAATATCATTTGCTTTAAAATGAAAGTCTAGAAGACGAAAGTGAAATTCCTGGACATAGAATGCAATATTATTTGATATAAAATGAAAGTCTAGAAGACGAAAGTGAATATTTCCTTGACATAGAATATAATATCATTTGATACAAAATGAAAGGCAGCTACCACAGACAACAGTCAAACACAATAGATGGGAAAAGAGAATGCTACATCCTGTCCTAAAATGAGGGGGGAATGCAAATGGCCATGGGTATGATAGCATTGCAAATTTAAGATATTTTTGTAAATTATGAAAATAGCCAGCATTTAAATGAGCATAATTTTCATCCTATGTTTATCAGACCAGAAAGAGACTGAACGACAATGTACGGTCTGCACAACAAATTCCAGGACTAAAACATCTACAGCAGAATATGTGGAACACACTGGCAGGTTGATTAAGTAAGTGATGTAAAATTGTACATCTGCTGTATGTATGTTGAAAGTGACAGATGTTTTTAAAAAGTCAGTATGTTCAGTTATATGAAAAAGTTATTCATTGTAGCAGAATGAATTTGAAGTTAGAATGTCAAACAATGGACTGTTTTTTTCCCCCATTAGATGGTATAGCACGCTGTTTATTGCTGCTTGCAAAGCTGATCATACAGGTCAGTTGTGTCTCACCATGAGTTAGGCATCCCTCAATCTAACCAATCTATCTCATGGATTATCTTTACATAATGGCTAGTCTTATATTTAATTTTGAGACGTGACATGTATTTTACAGGGACAGAGTTTGTTAAAACGCCTTGAGATGGTTTCAGCTATGTTGCCGGTAGTGCCCGAGAGCCATTTGCAATTCAAATCACACAGAAAGTATACATTGGTTTCTAACAAATGGTGACACCATGCCTGTCACCCATGTCAGTAATCAGAAAGAAAAGTCTGAACACTGTATAACACCTTCACATGGACAGGTGTTGGAAAATGACAGCTGCTAGCCTCATACAGCCCATGAAATGGCATATCACGCAATGATGTAACACATTACTGAATTAGTTATGATACCACATCGTGAATCATCCTGTGATTGACAGTAGCATGATCATTGAATCAACAACGACGACAACAACAACAACAACAACAACAACAACAACAACAACAACAACAACAACAACAACAACAACACACTTCGGGATCGAAAAGTAGTTTTACTCATGGTTGAACACATGAAACTTCAGTATCACCTTTAAAATGAAAATGTATAACCTAGACAGAACTGGGATAAATAGTTTCCCAAATATAATACACTTGCAGAAAATCTAATGAGTTTTATGTTCCAAAACGCATTACACACACACACACACACACACACACACACACACACACACACACACACACACACACACACACACACACACACACACACACACACACACACACACACACACACACACACACACACACACACACACACGCACGCGCGCACGCGTGTGCGCACATGCACACTCACACTCTGTGTCTCTCTTTATATCAGAGTATGTATGTATATATGTATGCATGTATGTACGAGGCCGTTACCACCAGATCTGTCGGTCAGTAGAACTGAGATGATTCCGTTGCAGCAAAGAGAGCCTCGTTTCAGGTCTGCAGGCTCATGTACTGCGTCATCTGAATTCAGCTATAGTCATGAACACTGAATCAGATGGTGCACTGTATTGTATCTTTGGAGATATCGACTGACTCTTTGATCAGACATCATCTGTGTACGTCTCTACTGTTTGCTGTGCCTTACATCATAGTGACAAGTCGTTGTGGTGTTTGTCGTACCCTTCAAAGAGTACTTCTGCGGATTTTGTGTCTAGGTGCTCGTCACTATGTGAGAGTACATTACGGAACATGTCACGTTTGCCAAAGACTTGGGTTTAAAGTTATTTCAAATCGGCGCTTTTCAGTCTGCATGATGATGATGATGATGATGATGATGATGATGATGATGATGATGATGATATCATCATCATCATCATCATCATCATCAACAGCAGCAGCAGCAGTAGCAGCAGCAGCAGCAGCAACAACAACAACCATGTTGTTGGATCTAAAGAAGATGGTAAACATTACAAGAGTACGTCACGGATTCAAAGGAGATCATTTCAGGGTAAAGCCACCTGCAAGAATTCCAAGGAAGCGATGGATCCGTTCTCTCAGCCGTCTTGTGTCAAAAAGGAATCGACCAGCCTCGCGATTTCAAACATTTTCACGAAGCTTGTATGTGAAAATCACCTAGATTGATGCGGGACGAAAGTTGAATTTTTCAAACAATGTAGCCCTTGATTTTTCTTGAATTGCGTTCTAGCGGCGGAGTGTCAATTTGGGTGCACACCTGGTTCATGTGTGCAATGTACTTTCATGTGTCCAAGGTGGCATGATACATTGCACTGCTGTCAAAACATGTATGCAAGTCTCTGG
>CM031627.1:21885864-21900864 GCA_018398815.1 Conus ventricosus
GGGAGATTCGTGTGGGATTTGGGGGGGTATATTGGATTTTCCATCATGTCTATACGATCCTTATAGTATGATAACAAAGAAATCAAAACAATTCTGGTACTTAGGTGTACTTTCAACAGATCTGGTCTTGAATGATCTCTCATTGCCGAACATGTACAGGCAAAATGTGCACAGTAAGACAACAATCTTTTATCATACTTTTCATCGTAAAATATTCACTTTGATTCCAGAACGAGTCAAGGGTGAAATCACTTTTCTGCACTTTGACCTTGAAGAAATGTCGGTATTCTACGACGACGTTCTTGTCAGTACACAAGTTTGTGAAGTCAAGGCAAACAATAGTGAGGAATACCCTCGTTACCGAAAAGGTGTTTTAATGGCCAGCACACAGTTTCTCTTGGCTAAAGGACAGCATCATATGACTGTGTGCCGTGATGGTCACGTGACATACACATTTCTTTTATGTGGTTCCAAGAGACCGACTATGTGTCATAGGCAGCATTCACTTCTTTGCAATAATTACGATATGCTGTCACATGCAGATGTCTTGGATTCAGCCAGGCCTGTCACTTTGTCTTCTATGTTTACATGCAGTGATGGTGTCACCTTTATGTCTTACAGTCTGTCGTGTGATTTCATAAAGGACTGTCCAGATTCAAGCGACGAATCATTTTGTATCCAACCACTTTGTCAAAAAACATTTACATGCACAGATGGTCGGTGTGTACCTTTTGAAAGAGTGTGTGACCAGCTATCCCACTGTTATGATATATCAGATGAAGAACACTGTGATGTATTCAGAACGCAATATCCGAAGATTGGGAAACGTTTTCCATCTCCTGCCAAGATAGATTTTGATGGTGTGAGGCGTTTTGTTGTGGTACAGTTGAATTCCACAGAGTCGTGTCCTGACACTCACTATCAGTGCCATGGCGAATACAATGATTGTCTGCCGGTATACACACGGTGCAATGGGATTTTTGACTGTATAGATCACCAGGACGAGCAGGGCTGTGAAGAGATGACGTGTCCAGGTTTTTATCAATGCCGGTTTTCAAAGATATGTGTGCATAGTGACCACATGTGTGACAATTGGCCTCACTGTCCGTTGTTTGATGACGAACTATGGTGTAATGTGAGCTGCCCACTGGGCTGTTTCTGTCAAGTTCACTGTTTTGTATGTCTTCAGAGTTTCCGCGCAGAACACTTCCCTCAGCTCAGATCTCTGGATGCCACAGGCTCTGGCATGACACTGACAGACGTACAGAGTAATGTCTACCTTATACATCTGGTTCTTGCAAAATGTCATCTCATGAACTTGCCTGACATACGATTATTAAATTTGAGGGTCCTTGACCTCAGTAGCAACAAGTTGCAGCATGTCAACCTGACTTCTTTTCTTCATTTAAACAATATGCGATCACTCTCATTGTCTAAGAATCCTTTAATCTCAGTCTCTCACGTTGCTTCTCCTATTGTGCAAAAGAGTGTGCTTAAAATGATAGACCTGTCGCACACAAAACTAACTGTATTTAATTTCGACGTTCTGGGGCAATTTCCTCATTTGGAGAAACTGAATTTAACCTTCACTACGATCCATACTATAGAAGGAATTGGCTTTCGTTTCATACCCATGTTGGCTGAACTGTACATGGATGGTAGTCCTGTGGATTTGTTTTCACCTGACATTTTCAAAGATCTTTTCTATTTGCGTTCCATCTCAACACAGAACTATAGACTGTGCTGTGTGAAAATACTACCACCTAATTTTGATATTTCACATTGTTTTGCCCCGAAAAATGAACTGTCATCGTGTGAAGATTTATTACGGTCATGGACATATCGTGGATTTCTGTGGCTGATGGCTTTTCTGGCACTGTCTGGCAACTTCGTATGTTTTTCTGCACGATTATTTGTGAGGAGCATGGCCTCCTCAAGTGGTTTCAGCGTGTTCGTCACCAACCTCACTATGGCTGACCTACTGATGGGTGTTTACATGACTGTTATAGGAGTGGCTGATGAACAGTTCCGTGGCAAATATCTCCATTATGAGGATGCATGGAAGAGCAGCATGAAATGTAAGTTTGCTGGTTGCTTGTCTTTACTGTCCAGTGAGGTGTCAGCTCTGATCATCTGCCTGATCACTTTGGATCGTTTCATTGTCCTCTGCTTTCCATTCAGTTCCTTGAGGTTTGAGAGGACATCAGCCTGGATGGCTTGTGTGGTTGTCTGGGTGACTGGCCTGTTTCTGGCTTCATTACCTCTGCTCCCAGTGACATCGCACTGGGAGTTTTACAGCCAGACAGGTATCTGTATTCCTCTACCAGTTACGAGGCAAGAGTTCAAAGGAAAACTTTATTCTTTCAGTGTTTTGATTGTTCTCAATTTTGTTCTGTTCTTAATCATCTCTTTTGGTCAGGCATTCGTGTACTGGTCAGTGCAGAAAAATGCGTTAAAATCGAACACGACACAAATGTCACGGGACATGACTATAGCTCGTCGTTTGATCACCATTGCGCTCACAGATTTCACGTGCTGGTTTCCTATTGGGCTGTGTGGAATACTAGCGTTGGCTGGCATTCCTATCGCTGGAGAAGTGAATGTCGCCTTGGCAATATTTGTCATGCCTTTAAATTCTGCTATTAACCCATTCATGTACACGTTCAACACTCTGGCAGAAAAGCAGAGGAAAATCAAAGAATTCAAATTGTTGAAATGGATGGAGTCACATGTTGATCTGCTGGCATTGTGACATAGTAAAAGATGTGATCAATTAAGTCAGTGATACGAAAAGTGCTCTACGAGTTTTCAGGAACCCCCACCCCCCCAGTCCTTATTGGGTGTATTTCCTGGTACTGCCCAGGGCACACACCAGAGACTCGCTCTGTCATACTCACCACCACATGTAAACCTTTGTAAAGGCAGTTTTTGTGTCAGTTGAAACTTCAATAAAACGTCTGTATTAGAAATTACGATTTGAGCTCTCTCTCTCTCTCTCTCTCTCTCTCTCTCTCTCTCTCTCTCTCTCTCTCTCTCTCTCTCTCTCTCTCTCTCTCTCTCTCTCTCTCTCACCACACACACACACACACACACACACACACACACACACACACACACACACACACATACATACATACACGCGCGCGCGCGCATGCACGCACGTACCCCCCCCCCCCCCCGACACACATTTACGTGTGGGCCTCTGATGAAACATTTGAGCTGACAGATATGTGCTGAGAACTAGCACCATACGACGTCACTTCCCTGTGTAAAAATGTCTGTCAGCCAATGAGTGTGTTGGAATGGAAGCACTAAGGGTTTTCTGCACTTCTGTCTGTGACAACATTTTTTTCAATAAGTTGACAGACTGCCCGAGCTACAGGGAACTTCAGATCGGCTGACTCTCATTACTGCCCCCAACAGGGTGTCAGACGGAATTTTCACTTTCCACAATGGTGGTGCTACCAAAGCAACATTGATACCAATACGAAAGGGCCACTGAATACAATGTACAGAATTTTATGGTAGGTGAAGCCATTGTTTGTGACATTTTCCCGTTCTGGATTGCCCTTCAAAACGTAAAGCCTTACTCCAATGTGTAAGACATATGCGTAATGCCTTTACCGGTTAATGGGTACATGTGTGTGTGTGTGTGTATGTGTGTGTGTGTGTGTGTGTGTGTGTGTGTGTGTGTGTGTGTGTGTGTGTGTGTGTGTGTGTGTGTGTGTGTGTGTGTGTGTGTGTGTGTGTGTGCGTGCGTGCGTGCGTGCGTGCGTGTGCGTACGTGCATGCGTGCGTGCGTGCGTGTGTGTAAAACGAATCGTGTAAATATCATTTCAAAAACAAAGCGAAGCACATGTCGAGTTTCATGAAACGAACAAAACACGACAGCCTGTTTCTTGAAACAATAAGCAAAACAGAGATTGTGAACAATATTTGAATGCAGATTTCCCAATTTAATGAAATGAGCAAACATCGATGGCCTTGCTCTGTATGTCTCTCTGTCTCTGTCTTGTTTATATATCTCTCTCTTTCTGTCTCTGTCTCTTTCTTTGGTTTTCTTTCTCTCTCTCTCTCTCTCTCTCTGGCTTTCTCACTCTCACTCATTCTCCCCCCCCCCTCTCCCTCTCTCTCGAACACACACACACACACACACACACACACACACACACACACACACACACACACACACACACACACACACACACACACACACATTATGTATCTCATTATCTGTCCCTACTGATTACTCTACTGGTCTTGCGATTCGAAGCAGAACCCCAGACCTTGACCGTCAGAATCAGAATATGCGTAGCAAGCGGGCTCACCTCCCTCAGTTAGTGGAAGAGGAGAGACGATTCAGTCGGTACCTCAGACAGCGGGCACACAACTCGTCCTCCAGTGTCATCCAAGGTGTTTTCAACTCTGTCGATTTTGATGGACACTATTCACACGATGGTCTATGCATCCACACTGACAACATTAACGGGAATGTGAGAGGACTACGTGACCTGTTGACTGTACTCGAGATAGTAATAACTGGACTGAGAGTGGACATGGCTGATGTACAAAACAGTAAGCAGGTTCTAATCAAATGTAAGTCTGAACTGGTGAGTACTGTAGAATTACTGGGAACTCCCCAGTAGATTTAGAGGAACATTCCAACAGAGAAGATCCTTCTCCTAAACAAGCCCAATGAAGAAGATGAAAAACTATAAAGCTGTTATCCCAGGCTTTTGACAGAGAAACCAGAACCAGCAAATAAATTGAAGTTTGACCGGGTTCACCGTTCCCACGGGATATCCGATTCACCAATCACAGCTATGTACTGTTTTTAGTATAGATAATGTTGTAGTTCTTTGGAAAAAGCACACACAATGATAACAAAAAGCAACAAAACAATTTGCTTGAGAAAATCAAGATAGGCTGTAGACCTACCCCTGTAATACTCAGTCACGAGAAACGGTCCACCTTTCACACACACACACACACACACACACACACACACACACACACACCCTTAATAAATTTATCATATGTATTTTTTTGGTGCGAAAAATCATGTTAACATAAAAGATCTTGGGACGCACTCCCCTTCTGGCTTAATTTTGATGGGTACCCATCTCAGGTGCCGCGGCTGCTTTTCGTCGGTCCGAAACGTTTCATAAGTTTGGTGATCACCTGTGTCTTTGTCATTTAAGCTACGATAATTTCCTTTATGTTTGTGTTGACAGTAATGCCTTTTGCACTTTACGCAATAATCAGAACAATAATATATGCAATAAGGTGACCGCAGTGAAGCTACGTGTGCACCCACTGTATGTCACACGTTGCGAACTGTAAATTTGCCAAAGTGTTTGTAATAAACCGTCTCTCTCGAAAACTGTGCAATTATTAGAAACAAAGTACGCCACAGTTTCAAGGAACAGTCTCTTGTGATTCGTTTGAGCTATGTCACATTACCATGGGCCTATCCTGATGTCCTGTGTTGCCGGGTTATCTCCCCTATCCCCTATTTGGCTTCGACGCAAATTTAATTCTTTACAAATTCATATTGGACTTTTTATTGAAAAAAAGTTAATGTGCACTTTCCAAGTGTGTGTGGTGTGTGTGTGTGTGTTGTGTGTGGTGTGTGTGTGTTGTGTGTGTGTGTGTGTGTGTGTGTGTGTGTGTGTGTGTGTGTGTGAGTTGATGATGATGATTGTTCTCAGATGCTGGCATTGAAAGGCATTCTGTTTAATGGCGACAACTGCCAGACTGTATTAAATCAACCACAATCTCATCATTCTGAGTAGCTTCCCTCGGCACAAGTAGAAAGCGACTCTTCTTATACGTAGGCTATGACAGCTTCTTCTTCGTCGTCGTCAGAGTCTGGAAAATTCACAAGGAAGTCAACCATATCTGCGGGCAGGATGACGTCCTCCTCTTCTGCGGACCACACTGGTTCCAAGGTGCCATCAACGTCAATCCATCCATGTCTATTGCTTGCTGCCGGAACATTGAACATGGGTTCGAGAGCCCTTTTCCAAATGACAACTTGATAGTTGCTCTGTTTGAAGTGCTCTTGAAGAGTTTGTTTGCACGGAGGCATGCTTGCCGTGTCAACGTTGTGTTTGCGTTCAATGGCCCATCTCCACATCTCTCCTTGAGTAGCTGGTGTCGGAGGTCATTGACACCGGTGAAACAATGTCTGCTGCACATGACACAGGTGAAAGTCTCAAGATCGGCTTTGACTTATTCAGCGATGGCCCATGTACCTCCAAGGCGGGCAATTTTTTCCACAAATCTTGGATTCTGCTGAAGAACTTTGATGGGTTTGATTTTCCCAATGCCCTTGAATGCACTTGTTGTGTCGCAGCCGGTATAAGCATGAAGAGCCAGGAAGGCGGCGCAGTGATGTTGCCTGTATGATTTTGCGATGTCAGTGACGTTGATGAGCCGTTGTTTGTTCCCCATTCCTGTGTCGAACAGAATCACCACGTCCTTCACTGCAGGGCTAAGTACAGGAAAATGAAGAAAATGTCCGAGTCAGAACTCTTGACGCGGACGAAGCTGTAGCCATTCCGTTCAGCGTATGCACAGTAGAGGCAACTCTGGAATCCATCTCGTCTTGTGTGGATTTGAGCATTGCGGTTGGCGTCCTTGTCGTCAGCTCATCTGCCGATTGCAGCAGGAAGGCTTCTACCTCACATATCAGCATGACGTTTCTGTCCTTGAATTTTGGCGCATTTTCATCTTGCTCAAAACGTCGAGTAATACTTGGCTGAGCTGCTTCTTGTTTTCGTTGTTTGACAGAAACGTTTTCCAGTCTGCAGGACGCTTGGTGCTTTCTCCTTTCATGATGATCTATTGCCAGTGCCTCTCCTTTTCCTTTCCATCGCTTTGATTGAGTTCGTTTTGTACATGTCTGTACTGAACACCACGCCAGTTCCTTTTGGCAGCATGTCAAATATCTTCTGGCTGATCTCCCTGAAATTTGAAGGAAGCTGTTGCAAACAGTGAAACAGGGCGTTGGCATCGATCACAACCAGTGGCGCGTCATGGGGAGGTAGAGTGGCATCTTCCATATCTTTGGAGAGGTAGTTGAACCCTTTTGCTTCGTCGGTCTTGGCAAGGAAATCGTCAGCAGTGGCAATACTGTAAGGTACAGGAGTAAGTTGGCATGTCATCAACTTTTTCAGATCCATTTGTACACCTGCTTCCTGTGCCTTCACAAGGACTTGAAAGGCAAGGTTCCCTTGTTGTTTGTATTCCACATTCTTCTTCTTGGTAGTCTTCATGTGGACAGTTTTGCTCACCGATGCCATCGTTTTCAGGTTTAGCCACTTGACTGGTTCAAAGAAATTGTCATTTGCCATCAGTCTCTGTGCGATGAACGCCTCCTTCACCGCTTTACCAGCCTTTTCTGCCCTCAACACAATCATGCTGAATGCCGGCTGGAACAAATGCTCCAGATGACAGGGCGATGAGTTTGACCGAGGCTTCCTCACAGAAAGGGTCGATGAAACGTTTGACTTCATCCTAAGTCTTCATGACGTTGCTTTCGCTCTTCAGTATCTCAGAAGGATGCAAGTCACGATGTCTACTGCCAAACCTCATCACCCTGTGCCATGCCAGCCATGTTGAGAGTTGCATGAAGATACTGTGACCTCTCATGGGTTGTCCTGACCCATCTTTGTAGGCCTCCTGGTTTGCAGCAGTCCCGTGAGACAAGTGCCACCTCTGCCAGCTCCTAAGCTCCTCCTCGGCTTTTGGAGTCCTTCATGAACGTTTCGTCCATGGTCATGTCCACTGCACAGCGATTGCTAGGAATGAAGGACCTTGCCATGCTGAAAGCACCTCTCTGCAGCATCTCCTTGGCTCCAGGGTGTGTCAAGTCAATGTTTGCCAAGAAGACTGAGAAGAAGGTCGGGTAGCGTGCGTAGTTTTGTCCACTGAAACGGAAGAAGAGGTCTGGCATTTGGGACATCGTTTGTGCGTACAGCAGAAAGTCGTTGATTTTGACAGCCTCAAGGAGCACTAGGACAAGCCATACATGATCGATGTACTACAACCAAAATTGTGCAGTTGGTCCAAAGGCTCCTTTTCTGACTCTGTCCTGAACTGTTCGTACTCTGCCATGAAAATGAAGATAGCTTCATCTTGCTGAAGCTCAGTCAACGTCTCTTTTGAGGAGAAACATGAGGCTGTCTGGAGTTTGATCATGCTGTCTTCTGACAGTGTCGGAAATGACGTGTCTTCATCTCTGATTTCAAGATATCTTTCCAGCAGCAAGCGTTCTAGACTCTGAAGCATTGTCTTATGGCAGAACAAAGCTCGTTCATATGTTTGCCAGACAACACCCCTTGCCAAGAACCAGAAGAGATCAGACCTGCCTTCAGAAGGATAATTATCTCCGAATCCAGAACCATCCAGCTTTCCCCCAAGCATTTTGAGGTACGCACAGGCAAGGTGGAAAGCACTGATCAGAATAATATGCTTCTTGCACTGGTCAGGTGGGTTCCAACGATCGAGTAGGCTTTCATACGAACCCCAAGATCAAACATAGTGATAACGTACTCTTGTCCAACCTCTCTCGTGACCTCCTCTACAAGTCGCAAGCACTCTTAGACTGTCTTGTACTCAGTGATTGGGTGATAGATCACAGGGTAATAGTCCAGTGTCGTCTTCTTTGCCGGGTTCTGCCCACGCTGTGAAATGAAGCCAGCCCATGTTGGTATTTCCTGATCTGACATGCCGCTGTATTTCCAGAGAAGTATGCAGTGGAAGTTTGAACTTTGAACTTTCTTGAGAGCATCTTCACCTCCATAAACTGTTCAGTGCCTAATTACAAAAGGTGGGCTTTTTCGCTGGTTTACGAAGCATTCTGGTAAATCCTCTTGTGTCAAATGCAGGGATTGCAGAAGAAGAAGCTGTCATATCCTATGTATCAGAAGAGTCACTTTCTACTTGTGCCGTGAAAAGCAACTCAGAATGATCATGCTTGTCCGCAGAGCAATACTTAGTTGAAGACAAAGGCAATAACCCCTGCCCACTTATCGGTCGCAGAGGGGAAGGGATGGAGACGGCGGCAGTTTGATTAATCTGTGCACTGCAACTGACAGCTGCCAGCTTCCTCACGCTAACCTTACACAAGCTTTCCTCCCTACGCGTAATGTGATACTAGCTGTCTGGCTGACAGTGTGTAGGAAATAGGGTGCTGTGTTTCTTCATTAATACTTCGCGCCAGACTGCAACAAACTGTGGTCTATTGATGTCACTGGATTGTGGGGTCTCTGGCTGACATAACAATACCAAACATAATTGGGTTTTCTTTCATACGCAATGCTGGCAAGCACCACAAAGATTTGCCAACAAAAAACGATTAAAACAGACTAACGAACACACACAAAGTGAAATGGAAGTTCAACTCTGTGGAGAGCATGCGTTCCACATTATTTCAAAACCTGTCAAGTTTATTTCAAAACGCATTGGTGTGTGTCGACTCGTTTTGAAATAACAACGCGATTTGCAAGAATTATTTCAAAACGTGTTGAGTTTATTTCAAAACGCGTTGGTGTGTGTCGACACGTTTTGAAATAACGACGCGATTTGAAAAAATTATTTCAAAACGTGTCGAGTTTATTTCAAAACGCGTTGGTGTGTCAACACATTTAGAAATGAACCGCAATTTGAAATAAATTCACTAAAGTCTTTGAGTACAACCATTCAGGACAAAAAATCCACTGGACAAAACACTACCCATGCAGAACAAAACACCACTGGACAAAATACCACCTAAGAGGACAAAAACCTACAGGACAAAACACTACCCACACAGGACAAGAGCCCACTAGACAAAAGATCACCCTCAAAGGACGAAAAAAACCACTGGACAAAACAAGTCTTTGTACACACTCATTCAGGACCAAACCCACTGCACAAAACACTACCCATACAGGATAAAACCCCACTGGACAAAATACCACCTATGAGAACAAAAACCTACTGGAGAAAACACTATCCACGAAGCACAAAAGCCCACTAGTCAAAAGACCACCCCTAAATGGACAAAAAAAACCTCGGGACATACAAGTGTTTGTGCAGACCTATTCAGGACAAAAGCCCACTAGACAAAGAACCACCATGAAGGACAGAACCCAACTGCACAAAACAAGTCATTGTGTAGACCCATTCAGGACAAAAACACACTGGACAAAACATTACCGACACATTTTGAAATAATCATTGCAAAACGCGTTGAGTTTATTTCAAAACGCGTTGGCGTGTGTTGACATGTTTTGAAATAAAATCGCGATTTGAAATAAATTCACCAAAGTCTTTGTGTCGACCCATTCAGGACAAAAACTGACTGGACAAAACACAGCCATGTAGGACAAAAGCCCACTGGACAAAGCACCATCCATGAAGGACAAAAACATAATGAACCAAACAAGTGTTTGTGTAGACCCATTCAGAACAGTGTGTAGACCCATTCAGAACAGTGTGTAGACCCATTCAGAACAGTGTGTAGACCCATTCAGAACAGTGTGTAGACCCATTCAGAACAGTGTGTAGACCCATTCAGAACAGTGTGTAGACCCATTCAGAACAGTGTGTAGACCCATTCAGAACAAAATCGCACTAGGCGAAACACTACCCATGCAGGGCAAAAGCCCCTGGACAAAACACCACCAATGAAGGACAAAAACCCACTGAACAAATACTACCCACGCAGGACAAAAGACCACCGAACAAAACACCCAAAACGGCCCACCAGGCCAAGTACCACTCATGAAGGACAAACGCCCACTGGACAGAATCTCACCCATGTAGGACCAACACTCACTGGTCAAAATATCACCCATATGGAACAAAAGCCCATCGGACGGAACACCAACCATTTAGGACAAACGCCCGCCAGCAGGAGTACTGCTCATATAGAACAAAAGCTAACTGGATAGAATACCTCTCATGTAGGATAGAAGCACACTGGATAGAAAATACTGCATAATTATGTAGGACAAAAACCCATCGAGCAGAAATCTACTGGATCAAATAAAGCCATTTAATTAAAGGGATTCATTTCAAAGTATGGTGATGATCTGACGACACGTTTTAAAATAAAAGTGCAATTTGAAATGAATTATTTCCAAATATACCGAAGAGAACACCACCCATGTGGGACAAAAGCCAACTTGATAGAATATTATATGCAGAATACCACTGGTTCAAACACACGCATTCAATTAAAGGGAATTGCTATGAACACGTTTTGAAAAGAATATTTCAAATCGCGTCGGTAGTGTTTTGTCTGGTGTCTCCTCGTCCTTAATAAGTTTGCACACAGACTTGTTTTGTCTAGTGGGTTTTTGTCCTTCATGGGTGGTATTTTGTGTAGGGACCTTTTGTCCTGCAAGGGTAGCGTTTTGTCAAGTGTGTTTGGTCCTGAATCGGTGTGCACAAACACTTGTTTTGTCCAGTGTTTTTTCTCTTCTTCTTTTGTGATTTAGGGGTGGTCTTTTGTCTAGTGGGCTTTTGCCCTGCGTGGGTAGTCTTTTGTCAAGTAGGTTTTTGTCCTCATAGGTGGAATTTTCTCCAGTGGGAGTTGTTCTGCATGGGTAGTGTTTTGTCCAGTGGGTTTTTTATCCTGAATGGTTGTACTCAAAGACTTTGGTGAATTTATTTCAAATTGCGGTTTTATTTCAAAACGTGTCGACACACACCAACGCGTTTTGAAATAAACTCGACACGTTTGAAATAATTCTTTCAAATCGTGACGGTATCGTTTGGCTGGTGTCTCCTTGTCCTAAATAAGTCTGCACAAAGACTTGCTTTGTGTAGTGGGTTTTTGTCCTTCATGGTTGGTGTTTTGTCAAATGGGCTTTTGTCCTGGAAGGGTAGTGTTTTGTCAAGTGGGTTTGGTCCTGAATGCGTGTGCACAAAGACCTGTTTTGTCCAGGTTTTTTTTTGTCCTTTAGGTGTGGTCTTTTGTGTAGTGGGCTTTTGTCCTGCATGGGTAGTGTTTTGTCAAGTGGGTCTGGTCCTTAATGGGTGTGCACAAATACTTGTTTTGTCCAGTGGTTTTCTCGTCCTTTAGGGATGGTCTTTTGTCTAGTGGGCTTTTGTCCTGCTTGGGTAGTGTTTTGTCCAGTAGGTTTTTGTCCTCATAGGTGGTGTTTTGTCCAGTGGTGTTTTGTTCTGCATGGGTAGTGTTTTGTCCAGTAGGTTTTTGTACTCATAGATGGTATAGTGTCCAGTAGTGTTTCGTTCTGCATGGGTAGTGTTTTGCCCTGTGGATTTTTATCCTGAACGGTTGTACTCAAAGACTTTGGTGAATTTATTTCAAATGGCGGTTTTATTTCAAAACGTGTCGACACACACCAACGCGTTTTGAAATAAACTCGACACGTTTTGAAATAATTCTTTCAAATCGTGGCGGTATGGTTTGGCTGGTGTCTCCTTGTCCTGAATAAGTCTGCACAAAGACTTGCTTTGTGTAGTGGGTTTTTGTCCTTCATGGTTGGTATTTTGTCTCGTGGGCTTTTGTTCTGGATGGGTAGTGTTTTGTCAAGTGGGTTTGGTCCTGAATGCGTGTGCACAAAGACCTATTCTGTCCAGTGGGTTTTTTCCTTTAGGGGTGATCTCTTGTCTAGTGGGCTTTTGCCTTGCGTGGGTAGTCTTCCATCAAGTAGGATTTTGTCCTCATAGGTGGAGGTGGTATTGTGTCCAGTGGATTTTGTCCTACATGGGTCAAGTATTATCCAGTGGGTTTTTGTCCTTAACGGTTCTACTCACAGACGTTGGTGAAATTGTTTCAAAACGTGTCGACTCAGACCATCGCGTTTTGAAATAAACTCAACACGTTTTGAAATAATTTTTTTCAAATCGCTTCGGTAGTGGTTTGTCCGATGTCTCTTCGTCCTTAATAAGTTTGCACAAAGACTTGTTTTGTCTAGTGGATTTTTGTCCTTCATTGGTAGCATTTTGTGTAGTGGGCTTTTATCCTGCATGGGTAGTGTTTGGTCCGGAATGGGTGTGCACAAAGAGTTGTTTTGTCCATGGCTTTACATCCAATAAGAGTGTTCTTTTGTCTAGTGGGCTTTGACCTGTGTGGGTCGTGTTTTACCCAGTAGGTTTTTGTCCTCATAGGTGGTATTGTGTCCAGTGGTGTTTTGTTCTGATGGGTAGTGTTTTGTCCTGTGGGGTTTTGTCCTGAATGGTTGTACTCAAAGACTTTGGTGAATTTATTTCAAATTGCGGTTTTATTTCAAAACGTGTCCAAACACCAACGCGTTTTGAAATAAACTCGACACGTTTTGAAATAATTCTTGCAAATTGTGTCGTTATTTCAAAACGTGTCGACACACACCAACGCGTTTTGAAATAAACTCGACACGTTTTAAAATAATTATTTCAAATCGCGTCAGTAGTGTTTTGTTCGGTGTCTCTTCATCCTTAAATACTGCACAAAGACGTTGTTTTGTCTAGTGGATTTTTGTCCTTCGTGGGTGGTATTTACTACCCTTTGCTGGCTGTTTCGGGGTGCTGTTAGATTCTTTTTTGAAACCTTGGTGGTGAGAACACCGCAGAATTGTGGACTGCGGTGTGTCTCTATTTGACACCAAGCACACAGACACAATCAGCTGTGTCTCCCTGATGAGTCCGATGCAGCGGACGAAAGGCCTAGGAGCAGGCAATACAAAAGATCTATCTTCGAGAGGGATTACAATGGTTCCCTCAGGCAGCTAGTGAAGATTTTCTCATATTTTTAATATATTCCCCCCATTTTCTTCATCTTCATTTTTTTCCCCCTAAAAGTTCAAATCTTTGCCAAGTCATTACTATATTGACTGAAGAATTGTTAGCCTGCACTTCTTTTCCCCCACTACTTGATTGTTCAGCATTATATATATATATATATATATATATATATATATATATATATATATATATATATATATAATATATATATTATATAAAATATATATATATTAGTGTGGTTAAAATACCCAAAATGATTTTGATAGTGCTAGACCCCTTGGGGAGCAACATTTGTTAAAATAGGTTTTTTTAAAATAGAATCTACAAATTTGTTTCGAGCGCGTTGCGCTGTCATCAGGATGGTTTTTGGTTTGCCCACCGCCGATGTTATATAGCGTGTGGGCTCCCGTTTGCGGTTGTTTGCACGTGCGGGTTGGCTGCACGTGTTTCTTGGGGGCTTTCAGGTTTTTGTTTTGGGTGTATTCACTAACAACGATTTCCATTTATGCCTGCAGTTGTTTACTATTTCTGTTTTGGTGTTTAAAGTTGCTAAGTGTGGTTTGCATAATATTAACCATTTTTCAGTTAAACATAGGTTGCACCTTTTTGAAACATTGCTGTATGGTGATGCTCTTTTTATGATTTTCCAGGATATATTGTAGCTTGTTTTTGCGTCTTTAAGTTTCCAGATATATTTGCTCAGTTCTGTTTGGTTTTTATATTTTCTTTATTAAATGACTGTTTGTGGTTTGCATATCTGGTTTTGAAGTGGTTTTCAGTGATCCCTATGTATGTTTCTTTTCATTTTCTGATGTCACAGTGGCTTGGTATACAATGTTGTTGTGAAGGCATTTATTGCTCAGGGGGCACTGCTCTTTTTGATGCAATTGCAAGATTTCCTTTCTTCACCCTTCTTTGCTGTGTTTGTTTTCATTTTATTAGATGCGTCAATTAAATTTTTGAGGTTGAGCATGCATGAATACGATAGTTTGACGGTGTTTTTGTTGAATATTTTATATAGTTTGTGTTCTTTTGGGAACGAGGTTGTTAAAATTTTAAAGAATTCTTTTCCTATGTTTGGTTTGAGTTTTCCGTCGTATGGTGGGTTGTACCATGTGATTTTTCTTTTCCTGTTTTTCTTATTTCTATTTGTGTTATTGTCTGGATTGTATTGTAGTTTGTAGTTGTACCCACTTTTTTGCAGTGCTTCTTGATATTATACTGCTGCATTGTTGAATACTCTTTCATTGCATGACA
>CM031627.1:21903364-21953364 GCA_018398815.1 Conus ventricosus
TGTGTGTGTGTGTGTGTGTGTGTGTGTGTGTGTGTGTGTTGTGTGTGTGTGTGTGTGTGTGTGTGTGTGTGTGTGTGTGTGTGTGTGTGTGTGTGTGTGTGTGTGTGTGTGTGTGTGTGTGCTTTGGAATGATCAAAGTTTCACAATTATTTTTCTTTGAGACCAGATGGCGAAGGCATATGAACTTCGCATTTTGTCTGATAGGGGATTTGAGAAGCATGCTGAGCGACAGTTTGCTGACCTCAAAGCCCCGAAAAGATGCTGACAGAAGCGAGTGACCAAGCAGCTGTTGAAGACCATAGAAAGCAGCTGAAAGAAGTCCTGACCGCTGTGAAGAACTGCGGGAGCAGAACAGAAGACGTCAGAAAAATCGCTAGAAACCGAAGTCAGCTGAGGATAAAGAATGCGAATGGGTGCTTCACGATCAACGACGAGCTCGCTATGGGTAAGTGTAGTCATCTGTGCATATCGGCTGCATGTTCATTGGAGAGAAAGTGTATTGCAGATGCAAAAATCATCATAATCATGATCATAAAATGCTTAATCACGTTGATGCACTTTTCCATATTTGCGCAAGTTGTGCAAACTTCGTAGGAACCAGTTAAGGCTTTCAAAAGAGAGGTGGAGATTCAAGTGGATGAAAGTGCTTCGTCACACAGATGTCCAGTGTTCACCATCAGCTTAGTAGGCTTACCTGACTTTCCCTCCAATTGATTCTTTCATAGATTCATCTATGGTTAATCACTGGATAATCCAAAGTTATCTTTGCTAATGCTGACATAATATATTTTCAGGTTCAAAACACACATACTTGATTTTATTGGGAGAGGGATACGCTGTACTGAAAGGGGCATTTTGATTTTGTACATGTGCATGTACTAGGTTTGATGCGAGATGGAAGTGTCGGTTTTCTCCCCGCCCTTTTTTTCCAAATGTATCGAGGATTTTAAAGTCTCGTCTTGTGATTATGTTGTCAACGAAACCTTCCATTACTAACTTGAAAATGCACAATTGCTATACCTATTCTCAGTCTTGGTTTTGAAAATGTATATGGGGTTGAACTCTAGTGTTGAAGTTGTATGGTTCTGCCTTATTTCTGCTGTATGATAAAACAAATGTACCTTATAAACAGGTGGAAGATGTTGAGAGATCTATCCAATAAATTTGTAAAATGTTCATTACTATTAAAACGAATGCACGAAAAGAAAAGAAAAAGAAAGAAAGAAAGCAGGCTCTTACACTATCATGTTTCTGTCTTTCCCTCAAGCTCTGTCTTCAGTGCACGAGTGTGCATGCTTTCATGTATGCAACATTGCATCATATCACACCAGGCAAACTTTGTTTTTGAATATACCTTTCCATGACTGGAATTGAAAACTGCAGATAAGTAACAGTCCATGGTAAACACCTTTAGAGATATTTTTTTTAATTTTATGTAATCCTAACGATTGTCATATTTTTCATTTCCAGCAAAAAAAACAAGAACTTTACTGGCAAATAAACATTTACATGAAAGAAAAATACTTGTTTGCATGTTTTTCTTTGGATGAGAGCATTTTTCTGTGGATCCTGAATTGAAATCTTTTTATTCATTTAAGAGTTCTATACATGCTATAACCTACATCAGCGATTACAACACACAACCCTTCTAACACCTGCATTATTGATTGCCACCAATCTTTTCTGGTTCTGCTCATAAAAAAAATTGTTATCATCTACATAAAGTGCATTGTTTTCTGGAGCTTCAAAAGTAAAATCCGACAAAAAATAAACAAACAAAAAAAGCAGCAACCAGATGACCGTGTTGTAATCGTTGATGTTGTCGCACGTCATAAAATCCCAACATAAATTTCAATTACTCAAAAACCATTTCACAGCATTGTCTTGCCTTTTCACACAATTGATTATCTGGCGTGGACCTTTCAAATCAATGCATTCCACTTGTTCTTTTGACACACTCTATTCATCACCTCTTTCTCGTCTTCTCTTGTTCGCCTTTTGGCACAGATAGATAGATAGATAGATAGATAGATAGATAAAATAGATAGATAGATAGATAGATAGATAGATAGATAGATAGATAACGGATAGATAGATAGATAGATAGATAGATAGATAGACAGAAAGACAGATAGCTAGATAGATGGAGAGATATATATAATATATATATATATATATATAATTTTAATATATATATATATATAAGAGAGAGAGAGAGAGAGAGAGAGAGAGAAGAGAGAGAGAGAGAAAGACAGACAGACAGACAGACAGAACAGAGAGACAGATAGATGATAGAAAATGCGAAAATATTACCTTTCGAGCTGATTGTTCTTTTTGGGCTGCACAGTTAAAAAAAAAGTCGCAGCATGGTTGCTTCGTTCTGAAAAATGGATATAGCCATATCGCTTTTTTCGATGGGGGAAACTGAAATTTGAAAAGGCAGATGTAGCAGATTATTTCACTATACAGAACATGAGAAATCAATATACTGGCAAACCCAAACCACCCACACACACACACACACACCCCACACACACACACACACACCACAACACACACACACAGGGCCCTTTAATAAGAGACTAAACCCCAAATTTCCATAAAAATACTATTAAGGCAATTACAATAACAACCTTTAAAACGCCCAAACGGAATAAATAATAAAAAACAAGTATACAATTCGGGAAAACCACAATTGCGAGAACCAAATTTTAGCGGGAACTATAATGAGAGCAATATCAAAGGGGAAAATCATTTAGGAAAAGTTTAGGAAAAGTTATTTGTAGATTAATTCATGAAAAACCGAGTTGTATGTATTAAAGGTAGAAACATTACAACCGTTTTAAGGACTATAGATGAAATAATGAAATACCTGAATAGAACATGAACAGTGTGCAAATTACTAGCACTAGACTACCACAAAGCTTTGGTTCCGTTTCTAAGATATACTTTTTACACTCATTTGACATGTTTGCCATACGTTTTTATTTGATTCAAAAACCAAGCTTTCTGCTTCAGAACTCATTGGCATGAGGCAAGGATTTAGTAGTATTACTTTTTTCCAGTGTTTCATGAATCTCTTCGGGTGTCATTTTTAAACAAGCTTGCTTAAAAAAAAAAAAACAAAACAAACAAACAAACAAATGCAACAACAACCTGGTCTTGAGTTTGTCCTGTCACAGGTGTGTAAGGATCGTGGTAAATTTTCTGTTGGGGTTTTAAGATTGAACGTCAGCGGTTTTGGGGGATTGAAAAAAAGAGTCAGTGATTGCAGGGCGTCGAAAGTTGTAGGGGCCCGGGTGATACTGCTTGGGGCGCTGCGCGCGTTTTTTAAAACTTTTGCTCAACATTTTGAAAAATCTTGCTTCAACGCCAGCGGGGCCCTTTTGATTTAGGGCGTTTTGAGCCGGCCAAGGCTGATGCACTTGGGGTTTTTTGTCTTTAAATGTTTAACTATAGAGAAGTAAATCTTTGGGGGGAAAAAATAAAGAAAACATTTGTATCAAAGAAAAGAAAAGAATAAGAAACCAGTGTGGTTACACCGTAACATTTCTTTAAAAAAAGAATGGGGAAAGGAAAAATAAAAGTAATATTTAAAGTTAAAACCATAAGAAAAAGTTACTGTTTAATCTTCATGTTGAAGTGAGTCTCCTTATTTTTTTGAGAACTGCACGTTTTTCCGAGTGTTTTTGACGGTTCCCTGTCCACCCGGGGCACGGGTGGGGTGTAGAGGTGGAAGGTCCCGACCTGACCCCCCTGGGTGGGTGGGGGCCTCGCCCGCATTTCCCCTTCATCACGGGGAGGTTTCCCCAACCGGGCAGGCCCCTTTGGGCGGAAAGGGCTTTTTTGGAAAGGTGTCAGAAGTCAGTAACCCATGTTGCTTGATTAAAGAATGACTCTGGCGCTTTTCCCCATAGGATAAAACAATGACTCTGGCGCTTTTCCCCCCCCAGGGATAACAATGACTCTGGGCTTTCCCCCCATAGGTGAACAATGACTCTGGCGCTTTTTCCCCATGGGGATGAACAATGACCTGGCTTTCCCATGAGGATGAACAATGCTCTGCGCTTTCCCCCTGAGGATGAACAATGACTCTGGCGCATTTCCCGAGGATGAAAAATGACTCGGGCGCTTTCCCCATGAGGAGAACTATGACTCTGGCGCTTTTCCCCATAGGATGAACAATGCCTGGGCTTTTCCCCCCATGGGGGATGAACAATGACTCTGGCGCATTTCCCCATGGGATGAAAAGACTCTGGCGCTTTTCCCATGAAAAATGAAAAATGACTCGGCGCATTCCCCCCCTAAGTTTGCCCACTGGAAAACCCCAACTTTTGTAATTGGTTTTGATTGACCTCCGTTTTGGGTTATAAGTAATGGTTTATGGGAAAATACGGTGATTGACATACCCCCCCCCCCCCCATTTTTTTAAGAATGTAAATTAAAGGGGAAACAGCCCGGGTGTTCCCGCCTTGGTGGGAGGAGGTTTTTTTTGCTTTTATTTGGTGTACCCCCCTTGGGTGGAGGGAGTGTGTTTGTGTTATTTTTGGGCCCCTCCCCTTTGGAGAGGAATTGGAAAATTAAATTTTTGAGAATTGTATGTACTATTTAAATTTTTCTCCCGTTAAAAGGGAGGGGGAGGAAAAAAAACCCCCAAACTTTTCGGTGTTGGTATTTATTTAAAAACCCGCGCCGGGTAAAAGGAGTATTGGCGCTTTTGCGGGTTTGTTTTGGCGGTGGGCGTGCGTTTTGGGGACACGACTCCGGGAACATGAAAATATCACAGAGTTCCGTTTGACTCTATCCTTTTCCTGCCAGAGCCGGGATGGCGCGCACGGGGTATATATTCAAATAATGATTGCATTTTTAAAAAAAGTAACAATGTCCCCACCTCTTCTAGTCGCAGCAACTATATTCTTTGGGCATGAATAGATTTTTTACATATTTTTTTCCCTTTTCGTTCCTTTTTATGGAAGTACAACCCCTTTCCCTTATATTAATCAAATCAAGAAGAATAAAAATGATCAGAAACATTGGGAGGGTTTCACTTACTTCTATTGGCCCTTATGTAAAAAATATGTAATGTAACCGTTTTCCCAGAATTCATTTCCCAAAATTTTTTCATGCGTTGTACATCTTTTGATCTACAGGGTCATGAATTATTTTGTTTGTATTTCATTAAGTGCAATTTCGGTATGAAACTCAGTTTTGTTCCACAAAGGGAGTTATTTTTTCCCCACCCATTGCAAATTGAAGCCTTTTGGATATCAATTTTAAACTTTTTCAAAACCCCTAGTTCATTTTCCGATTCTATTTTCCCTTTTTTTTTTTTCTTTTTTTTTTTTCAAAAAGCCCTACGTTTGTGTTTTCGTTCCCCAAAGAATTTACACAACCCTTTTAAATTTTCCTTTGAATATCCTGTGGTTGACGGGGAACCCACCTGGAGGGATGGCGGTATGGCCGGTCGGGAAAAACATTGCTACTGTGATAAACCGGATGCTTCTGGATTCACTGGCGGGCACCCCTGTCAGGCTTTAAAATGAAGAACTGCCCCTCACCTGCAGTCATGAGGACCCTGGGGAAAGGGATCGTGCAGCGCTCAGCTGTTCGACCTGTCCCCCCTTGAGGTGGCCTCATGCCACACAACGTTCGCCACCGAAAATGAAAAAGGCCGCCTGGTAGACCCCGGAACAGGCTTTTTTTGGGGGGGTAAACAAAAAAACCAACGTCCATGGGCCAAATTTCTTTTTTTTTCTTTCTTTTTTGCGACGCAAACTGAAAAAAACCCGCGGGGACTGCTGTATAGACGGCAGGGAGTTTTGTGTGTATGACCGTTTTTTTTCCCCCCGCCCTTAAGGGCCAACTCCATCTTGGGGGGAAAGGGGCAGCTATGTGTAACGTGTTCCCTACCCACGGCCAAAAACTGGCCCCTTTTCCTTCCGAAGTTTTGGGGATGGATTTTTGGTGTCAAGATGTTTGCGTGTGTTACCAACGGAACCCCAGTTATAGCCTCATTCGAAGGACTGTAAGGGGGAAAGGATCAGAACCAATGTTAACTCCGAGGGAAAAATCCCCCGTACCGAAATTTTGAAAATGCAACCCCCCGGTCACGGGGTCCGGCGCTCTACCAACTGACTTTTCCGGCCCCCCCATGGGCCCCAAAAAACCGCTCCAAGAAGAGACGTCAGTCACGCGAACCAGAACCAATGGCTGGAAAACAAAAAAACAAAGTGAGGGCCAGACTCCATTTTTGGGGGATAAAGAATAAAAAGAAAGGACAGCCCCGCTGGAACCTGCTCATGATTTTTCCGGCCCCAACGCCAACATCCTGCCACCAAATATGCACATTCAGTCTGGGGCACCCGCTTTTTACTGGATCGAGCAAAGATAATTGTAAAAACCCCCCTTAGCAGTTGATCAGCAAGCGTTTGTAAAAGCTCTCTCTCTCTCTTCCCCCCCCTTTTTCTCTCTCTCTCTCTTTTTCCCCCCCTTTCTCCCCCTCTCTCTCTTTCCTCACACACACCCCACACAAAACACACAACACACACAACACACCCCCACCCCCACCCCACACCACTCACAAACACACACCACCACCACCCCGCGCCCCCACACACCCCACAACACAAAACCACACACACACACAAAAAAAACCAAAGAAAAGAAAAGAAAAAGGAAAAAAGGGAGGGGGGGGGGGGCAACAGACAGAAAGACAGACCAAAAACAACCACACACCGAAAAACAGGAGGAAGGAAAAGGGACAGGGCAAAAGAAAATCAAAAAAGAGAGGCAAAAGACAGAACCAAACAGTGCGGGAAAACAAACATTAAGAACAATTAAAAAGGGGAGGGTTCTTTTTTCAACAGGGAACTAATAAAGATCATCAAGGTGGGCATTTTGCTTCACCATTTAATAATTTTTTTTCTATTTTTTCTTTTCCCCCAAATGTATTAAGTATAAGAAAGGGTTAAGAGCGGGGTTTAAAGGGAAATATAATATAGCTAGTGCCCCACTACTTCTCCTGGAATTGGGAATTCAAAAATGCCAAAATCCCCCATAGTCCAATTGGAAACCAGCACGTGAAAACGCTAGAATACTGATCAACCCCCGGTATTGTCATATCTTTTGACAGTCTGGTGGTGGGTTTTTTTCCAAAACATTCCTCTTATTGACCAAAAGAAAGGTTACCAGAGAAATTTGCAGGATAAAGTAAAAATTAAAGATAATCTTTCACCGCAGAGTAAAATTTTTTTTCAAACTTTGTCTTGTGACCGGGGGTGGGATACACATCCCTGTCTGACCGTAAAACTTCCAGTGTTTTGTCATCGGAAGTAAAGGTAACGCAGCCATAAGCCAACCAGCCAACCAGCTGAATAGACAAAGCCGCTGAAGCTGATGCTCTCACAAATCGCAGAGTACTGAATGGAAAACGAAGAACAAGAAATCGATCCAGCGTGATAAGGGCAAATGACCAAAGCTGACACTTCACTGGACGTGAAAGATAGAAAGCCAGCTACGCGGCATGTGACACTGGTGTTTCCACGTGTCGTCATAATGTAGATATCGGCCTCTGAACTTTTCATCAGCAGCTCCAATGATGGTTATATAGAGTCCCATTAGGAAGTCGGCCATGGTAAGGTTGATGACAAACACACTGAAGCCACTTAAAGAGGTTTGTTTCTTACGAACAACCGCACCGCAAAGCAGAACATGTTACCAGAGAGAGACAGACAGGCGATCAGCCACAGAAACACACAATACGTCCATGATTGCAGTAAATCTTTACACGAAGAAACATCGTCTTTGGGGGTATAGCAATATCTGCTGTCAAATGCAAGAGGTAGAATCTCATTACAACAGAGTTTGTAATTCTCTGTATACATGGAAAATGAATGCCAAATGTGTGTAAATATGTCATTTGGAAACTCTTTTAATGGGTTCCCATACAGATAGAGTTCGGCCAGACGAGGCATGGGTGGAAAAAATGCCGATGAAGGTGTGGATGGAAGAACAGTCAAATTCAGTTCTTCTATGCGATAGAAAGGCCAGAGAACTTGGGGATCAAACAGCGTAAGTGTAGAATATGACAGGTCTAAGGACGTCAGTCTGCTCCGCTTATAACTAGTTGTCTGGTCTATAAAAATTGAGATCAAAGGGTTGTTAGACAGAACCAGTTTCTCTAGACGTTGCAGACGACGGAAGGGTGACAGGCTGAGTTCCACAAGGTGGTTATCATGATATCAAGGAATTTAAAATTTTGTAAAACCAGGATAGGAATGTGATTTATAGAACACTGGACAAAGATGACATGAATAAGATATGAATGGTGGCTGACATCAGTCAGTGTCATGCCAGAACCTGTGGCATTAAGATAACGGAGCTGAGGAAATAACGAAGCAAGAAATGGCTCACCACATTGAAATGAGTGACCTTGACACTGACAATTTAACGGACATGTTGTGTCAACAGTAGTTCATCGTCATGCAAAGGGCGTGAGACCAGCCATCACATAAATGTTCACTGTGGCAAACAGATAATAGAAGTCCTGCATCGAAACAGTCAGGGCATGTCATGTGCTCACATCCTCTTCTTTCCTGGTGGTCAAGACAGTCGTACATTTCATTGCATCGAGTGTAGGACAGGCAGACAGTCATTGAACTCACCAGGAAAACGGTAGTGGCTGTCGGGAAACAAGACTCGTTTGGTTTTAGTGATTGTCTGGTGACCTTCAAACTGCGTCGAAATCGTAATAACAGGTATGGCCAGTACGATAATCCTAGGCTGAACACAGTTGATGTGTGTATTGTGCACTGTGCTCTATCAGATTCATCCAGCAGTAAAAATCGTTGACACACACTTGTCAGTGATAAACACGACCATTGTGGCATGTGAATGTGTTTAAAATGGAAAATTAGACACAAAAGGTCTCATCGCTTTTGTCACGGCACTCTGTTAGGAAGTTACACACCAGGGTGTATGAAAACGTGAAATGTTGGTCACTGCACTGAATAAAGGAAAATAAACGTTGTGGTGATCTGTGGAATCAACGCTTTCATGACTATCAGGCAGCGGTAGGGAAACACTGCAAATGAATCATTTTGACAACACTTTTTTATACACGTCAAAGTCAGAGAGGAAAAACGTGCATGTCACATGGCCATCATAGCATGTAGTCATAGACAATGTCTCATTGGGGTGCGAGTCAAGGAATCCTCTTGGAAGGAGAGAACTTTCAACCACCTACTTTTACTGAACGTTTTACAAAACACTATCATCAGAAGGTTCGTAGTACGGTGGGATTTTTACCATGTAATAAACTTTCCAAATGGGAAAAATCTAAGACGAAAGGGGGTTTAAGAGTATGATAAAATACAGTTTTGTCTTCACCCACTACACACGTCCGATCAAAGAAACGCAATGGCATATGAAACATGGATATATTAATGGAATAGAGTGCAACTCTTTATGTTTTCGTTTTGTAAATTGGAAACGCATATTCCAGTCCGGAACAAGGTAGGAAAAGTCAGTTTACACTTCAAGTGAAACACAGTAATCGGTGCTCGTCTTTATTGGTCTGTCTTATCACTATCGATGGAAACGTTATCCCCGGACTTAAAAAATGTTAGACGACCTTACAGAATTCATTCAAGGTAAACCCATGCTCAAAATCTGAAGGAACAGGACTCTGTTTTATACATTACAATTTCAATTACCAGGGTCAAGGCACAGGGGTCTATTTCTTTTTATTTAATTCCACATAATTATTCCTCTCACCATCCCCCAAACACGCACACACACACACACACACACCACACACACAAAACCACACACACACAAACACCCCACACACACATGCACAATTGATCAACATGCAACTTTTTTTCATAGCAATAAAGGAACCTTTTCAATTTCTTGATTATTATCCAAGCCCCATATCTCGCTCCATATAGAGCTACTGGTTGAACTTGTGTATCAAAATATGTTAACAATATACTTGGGGATAGTTTTTATACTTTTATATTTTAGGACAAAATGCTAACAAAAGGTTTGTTCGCTCGATGACCAGATCGTGGCAGGTAAACCTTAAAACTAAGCTTAGTTGAAAAATATAATCCCAAATAAATTTTTATGCATTCACCACAGAATCTGACAACTTCCTTTTAACCATGTTTCCTGCCGTTAAATATTTCCCCCTTTACAAAAATTATGATGTTAGATTTTTCCATGTTCACTTTTAGCTCCAGTCTCTCCCCCGCCGCATATAACTGTTTAACTGATTTTGTAGACCAATCGGAGTTTCAGACAGCAAAAACAATATTATCCGCAAAAAGGGATAATAAATGTCCCCACTAAATGAAATGCTGCTCTATGTTTACCATTTTCATTAATTTTGAGGCAAATCATTAATTAAAAAAATGAAACAAGACTTGACTACACACATCACCCTGTTTTACTCCCCTTGTACATTAATTAGATCACTAACTCTAGCACCCCATTGAATTCTAGCTTTGACATCCTGATACATACACTTTATTAAGAGGCAAAGTTCCCCTGTCATTCTGCTATTTCTAAGTATTTGGCCACACACAACACAAACCACACACACACACACCACACACACACACACACACCCACACACACAGAGAGAGAGAGAGAGAGGAGAGAGAGAGAGAGAGAGAGAGAGAGAGAGAGAGAGGAGAGAGAGAGAGAGAGAGAAGACAGACAGACGACAGACAGACAGCAGACAGACAGATGGAGAGAGACAGAGAGAGAGGGAGAGAGAGGAAATGGGAAGAGAGAGAGAGAGAGGAGAGAGAGAGAGAGAGAGAGAGAGAGGAGAGAGAGTGAGAGAGAGAGAGAGGGAGACTGAACTTTGAACAATGAACATGTTTAATGTCATTAGCTATACAACCTTAGTGACATGGGGGGTGGGGGGGTGGGGGGTTACAGCACAAAATAATCATATCAAAAACGAAAGTAACAAACATAAAATACACATCAATCAATTGAAAGCTTGAAATACAAGCAAAATATATGTCTACCTATTACAAACAACCAATAATATCTTCTGCTCCTCTCCCTCAGTCATCCCTACCTGTCCACTCTCCTCCCAATCCAAACCACCAACACCTTTGTACCCCTTGACCCTGTCGTTTCTGGTCTCATGTTCAGACACAAACACTCACCAAGCTCCTTTCACTTCCCTAAGCTGTCTGTTCCCTCAAGAAAATCCCTCTGTCATCGTCTCTACCCACACTACATCTCTTCCATCTCTACCCAGCTGACAACCATGTTCCCTACCTGTTTCCAACCTACAGGCTTCTGTCAATTTAAGACCAAATCGGCCTGCAGACATTCCAGCCCTGGGTATTCTAATTTATTTTTGCCACAGACATGTCGAGTCCATGAACGTTTGGTCTCAAACGCATGTCAGGCTTTTTTGACGAAAGTTGTGCTATTAACATGAGAGAGAGGAGAGGAGAGGAGAGAGAGAGAAGGAGGAGAGAGGAGAGAGGAGAGAGAGTGAGAGAGAGAGAGAGAGAACACAACATGTTTAATGTCATTACCTATACATCCTGAGTGACATTGGGGGTACGGCACAAAATAATCATATCGAAAACGAAAGTAACAAACATACAATAGCATCAATCAATTGAAAGCTTCAAATACAAGCAAAATAGGCCAGTATCTCGACCATCCAGTTTGATATTATTTCATAGATGTATATATGTAAATATCATAACAAAATATTTTACTACTTCCTGTAGCATTCTTTTTTCATTTTGAACGTCGTACATTCTAGTTGATCATAACCTCTGCTCGGCTGTTCAATGCCTATGCAAATATTATTTTGGCAAGTGATTTCACTGAATTATCGTCATAATTCAGTTTTAAAACTCCTAATGTGTCATGATTTATGGCAACATTTCGTTTGAATAATTACACACTTTTATCGGACAATCACTGTAATTTTTTCTATTGAACAAAAGCGCGACTCTTCCTCCTATGGAAGCCACCAATGGAACAAGGTGAACGCTGTAGGTGATTCAGTATTGAACATTCTTTTATGGGGCGTTTAGATCATGAGTCCTTGTTCTAAGTTCTGGAGAGAGGACAAATTTTATCTCCTTTGTTCGGTTTTACTGAATATTACTTTTCTGTTTCAAATATACTTTTATAGCCATAGAACCAGTTATATTTATCCATGCTGTCCATTTTAGGATATATCAACATCAACAGGGGAGTTTGTATTATACTCCCTGTTTGGCTTAGTATACTTACCATGTCAGTCATAGCATTCACGCAGTTACGTCTGCTGCTTGCCCTGGCCGAAGTTTTTGTGTGGGGCTAATGCAGTGATTAGACAAGTCACGTGGTTGCCAACCCAACTTCCGCCGTCGGAAGAAGCAAGTGTCAGTTCCCTATACCTCATTCTTCGAGGCACCTGCGCACGCAAGGTAACCCCAGAACATTGGCGCTAGTGGGGAAGGCAGGGCGGCATAGAGTCTGACATGGTATGTATACTTGCGAAACAGGGTGTATAATACAAAAATCCCTCCTTTTGGCGTCATATACTGTTGCCATGTCAGACAATAGCAGATTTCTAGTAAAAGTGAAGGAGGGGAGTGCCTAGTGGTTCCTGGGGTTACCCAATATGGATGCATTAGCCGCAACAAAGGTTTAGCCATGAGAATCCATCAGCCCATGGTCATGCGGATGTCCATCAAATTTAAAATTTTATGAGGGATTTCCGAACGCCAGAAGGCTGCCTCCAGGAGGGTGTGGGCGCTATGGGATACAGAGTGCTGGGATTGCTGCCGAAGTGGCCAGCGCTCTGACCTCATGGGCCCGGGGGGACAAGACGGGAGGTTATCGGATGCCTGGGGAATAGGGCTCAGTTCTGACCGTCTTGGAGAGCCACCTAAGACTGGCAGCTGGAGATGTCTTTCGTGTTACTGGGGTTGATGGACATAAGAAGACGTCTTTGTGAAAAAGCGCCTGGGGCGCGAGCGTTTCTGTAGTGTGTTTTACACGAGAAGGCAAAGGGCTATGTTCCAAGAGGTGTCGCCCCCTAGTGTATACGCAGCGGGCGGATGACGAGGTAAGGGGAGGGACTGCCCGGGTTCCTGGTTCTTAGATAGGAACGCGGGAAGGTATTAAGAGAGACGGTGGTCTCTGTGGGAAGGCAATGTCTCTGGGAATCCCCACGCTAAGCGGCATGGATCTCGCCTCGCCGTCTGGGCGGACGGAAGCGAGGGAGAGGATGGAGGTAGTCTTCATAGGACAGAAAAGGTCGAAAGGAATGAGGACAAAGGCTCATCATAAGGGGGGTTTTATTGGGACGTCAAGAACAGTGAAGAGGTCCCAAAGGGGAACTCGTATAGGGGATTGGGCCTCACGAAGGAGAAGCCCTCTGGAGATCTCGTCTGATGTAGGAAATCATTCTCAATGGAAGGTCCGCCATTTGGCGGATGTCGTGCAGATGGCCGACCTGTAGCCCCGGAGGGAGCTAGCAGAGAGGTTAAGTGGGACTGGAAATTTCCAAAGTCCCTTTACAGGTTGTGGTGGGGCGATTGTGAGGACAGAGAATTGTCTTTGCTCCATGAGACCCATTTCCTCCATCTGCAATCGTAAAGGGACTCTGTGCTAGCTCTGCGACGACATGGACATGGCTAGTCTCGGAAGTTCTTGAGAAGGCCCCCGGCGATTGGAGAGTGGTATTGAGGTCGGAACGGGACCTGTCCGTTCGAGAGGAGGTTTGGATGTACGCAGCGGGGGCTGACCAGAAGACCAGGCAGGGGAGGTGATAGAAATCTGGGGACTTGGCGTGAGGGAGGCCCGAACGGAGGGATTGCTGAGCTTTGTCCCACCGGTGTTAACTGGACAGAGGAGGTTCGTGATCGTGAGGGACTTGAGGTCTCGGGACCAGGACTGAGTGGGGCCACCATGGGGCTATGAGAATGAGCCTGGGTCTCTCGAGTCTCGCCTTAATGATAACCTGGTGGAGGATCGGGAAGGGAGGGAAGGCGTAGCTATGAGGGCCAGGACAGGAAGACTGGGCGTCGTTGGCGTTAAGCCTGGGGTCCGGGGACCGGGGGAACACTACTCTGGCATCGATGGTTGTGAACCGGCTGTGGCAACAGGTCGATCATTGGTCTGACCATGTTCCACACGGTTTTGAAAGGGTATTGCACGGCTGAGGGTCCATTCCGTGTGGGTGGACAGACTTGGATCGGCTGTGAGTGTCTGACCAGGATGTTGTTGAGTCCCTGCTATGTGTCTCGCGGGAAAGGGAAGGGTGACCCCCTGCGTGTGTGACCCAGCGGAGGGAGGGCCTCTGTACGGAAGGGAGAGGCCGTTGGAGGTGCACCCCCCCCCCCCCCCTTTGTGATGTATCAAGCTACCGAAGAGTGTTTGGTCGTAATAAACGGTCGGAAGAACAATTCGGTGGGCCCGATTATGGACTGGAATTGGAGGAGGGCGAGACCTGACCGCCTCCAGTTCAAGATGTGATGTGGAAGACGGCAGTCAGAGGATCCCAACTCCCCGAGGCGTGGGACTGCTCTCCAGATGGCCCACCAGCCCCGAGTTGGTGGCGTCTGTGTGTAAAGTTCACAGGCCTGGGATGGGGGGAGATGGGAATCGGGGGCCAGGGTGGAATAGGGCTGAGCCACTCCTCCGTGGCCCAAACGAAACCAAGGCCCTTAGGGGGATGGTCTGGTTCCAGCTGTCGTTGGTCTGGGGACCAACGACGGCGGAACTCCATCCTGAAGCCTGTCGCTTTGGAACTCTGCTAGGGGTAAGAGAGGAGGACAGGGACTCATATCACCAGGAGGGAGGAAAGTGTCCTGCCGAAGTGAGGGGAGAGTAGGCGAAGGTGGGAAATGAGATCCACTAGGCGAGGGACCTCTCCGGGGTCGGGGAGGACTACCAATGGAGGTGGTTGTCGGAAGCTCATGCCCAGGAGGTGACATGTGACTGCTGAAGGGCGAGAGCTCGCATTTTTTATTGAAAGGGGTTGGCTGACAGTTACACCAGAGAGGAGCAAAGATGAAGTAGATTGGAGGTGTGGGATTGGGCTAGCGGCCTGAGAGGGAGCCAAGACGAGCCCGTGTCGAGGTAGACAAGGATGGCGATGTCCTCCGGTCTGCAAGGGCGGCATCTTCCTTGACTACCTTCCGTGAAGAGGAAGAGGAGCCTAGGAGAGTCCGAATGGGAGAGGCCTGAATGAAACACACCCGGCCCGCCAGACCGACGAAGGTATCGTCTGTGGGACGGGTGTATGAGGATCTGTTAAGTAAGCATCTTCTTTCTGATCTATAGAGGTGGCCCAGTCAAGTTGGTGTGTGGAGTCCCTGATCTGGGCCGGGGTCTCCATCTTGAATTGGTTGCTGAGGAATCTGTTGGAGATGGGAAAGGTCGTGGATGGGCCGTCAGACGCCCGAAGGCCTTTGGGACTCAAAGAGACGAAGAGTTAAACCCGGGGTTTGGGGTGTGAGTACCTCGGTGATGGCGCCTTCCGGAGAAGCTCTCGGTTCCAGGCGAAGGGCCTCCGCCATGGGCTGGGAGGTGGATCGCCGGTGGAAGAGGAGGGGGGGAAAGAAGGGCGAGGGCGTTCGTGTGCTCCAGGGTATAGACGGAAACCCCTCGGCATAACAGAAACCACCCAGGGGTTGAGTCCCATGCGCCGCCATGCGTGGGTATGCCGGGACAGACTGCCTGCAGGGGGGCAGAAGGGGCCGAGGTTGTGTGTCGGGAAGATGACATTTCCCCGCCCCTCGGAAGGTGGGTCCGCTAGTCACCTCCAGGGCCGGGGCCTGTTGGGTCCGAACCGAAATTTCTGTTGGGGTTATTCGGTTTTGGGCCGTCCGGGTGTTTGGCGCGGCCTTGAGGGACGCTGCTTGGGGTAGGGCTGGGGTTGGCTGTGGTAGGGCCTGACGAAAGAATGGTCTAGATGGGCGTTGCTGAAAGAGGGGCGTGATCGTTGTGGGTCGCAATAAGATGCGGCCTGATTGCGCGCTCGACGGATAGGTAATGACGCAAGAGAGAATAGTTTGCCAGAAAAAGCGACTGCTCTGACCCGGAATGAGCGTAAGGCCGCCTTGAGTGATCGGGGGAGAGATGGGCCTGTGATAGCAAGGCATCTCTCACTGCCAGGAAGGCAGTTAAAGTGGGAGATCCTGGCTGCGCAGGCCCGCCGCAGCCCCAAGGTAGGTGCGCTATCTTGTGACAAGAAAACGCATAAGGGGGTCATTCAAACAGGGGTGGGGCCTGCATCAGTGTCGTCCGGGTCTGAAGACGCTGAGACAATGCCTACCTCCTTTGGCAGAGTTCCTCAGCGCGCTGTAGGAACATGTCATGAGGGCTGGGCGGGGTTGGCTGTGGGTAGGGCCTGACGAAAGAATGGTTAGAAGGGGCGATGCTGGACGAAGGGGTTGTGGGTCTCAAATAGAAGCGGGCCTGTTTGCGCTCCTCGCGCATGGGTAATGACTGCAGATGGAATAGTTGCTGAAGCGACTGCGCTGGACCCGGAATGCAGCGTAACGGGCCGCCCCTTGAGTGCTGGGGAGAGTGGGCCTGTGATAGCAAGGCATCTCTCACTGCCAGAGAAGGCAGAGTTAATAAAGTGACTTGCTGCGCTAGTCCGCCGCAGCCCCAAGGTGGTGAGGCTATCTTGTTGACTTAGGAAAACGCACTTAAGGGGGTCATCAACAGGCATGGGGCCTGCCTCAGTGTCGGTCCGGGTTGAAGACTCTGAGGACAATGCCTCCTCCTTTGGCCAGTTGTTCTCTCAGCTCGCTGTAGGAACGTGTCAATGAGGGTTTTGATAGAAAGAGAGGGGTTGTGGAGGGGGGCGGTTGGGCGTGAGCCTGAGGTCATGGCGGGGAAATGGCAATCTCCTGTGGCCGGATTGGGGCAGGAAAGAGAGAAAAGACATGAGGGGCCTGACGCGGATCCCTTGAGGAATACTCCTACTGGGCCGCGTTTTGGGGCTGCTGATAAGAGTCAATCACCGGTGGGGAACGGCATGTGCCCCTGGCGGAGAGGGCCGATCTGTCCAACAAAGAGTGATGGCTCTGGGGGGGCGGCTCTATCCTTGGCTGTGATCGCTGGGTTGGGGGTGACCCAGTTGAAACGGGAAAGGGACGAAGATGTTGTTAGAGGGAGGGGTTCCCTAACAACAAGATCAGGGCGCCCGCGCCAGCTCTCCAAATTGGAAAAGGTCCCCAGAAGGGGAGGAAATCCTCAAACCCCTCTCCAGTTGTGGGTCAGTATGTCGTGAAGGTGAAGGTTCACGGTCCACCTTCGGAAGGCCAGGTCAGGGTGCGTGGGAGTCGTGAACTGTTGGGAAGAGGGGGAAAACGAAGACGGCTCCCCAGTGGTTTCCGTTAATCGGCGTGAAACTAGGGGGACTGCCGATCGGACAAGCGGCCCGAGAGGAATGGGGGGCCAGGTCGATCCGCTCAGGGAGGAGGATGCCACCATGAGACCAAAGGATGGAGTCAGGGGAAGAGTCATGGCTATGCCACTGTTTCCTCTCGGGGGAATAGAACCACCGGTCCCGGGAGAAAGATGAAAGGAGGGCACTTGGCGGCCCCAGAGGCTGAGTCTCCTCGGCGGAACCCGGGTACCTTGCGCACCCCAGGGAGAGCACTCGCTCCTGCATCTCACGGGTGTGGGTCCGCGCGGCCCCCTGCGTGGCAGAGGGGTCGGTGAGTGTGTTACGAGTCGCCGAGCCTCCTGGCCCGTGTGGTAGCGGGACGGGATGGGCTGAGGACGACGCGTATGTCTCACAAGGACGATAGGTTACCCTGACCCGCTGGTCGATCCTCCACCCGGAGGGAAGGGATGCGGACTTTGCCCAATAGGGGAGGGAAAGGAGAAGTCGGTCCCCAACGTCCTGTACCCTAGAGGAGATTGGAGACGACGTCGATCGGGGGTGGTACGGACCGTCGGGGGTGAGGGCAGCAGATCCGAGCTCGTCGTGATGCATGCGTTACCTGACCGGGATTGTGGTCAGGGTTGGGGGGGTTCCACCAAGACTGGCCACAGTCCCCTCCACCGGAGTGTTGACGTCCTCGTGTCCGGGTCGTGGCTGAACCGGATCACGGTTGGGGAGAGCGTGATGAGACTGGGTGACGTTAGTGGGGGAGGGTGCTTGCTAGCGTCACGAGTCTCAATAGTACGGGTGACGATGCGGTGATTTGTACGCCGAGTAGTCGAGTCCCGTCAGGTCCGGGTCTCGGCAAGGGTCCCCTGGGGCCGCATAGTTCGCCGGACGTGGCTGATAGGATTGAGTTTCTCCTTACGCGGTCGAAGTCGAACAGGCGAACCTCAGTAGGGGGAACGGGAAGGATTTAGAAGGGAGGTCCTTTCATGGGAGCCGTGCCCTTTGGATTTGGGCTTTTTTAGGGGGAAAGAAGCAAATGAAAAACAGTCGGCAATTGACTGCCGATTGTCCATCCGACTGGAGGACGACTGTTGGACTTCGATCGCGCGATCGAGTATCGCGGTCGGGTAGAGGGGGGAATCGTAGGAATGATGGTCGCGCGTCCTGCGCGGAAACCCTCCTCTAACACGACCGTCGCTATTCGTGTGCATGAGCGGTTTGTCCCGGTGGTATCGACACGCGGCCGGGCCCCTCCGGGGTATGAGAGCGATGCCGAGAAGAGTGGATGCGCCTGAGCCGTTAGTGTCCTTACCTTGTTGGGCACTGGTGGTGGGAACAAAACACGGAACGCACGATCGCAAAGGGGAGACAAATGAGGTGGATCGACTGGGATTTAAAGAGCTAAACCAACCTCGGGCGAGAGACAAGAAAGTGTAGTAAATGTAACGAGATCTCAGTGTACAGATCGAGGAAGGTCGATCGTAAGTGACGCGGTTTTGCCCGGTCGATAACAAAATGGCGGAAACGACCGGCGAAGAAATGGAAGCCGAGTGGACGACGTGCAAGTTTAGGCGTATCGGGAAGTCGAATGGAGGAGACGGACTGAGATTCGTGAACAAGGGGCCGTAAAGCCAAAACTGGGGTGAAAGGGTGAAACCGGCGATGGAGTTCGACTTTCGAAGATAGGAAAGAGCCGGGAAGGCGAGGTCGCGAGTGCGAGACCAAGGCACATAGGTAGAGGTGGCGTGGTTAAAACAAATGAATAAAGCACACCATTAACCATAAGCCCCACGGTTCAAGAATGAAAGGGTTGAAGCGCGCAAAGCCCAACAAATAAGCAAAGAAGCATAAACCACAAAGCTATCTTAACACAACGGCAAAGAGAAGGCGAGAATGAGCACAAGGACTTATTCTTGCTTGGACGGCAGGGCCGGAGTGAATTGAGGTATGGGAGACTGGACACTGGCTTCTTCCGACGGCGGAAGAAGTGGGTTGGGCACACGTGACTGGTCTTATCACTGCATTAGCACACAAAACTTCGTCCTGGCAGAGCAGACTAACTGACGTGAATGCTAATTGTCTGACATGGTACAGTATATGTCGCCAAAATAACAACCAACTGCAAATCAACTCGTAAATCAGAAAGTCTGCTGAAAAGCGTGAGGACTGCATTTTTTATGATTATTATGATCATTAAATTTTTTGATGATTATTTTTATATTACTATTATTTTATTGTTATTATTATTATAATTATTATTATTATTATTTATTATTATGATTTATGATTATTATTATATATTGCAGCCGCTATTTTTCAAAAGTTTAGTATGATAAGCAGATGACAGAAAATTGAATGTGTAATGTAAATTTTCTCTGTGGCTTGAATGTTAAGGCAAATGAAAGGAAACATTCAGCCAATATGGTGCGTTGTTTCCTGAAAAGGTTTGCTTCTCTCTCTCCTCTCTCTCTCTCTCTCTCTCTCTCTCTCTCTCTCTATTCTCTCATCTCTCTTCTCTCTCTCTTCTCAACAACATCAACAACAACAACAAACGTGTTTTTAAGTAAGTGTACGGATGTCTGGGTTGATGAAACTAAGGTTTTCTTACCGCAGTATATAATTCTGCGGCTCAGCTATATAATTGCGTTTAGGACGTAAAAAATGTTTTCCCTGTTTGTATTTCTGTTGGATTAGTGGGTCATTTTCTTGGTATCAAATTGTTTTCTTCGCCTGGTATGATTTCGAGTTTTAGTCTCCACATTGACTTTTTTTTCTTTCAAGCGTTCCATCTGTTCTTCTGTCGTCTAAGGTGAGTATTTCTTTAACTTTGTATGTGATCGCTATGGAGTCATTGCCCTCATTGCCACTGATAACAATCGTTGAGGCCACTTGAATTTTCAGTTAATTTTAGAAGTATTGACAGATATTTACCATATGGCTAGAAACTCTCTCTCTCTCTCTTTCAATTTCTCTCTCTCTCTCTCTCTCTCTCCCTCTTTCTCTCTCTCTCTCTCTCTCTTCTCTTTATACACACATGCACTTACGCGCTCGCGGGCGCAAACGTATTCACGCTGCATGCTCGCATGCACGCAGACACTATTGGTGCCCTGCAATTATAAATCAATTTGGACAACTGATGAGTTTAACTATCTTGTTCATTATTTACTTGATATGCGTGGTTGTCCTGGACATTTTGCCCAACATGTAACTTGGTGTCTTAGCACTAAACTTATGATTAGTTATGTTTCACACACACATACACACACACACCACACACACACACACTCCCACTCACCACCACACACACACACACACACACAACACACACACACACAATTCTGCCGTTTTCACGAGTGTAAACATACACACACATGCAACGCACGCACGCACACAGCACACTCGCGCGCGCGCACAACACACACGCACACACACACGCACACCACACACACACACACACACACACAAACTCCACACCCACACACACTCACACACACACACAACACCACACACACACGCACACAACAACACACATCGGTGCATAATGTTGCCACACTAAAACTCACTATATGACCGGTGAACAGTCATTGTATTCGTGCAATGTTCGTTTGCAAGTGACAAGTAGTAAACTTAGTGATATTTCATGTGGTCATCCTAACAACTGGGCGTTTGAAACAGATACATTTCAAGTGCAGACTTGAAAGTAAAAATCGGGAAGGTTGGGCATGGACGTAGATGGAAAGGCATGTTGAATTCCAGCTTTATTGCCGCAGCAAATATGAGAATGCTCCAGAAACCATGCTGCTTTCGGTTATATGAGGGAATCCGTAAAAATCAGTCATCACGAGGAGGAAAACGGAGGGGACGTGTAGGAATGTAATTATTTTTTTATTCGTCAGAGAGGAAAGGTAGGCCGCTTTCACATGTGATAACCTTACAACATAGACACGCCCGACTATACTGGAATTATGTGCTCGTTTTTGTGGACAGAGTAATTTCTTCAAGTGATCTAAAGTATGGTGTGTTTTTGCACTTTGAAGTTAAAGGCGAGGCGGCTGCATTTTGAAACGTTGTGTAGTGGCTGGGAGTAAGGCACTGCGGGTACAACCAAGGCGAAGGCGCTACAATAATCTAGGTCTTGACGCAGAATGCAGAAGATGCCATCGTCTTCATGGCCTGTTCTGGAAGGAAAGGTCTGATAGAACTGATGCGACGGAGTCGAGAAAGGATGCTTGGCAGATTTTGGCTATGTGGTGTTTGAAGTGAGATCAGAGTCCAGATAGAAGCCAAGGTCAGGAACAAGTGGCATAAATGAGATATCAGTGGAGCTAGGACTATTGACGGATGAAGTCAGGGGTCTTGAGCTTGTGATGTGTTTTGTTAAACTGGTCAACTTCTGTTTATCCGTTATTCAAGCGAGGCCGAAACCATGAGGTCTGTCCTAGGAAGCCGGGCGTCTACCCACACTGGTCGCTTACCTCAGTGTTGGTACTGCGGGGAGCCTGACGGGGGTTTACCACTGTCTTTTTTCGGGTGCTTACCCCTCCCCGCTACCTCTTTAGGGCTGGACCCCTACTTAGATCGCCGGCGTTTCGGGGGTCTCCGACCTGCTCCGGGACAGGCTCTCCAGCTGCAGGGAGGCAGATAACGGACATTGAGTAATGAATTCGGAAAATGTGTACTAGTGTAATATCCGTATAATACTTCCATGGATAAAATACGGATATGTTCCTTGATGTAAGAGGTCTCAGGAATAAATTTAAACGAGCAGCTATTTTTCGTTATTTAAAAAGTAATAAATTGATATTGCCTGTTTACAGGAAGCCCATGTAACCGAGAATGATGCGTTGCTATGGGAAAAACAGTGGGGCGGAAAATTATTTTACAATGAGGGTACGAAAAGGAGTCAAGGAGAGATTATTCTAATATCAAAGATTTTGATGGTAACGTAGATGTTGAACTGGCTCCAGAAAGAATCTTGATTGTGTCAGTCAAAAGTGAACTATATGACTTTAAATTGGCAAATATATATGCTCCAAATAATATGAAAGATAAATCAGTTTTCATGACAAAGTTACAGGAAACGTGTGCTGATATAGTGAGCAAATCTGTTGTTGCTTGGTGATTTTAATTGTGTTATGAAGAACAGTCTTGATATTATTACGGGTCAATGTCATCACGAGTCAGAAGTAAAAGTGTTCAATAATGCAGTAAGAAATTTGAATCTGACAGTTCATCTGGAGAGTTTTTATAATGAAGAAAAAGATTTCTCCTGGTGCAAGAATAACCCTTTTATTGCTCGGCGTTTGGATTACTGTTTTGTGTCAGAGGAAATGCTACCCTTGTGTGTTCGTGTGAACTCACGACGGTTGCGCATTCAGATCCAAAGCTCTCATAACGAACTAAACAACGGTAATTTTGAAAGAGGTCCAGGATACTGGAGATTTAACAATAGTTTTTTTTAAAAGATACTAAGTTTGTTGCAAAGAATGAACGATTTATTAGATAAGCATCTCAATGATTCTTCAGATGATGTTTCTTATATACGAAGGTGGGATCTATGTAAAGTTGAAATTCGTACTTTTTGTACTGAGTATGGAAAATCACTCGCATGCAAAAGAAGAAATCGTGAATATCGTCTGAACGCACAGCTTGTGGAAAAAGAAAAGGCATTATCCAGTAATCCTCTGATATAGGGGTGCAGAAACAGTATCTAGTCTAAAACAAGAAATAGAGTTGTTGCAGGTTGAGAGAACGAGAGGAGCGCAAATTAGAGCAAGAGTTAAATGGATTGAAGAAGGTGAGAGGAATACAAAATATTTTTGCAATCTGGAAAAGGCTAGAGGAATAGAAGAAAGTAATAACGAGATTAACTAAAGTTCAGGTGAGATAATTACAGATCAGACAGAAATTTGCAAGAACAAGTCTCATTTTATGGGAAACTTTATAATCAAGAAACTGTAGAAAAAGATGTTACGGGAGCAATAAATACATTTATGGAAAATGAAAACTTTCCAAGACTAGACGTTAATGAATCTGTTTCATGCGAGGGCATGGTGACAGTGGAGGAAATGACCAGTGCTCTGAAGAATATGAGAAATGGATCTGCTCCCGGCAATGACGGACTGACAATAGAGTTCATAAAATTTTTTTGGAATAAAATATGTCAAACACTTACTCAGTCGCTCATGGAAGCTTTCCATGTCGGTAAAACTGTCATATTCTCAAAGATATGGTGTAATTAACTCTGCTTACATAAGGGAAAAGATTTAGATAGAGACAAATTAAACAACTGGAGACCAATCACGTTAACTAACAGTGATTATACAAATTATTAGCTAAAGTCTTAGTGTTAAGACTTGGACGAGTCATCACTAGTTTGGTAAATGAAGATCAGGTAGGTTACATCAAAGGTAGAAACATCGCAACAGTCATAAGATCGATTGATGACGTAATCAATTACCTAATAAACTAACAGAGCCGGCTTTTTGCTCGCTATTGATTATGCAAAAGCATTTGATTCGATACAAGAGTTTTTTGCTGAAAGTGTTTGACATTCTTGGTTTTGAACCAGATTTTTAAAAAGTGGGTATCTATTTTGATAAACGGAAACATGACCTCTGTAAATCACGGAGGTTGGATTTCCGAGCTTTTGATGTGAACTGCGGAATAAGACAAGGTTGCCTTTCTCACCATTAGCCTTTGTGCTAGCTGTCGAGTTACTAGCCATTAAGATTCGGAATAGTTCGTTGCAGGCATCAAAGTTCCTTTACCTTCTGGGAATGGAAATTCTAGTATAAAGATAAAACAAATGGCAGATGACACAACATTGTTTCTCAAAGACCGATATGAATGTTTAAATCATTAGAAATCTTGTCATCGTTTGAAAAGTTTTCTGGATTAATATTGAATGTTCAGAAAACAAAAGCTCTACTAATGGGAACTATGAAAAAGACCCAGATCTTCCATTCACAACAGTGAACAGAATGAAAGTTCTGGGATTTATTTTGATAGCAACGAGATGGCGAAGAACATTGATGAAAACTGGAATGAAAGAATCGATAAAATGAATAGTATAATAAATAATTGGAAAGGAGAAATCTCTCTATTCAAGGTAAAGTGATTGTTATAAAACGTTTGATAAGTCAATTTGTTTATGTAATGCAGTCTATTGGTCTTCCAGATGCATGCTGCGTAAAATTAATACAGCGTTATACGATTTGTTGGCAGAAAAAATCAGTAACAGGAAAGCATTCGAGAAAGTGAAGAGGAAAGTAGTGGAATCAAACGTAGACGAGGGTGGTCTGAACATGATCAACATGCTTCAGTTCCAGAGCTTCTAAACTTACAATGGATGGGAAAATTATATAATCGCCAAGAGAGTGAAAACTGGAGTTTGATCCCATAGTGGCATTTGAACAAACTGGCAAACGGAGGTAATTTTTTCAATGTAAACACAAGGACAAAGGATATGCAGGGTATTGATGGAATTGAAAACGATTTCTGGAAAGACATATTTGCATGTTATCTAGACAACAAAACTATAAGTAAACAAAGGGAAATAAACAGTGTAATTTCCAGTCACAGCTTCTCTTTAACAACTCTCTCATTAAATACAAAATAAAGTACTATTCTTTCCAAACTGGCACAATACAGGAATTGAACAGATGAAAGATATAATCCATCAGAACGAACATAGATTTCTGTCTCTTGAGGAAGTACAGAATATGGTTGGGCGAAGCAAGGCTAACATTATTTTGAATATAATGCCCTTATTAACTCTATTCCCAAAGAGTGGTTTCAATGGATAGAGAGAGGAGATCCTTGCACAAGCCGACAGGATTGTGATGCAAAACATTTCAATACAAAACCAAGAACATCAGGAAATGTTATCCAAAGACAACGTAACAAATTTACCTACGGCCCATTATTTCTGGGAAAGGAAATTTGGTTACACACTAGACAAACAGGCCTGGTCTAGGGCTAAAGAAACCACCAAAGAAGTGCGACTTAGAGTCTTCACTGGAAAGTGTCACATAATATTTACCCTACAAATATATGTTAAACAAAATGAAAATACGAGAAAATAATCAATGTTCATATTGTGTTGATAAGGTGGATTTTATTGAACATTTTTTCTATAATTGTCCAGTTGTAAAGAATTTTTGGAATTTCATTGAGCAAAAATTTATGTAGACACAAGTATTAAGCTAACGTTGTCAGTCACTGACGTTCTGTTTGGTGTGAACAAGTCATTCTGCCCACGTGGAAAATATGTATTCATAAACCTCATTCTATTGGTTGGGAAAATGTCCATAAGTATTTTTAAAAAGACACGGTCTGCATTCTCATTGCAATCAATCTTTGAAAAAGAATTCAACCGTAAGGAGCTAGTTTATATCTCACTTCATCTTCAAGCTTCTTCCGACCCCGTCCACGCCCCACACCCCCTTTCCCCCTCCGCCTCCGCCTTCCCCGGCGCTCGCTGTCCTTTTTCTCTGCCTTCCTTTCTCTTTTGGCCTATGTCGGTTCATCGGTAGCTGGCTCTCTCTCTCACACGGTTATTTATAATCACTTTTAGGTCATGTTTCCAAGTTTTAAATAATTTCTTTCATTCATTATTTCATTTATTAACGTATTTCCTTTCCTTTCGGGTGATGGGATGGGAGTGGCGGAAGATCGTGATTCACTGTATCTGTGCCATTCTTTCTAGAACCATGTATATTTGCGGACAGGATTTATTAACTTGTACACTTTTGGACGATTGATTTCGTAGGACCACAGATTGGTGCGCGCACGCGCGCACGCGCATACACGCATACAAGCACACGTACACACAATCACACACACAGGCACACACACACACACACACACACACACACACACACACACACACACACACACACACACACACACACACAGTCACACACTCACACACACGCGCGCGCGCACTCACTGATACTTGTCTCGCTGACGGTCCTTCCTCACGTCCTCCTTGCAGCTACCCCCCCCCCCCCCGCCGCCCCCTCCCCCCCCCCCCTCCCCAAATATTTCATCATTTCTTAGTCATCGCAAGGATGGCATTTCGGGGAACTGGCAGGTGCGAGACTACTTATAATTGTAGTACACAAAATTTATTAATCCTTTTATTCCATGTTCCCTCGTTCCTTCGGTCATTCTTGGATGTTTTCGTTTTTTCGTTCCAAGGAGGGCTTTCGGGGAACATATGGACACACGAGAGAGAACGGAGGTGGCGAAAGGAACTCTTTATTATATTCAGTCTATTCAACCAGGTCACAATAGGCCGGAGATTATCGTGTTTCACGGGTGTTTACAGCTGTTTATTTTTTTTTAATATTTCGTTTGTTTTTACACAGCATCGAATTCTTTTTCGTTTTTGTCTTCTTTCCTTCTTTCTCTTCTTCCTTTCTTCCTTCTTTTCTTTCCTTCTTTTTCCTCTGTTTGTTCGTCGTGTGTGTGTTTTAAAAAAAAATTGTTTTCATGTATGAGCAGACATGATCAGAGTGAGTGTGCCAGTACACCACACATTAGAACATTAACAAACCCAGACACTTTGTATCAAATGCCAAAACATAAAATCAGCAAACGTTTGTCCATTTGAAAGAGAACATACAGACTATGCATGGTGTGTAAGAGACTGGTTGTTAAAAAAAAAAAGCTAGTTGTGGAAAATTGATTTTGTTTTTTTTCTCCGCTTTTTGTTTTTGTTTTTGGCAGATGAAGAGGACAGTGTGAAGCACCAAAAAATGAAGAGGTGGATTTTGGCCTTAGGAGAAAAAAAAAAGGAAGTCGCCCCTTAGGTGCTCCATTGATCCGAAAACTGATGCCTCAAAAAAAAAAAAAAAAAAAAACCTTCTGTTTATCGTCATTTAATTTCAGTTTATTATGTAGATATCACAGTTTGACATCAGAGACACAGCCTTGAAGGTTTTTGGGTAAGATTGTCATAGTTGTCTAGCGTGTCTTAAACGTTCAAGGTGACTGTCATCGGCGAACATTTCATGATGAACATAATGGCTGTCAGTGATCTCTGTCAAGGGTGTTGTGTACATCATGAAAAGGACTGGGACCCAGCACAGACCTGGGGAGCGGCAAAGTTTGATGACATTTTAGAAGACTGTTTCTTGTTAATAAGGACGAACTGTTAACGACCAATCTGTCGCCCTGCCAAATTTGTCGCCCGGCGACAGATTGGGCCTCAACACCAGGACCAAATTTGTCGCCGAGGCGACAGATTGGTCCTCAACACAGGACCAATCTGTCGCCCATTCTACGTTTTGTGGGCGACAGATTGGGTCGCACTTCACTGTTTAATCTCTCGCCCGTTGGCCAATTTCTCGCCAACTTACATTGCTCTCAATAAGTTGATGTTGGGCCACAGTTTCTCTCATTTCCACACTTTCTCTCACTTTAGGAGAAAGTGTAAGGGCTCACTTTCTCTCACTTAAGAAGAACGTGCGGGATTGAGAGAAAGTGTGGTCCTTCCCCTTTCGCACTTTCTCCCATGTGAGAGAAAGTATGAGGGCGCCCCCACACCTTCCCTGATTGTGTGAGAAAGTGTGGGAAGTGCCCATATTTATATTATTTTTTTATTTTCAATTTCGTTATTAGTTTCTTGTCTTTCCTTAACATCAAACTAAGAGCCAAATGATAATAAAATCTAATAAGAAAGTGATGGAATGAGACAGGAGTTTATTGTTGTTTTTCTATTGAATGGTCACACTGAGAAATCTTCAGAGTGCATAACCAATCAGAAAAATCAGCATGCAAGTGTCAAGTAGTTAAATCAACTAGTTATCAAATCCAAATAATATAAATTCACGCTGGAAAGTAGGCAAACACACACACACACACAAATGTTGCATGTGTTATTTTGGTAAGTTTATATGGACATGGTATTAAACATTGGCCATAAACGTTACGTGTCCAATACTCTCCCTATCGGATGGGGTGCCCACGAAGTAGTTCAGTTTATTGCAAAATCCAAATTTGCACTACTTAGGTTGCGTATGCTCTAATGGTAATTTTGTAATATTCCCAACCTAGGTAACTACTGGTCAGTGCCAAAACCAGTGGTCAGCTTCATGAAAATTTCACGTTTTCACTATTTCACTACATAATGGTGTGTTTATAAATGCTTTGTACAGTTTACAATATAGATGTCCGGTGGTCAACAAGATTGACCAGTGGTTAGTTTTCTAGTAAATTTAATGTTTTCCCGAGTTCACTCCATATTGATATATTTAATGCTTTCTTTTTTAATGTAGAAGACCAGTGGTCTGCAAGAAAGACTAGTGGTCAGTTTTATGTCAATTTCATATTTTCACTATCTATTCTGTACTGATGTGTTATAAGGTGTATACACTTCTTAAAACGTAGTATGACTAGGGGTTTTAGCAACAATGACCAGTGAGCAGCTTGGAAAACGTAATTGCTTACTGTTTTTTATATGAATATTTCTGTGCTTCTTGCAATGTAGATGACCAGTGGTCAGCGGCAATAACCAGTGATCAGTTTGATGCCAATTCCATATTTCAAAAACGAAAAAAAAAAAAGTTCGACAGAGTATTGTTGCAGTGGTCAGTGACAATGACTAGTGATCAGTCTGATGCCAATTCCATATTAAAAAAAAGTATGACAGACAGAATATTGTTGTGGTATGGGCGTTTCTCTGCTCCTTACAATGGGCGTTTCTCTGCTCCTAACAACGCAGATGACCCGGGAATCAGCAAGAATGACCGGTTTCCATTGTGATGTAAATTCTATGTTTTCTCTATTTGATTGCATATTATTGTGTGATGAGCATTGTTTTTCTACCTTTCATAACGTAGATGACCTGTGGTCACTTGGATGCAGTATCTATCTACATATATGTTTTAATATGTACGTTGTGATGTAGGTCAAAATAGATTGTATAGATTATGTATCAAAGAGATCGTGAACACCATTGAACTGACCATGTACAGTAAAACCCGGTTAATTGAAAGAGCCTTTGAACCCCTATGGACTTTTAATTATCCGAATTTAAAATTATCCGCGTGTTGAGTTAATATGATGCAGGTCAAAATAGGTTTATAGATTCTGTATCAAAGAGATCGTGAACACCACTGAACTGACCATGTAAAGTAAAACCCGGTTAATTGAAAGAGCCTTTGAACCACCTATGGACTTTTAATTATCCGAATTAAAAATTATCTGCGTGTTGAGTAAATCTAAATTTTTGCCCAATCTAAAACAAACTCAAAATAAACCTAACAAATTGAAATTAACTGAGCAAGTCAAGGAGTAGTCCCAAGGAATATCAATTAACAGGGCTTTGTTGCAGCATTGGCATTACTTGGAACCGAAAAGGACGAGAGAGAGAGAGAGAGAGAGAGAGAGAGAGAGAGAGAATGCTGAACAATTAAGTAGTGGGGGAAAACAAGTGCAGGTTAACAATTCTTCAGTCGTTATAGTAATGACTTGGCAAAGATTTGAACTTAAAAAAAATAAATAAATAAAAATTGAAGATGAAGAAAATGGGTAGAATATATTATAATATAAGAAGCCCTTCATTAGCTGCCTGAGGGAACCATCATAATCTCTCTCGAAGGCACATATATTTGTATTGCCTGCTCCTAGGCCTTTCGTCCGCTGGATCGGACTCATCAGGGAGACACGGCTGATTGTGTCTGTGCTCTTGGTGTCAAATAGAGACACACCACAGTCCACAATTCTGTGGTGTTCTCACCGCCAAGGGTTCAAAAAAAGAATCCAACAGCACCCCAAAGCAGCCAGCGAAGGGTAGTAAAATGGAACAAAACAAAGGTGTGGAGAGGAAAAAAGTTGCTGAAAAACTAAAAGCATTATTCAAACAGTATAAATGTAAGGGACAATCTTTGAGCCTATGCTTGAGGATCCATTCAAGGATGCAAGGGAGGTCAAAAGATATGGAACAGTCTGAGTGGTCAGCTCTGCTGTTCAATAACCCAAGCATTGTGAGTGGCTAAGAATTGTACAGAACAACCTTTACTTGGATCTCTTTAAGAGCTAGATGCAATCTCCCACTGATTGACCAAACAATAGAATGCTGAACAATTAAGTAGTGGGGGAAAACAAGTGCAGGTTAACAATTCTTCAGTCGTTATAGTAATGACTTGGCAAAGATTTGAACTTAAAAAAAAATAAGAGAGAGGAGAGAGAGAGAGAGAGAGAGAGAGAGAGAGAGAGAGAGAGAGAGAGACGGAGACAGACAGACAGACAGACAGACAGAGAGAGACAGACAGAGAGAGAGAGAGACACACAGAGAGAGAGAGAGAGAGAGAGAGAGAGAGAGAGAGAGAGAGAGAGAGAGAGAGAGAGAGAGAGAGAGAGAGAGTGGATGTGGGGTGGGTAGGGGGAAGGGGGAGCAGAGTGGAAGTGTGTTTGCATTGAATTAAGCAAGCACACGGTTTGAAAATTATCTTCTTTTTGAAAAAAAAAGTGTTGAATCTTGCGCTTGAAATCAACTGGGTTTTAGTTTGGTTGGGACCAAGATCTCACTTGCTGCTAACCTATAATTCAAATGAACCATATTTCAATTAACAGCGAGAAAGAAGAACTCCGGCTGGTACTTAAAACCTTTTCACCACCAAATATGTTTTATGAAAATGAATTTGTAAGAAATAAAACACTGGAAAACGCCCTATTATCGACTCTGCAGGCAACCAGATGACTTTGTGATTAATGGGAAGGATAACCCCTGTGCTGATGTCAAGTAGTGTTCTTATCTCTTTGAATAAGAGAGTCAGAGTTGTCGGAGTTACATCCCTTTATTGTTGAATAAACTAGACATCGGCAGTTCAAAAGTAGTTCGCTGTGACAGTGTGTTTTTCTATCTGCTCAAATATTCCCTCTTCAATCATGATGTCTTCCCTATAAGGTCTGTCCTGTCAAAATATGCAACACCCGGGCCCAATCTGTCACCGGGCGACAGATTGGTCCTTAAAAATTTTAATCTGATTTAGACTGGTCCTCAAAATTTAAATCTGATTTAGACTGCCTAACAACATCTGATATATCTCTGTCCGATCTGAACTCTTCCCTGAGCAAGTTGTTGGACAGACACGCCCCCCTCCATCAGCTTACAGTCAGGGAAGACAGAGCCACGCCTTGGTACAATACAGTCTCCCCACAACTGTTCAGGTAAAAACATAAATGTTGCCAGGCAGAAAGGCGTTAACGCTCCACTGGTTTCACTGTCCATAAACAGGTGTACAACTTTATCAAACGGAATATTACACAGATTTTGTAAAACAAAAACAAAAAACAAAAAAAACCCACCTACAAGTTTCTTCTCGACTCAGATCTCAGCTAGCAAGACGTGTAGGGACCTCTACCGCAACACGAACCAAATTCTGGGCAAAACAAAGACTGCTGTATTTGCCTCTCACGTAGGTCCTTCAAAACTACATGATGTATATTTTTAATTTCTTCCAAGACAAAATAGTCACTATCTGTAATGCATTTGTCTCCTCTGGTCCTTCACGAGCAACAACCACTTATTCCGACCCAACTTTGTCCAGGTTTGAACCGGTCACAACTCAATTTGTAAAAGAGATTCTCCAGAAAACTGAAAAAAATCATGTGAACTTGCTCCTATCCGACTTCTCTCCTTTATCAAAATCTCGACTCCCTAGTACCCGTCATCACAGATATTTTCAACAAGTCTCTCCTGAGTGGTTCAGTCCCTGATGACTTTAAAACTGCCATTGTGAAACCTCTTTTGGAAAAATCGTCGCTCAATCCAAATGAATTGAAAAACGTCCAACCAATCTCCAATCTTCCTTTCTTGTCAAAGATTCAAGAGAAATTGGTCCTCCATCAATTATCCCGTCTTCTTCTAAATAATCTTCTGTTTCCACTAGTCAGCCTACCGTGCTGGACATAGCTCAGAAATTGCTCTCATCCAAATCCTGAATGATATTCTGACATCTCTTGATGACGACAAAGTATCTGTTCTTCTTCTTCTCGACCTGTCTGCTGCTTTCGAAACAATTGATCACGAAATTCTCCTCTCACGTCTGAGCACAAACTTTGCCATATGTGACACTACACTAAATCGGTTTAGATCGTTTCTGTCGAACAGACAGCAGTTCGTTGTTAACGACCAATCTGTCACCCCTGCCCAATTTGTCGCCCGACCAGGACCAACCTGTCGCCCAGGCGACAGATTGGGCCTGGGTGTTGTATATTTTGATGGGATAGACCTTATAAGAAAGACATCATGATTGAAGAGGGAATATTCCGTTTAATAAAGTTGTACATCTGTTTATGGACAGTTAAACCAGTGGAGCGTTAACGCCTTTCTGCCTGGCAACATTTATGTTTTAACCTGAACAGTTGTGGGGCGACTGTATTGTACCAAGGCGTGGCTCTGTCTTCCCTGACTGTACGCTGATGGAGGGGGACGTGTCAGTCCAACAGGTTGCTCAGGGAAGAGTTCAGATCGGATAGAGACTTATCAGATGTTATAAGCTGTGTAATTCAGATTTAAATTTTGAGTTGTCAATCTTATGGATGGAGCGGATGAGATTGGTGGTGTGGTGCTTAACAGGTATTTCAGCATTAAGTTCACAGAGGACAGAGACATGAAGAGACGTGGGGTTATGGCGTACATTAGTCGACAGTACAAAATCATCGTGGCTAAAACATAATGCAATGTTAAGACTATGACCACGCACATGCGTGGGTTCAGTCACATATTGTACAAAATCAAACATATCAATAATATCTCTAAATTAGCTGCAGTTGCATCTGTGTCGTCTTCGTAATGAATGTTAATGTCTCCGGCGTTGATCACTTTGCCATGGAGGGATGAACAATACTGTAAAAAAAAAGGTAGTTCATCGAAAAACGTAGCGTCTTTAGGCATGTTCTTTTTGCAAGGAGGTAGTCGCGTTGACTGCTGTGGTAAAAAAAAAAAAAAAAAAAAAAAAAAGAGAGAGAGAGAGAGAGAGGAGAGAGAGAGAGAGGAGAGAGAGAGAGAGAGAGAGAGAGAGAGAGAGAGAGAGAGAGAGAGAGAGAGAGAGAGAGAGACAGACAGACAGACAGACAGAGAAATGCATGTCTATGTTTGGTGGACAAAAGTCTTTCTTTTCAGATTTGGATGTATGAAGGCCGAGACATACTGAGAGGTATTTCTGTTTGGATGACACAGGTGTTGTTTATGCATGCTGTGAGCCGCTTGCATACCGGGCCTTCATACAGCAAGGGGCCTGAGCATCCTACTGCTGTTGCATGGTCTGTTTGTGGTTACAAAAAAATGAAATAAAATAAAGAAAGAATGATAGAAAGAAAAGAACATGCAATGACTTGCACTGTGATGCATGTTATGAAGGCCCTCATTGTTGGGGGAGCAACTATTTGTGTGAAGGCCAGCACTGGCTTATTCATGACAGTAAATAACAGCCTGAAGTGCAGGATCATGTGCTTTCCACGTTCGTAAAACTGTTAACGGTTTTCTTTGGGTTTGCTGTGTTGTTTTTTCCTTTATCTGTCAGGTTTTTAGGGTTAATGGGCACGAGTGGTGCGAGTGGGTGGGTAAAGGGGGTGAGAAAGTCTTCGCACCTGCGATCTTGATAATGTAAATCATACACTTTTCCTCCCACCTATACATAGATTTAAGAAAAAAAAACGCCCAATAAGAGAGACAAGTGGCCAATTGTGGGCTAGCTGCTCTACTCTTCAGGGAATTTTGCCAGGAGTGGGAGGCAAGCTGGCCAATGATGCAGTCCCAGGATGACTAGACTGTCTTCGTCGTCTAGACGGACAACAACAACATAGTGTTCATAGATGTCTGCACTCTCTGCGGTGCACGTGCAAGAAGGTCGAAGACACAGCTATATTTTGTATCCTACTGCGTATTTTGCGATGAAAGGATGGAATTATGGCGACGTTCATTTGACGGAAGGTTCACACTGCCCTGGTTTTCCCTGTCAATACACAATATTACGTTTTCCCTACACTTCTAAATAAGTTAGTACATTACTGCATTAGAACCTACTACAATCTGAATAAGATACTGTCACACACTCGATGACAAACACAGCATGTTCATACGCTCGCAGCTACTCTATTCCTTCAAACAAGAGATCAAGGTAAGAAGAATTCACTTTTTGTGCTCCCTTTACCAAAACAAAACAAAGAATTCAACAAAATTAATCAACATCACTTGAATGTATGATGTGCATTTTCTTGTCCTGTTTCCATGTTTATTTATCACACACACACACACGCACACGCACACGCACACGCGCACACATGCACGTACGCACGCTCGGACGCACGCACGCACGCACGCACGCACGCACGCACGCACGCACACACGCACGCACGCACGCACGCAGACACACACACACACACACACACACACACACACACACACACACACACACACACACACACACACACACACACACACACACACACACACACACTCCAACCACCTTACTAATTACTGCAGAAACATAAACATGCAGGAACTAAGTTCGGTCCACTGGTTAGACACTGGTTTTGTTTGTTTGTTTGTTTGTTTGTTGTTTTGAAAGGTACCTCAAGTCTTAACGTTAGGTTTGGAACGTGTATTTTTTTTCTCTTAAGATATTATACAACAAAACGTGGTAAAACGTCATACGCACAGATTCGTAGCTTTTTTGTTTCCAGCACATGTCTACCTACAGTTGAGGAAATATTTACAGGAATATTTATTTTAAAAGGCAATGTGTATTGTATGTTTTTTTAAATATATAAATGCTTTGCATTATACAATTTGATTATATTTAAGATTTTTGTTTTATATATCAATTACATCAGTGGTTCGCAAATCAGTCGTTTATACTCATAAACGATTTTACCTTTCTCTTCATTTGTTTATGAATCCCCAACTGGCAACTTAGCCAAAGGTATTAATGCTATAACAAAATCCCTTGCAGATTTATGTCTGCACTACATCAATGACCACTCACTTGTCGCTCGGAAAACAAGTTTTCCCTTTCAACCCCCAGGGGTTGAAAACATTAGTCTAAATAATCTCGACCCAAGTCAAGAGACCTATCCTCCTGTTTGGCATCTCCTGGTATGCCATACAGATCAGGAACAAACGCCATCCTGCAAGCAGTGACTTTCCCTTACCCATCAACTACAAGGACATGAAAATTCACTTAAGTTTTATGTTCAATGCATTCATGACAACACACATAACATGTCTTGTCATGACAGATATATGTTTTATCGTAAGTATATTTCTGGACTTACATAGATGTTGTCATGTTCACAGATCGAACTAAGACAAGTAATATAAATAACAGAACTGCTGTCAACTTAGTTAATACCAGTAACATCTGCCCTGGTTTGGACTATCTCCTGAATCAGAACTACACAGTCGACATGTTCCTGTGGGTCAATGCCTCAGACTGTGAAAACAGTTTACCACAGTTCACAGCACACCAGGGTGTGGTGTATGGGGTGTGTGAGGGTTCCACCTCATTCTGTAAAATGGTTGTACACAGCAAGTATCCTGGTCTTCGTGTTCATCTCAAGCGTTTACAGTATGAGTGCCATTTTAGTGAATGGGAGATACAACTAGGCTATGCAGCAAATCCGAAATATCAAAAAAGCACTGTCAGTTGCATGTCCCATTCTTTGGAAGAAAGGTTTTTTGATTTTAAGCCAGCTGACGTGTACGTCTATAGCAAAAGCTATCCACTAGTCTCCTTCAGTATTCAAAACATAAAAGGGTTTGGTTTGATTGTAGAATATGTCAAGGAATGGTCTGGTTATTTTGTAGTCTTTCCACAAATAACCTGGCCACAGGACCATACCAGAGAGTTCGAATTAATATCAACATCATGGAATGTTTTTCTTCTTAGTGTTCCACAAGCGTTATTTTTCTATCCCAAAGGGGATTCACGAGGATGTATTAAAGTACCCATTGCTTACGGAACACTAAACAAACCTTCTAGAGCAGGACTGTTTATTGGATTTGAAGAGAACGCTGTACTTTTCCATTCATCGTTTGTTCGATTTGAGTACCGACATAGTCTTTGCGGCAAAAACAACTATATCAAAACATATGTATCTTTTATTTCTGTGCGTGATAGCCCACAACAGCTGTCTGAAGGGGTGTTTAACTGTTCTGTTGGTCATTACACTAAGTTTCAGGAACATGTGCACTGTAACATAAAACTAGAGTGTGAAGATGGACGGGACGAAACAGAACACTGTCCTTTCAGCAGTTCTGGCTGTCAGGGGATGGTGGCTTCACGTAACAAATGTTATGTGGTTTTATCAGAAACAGTTGTTAGCGTTAGCATGATATTTGTGTCTGTTTTGTATGGTAAATGCCAGGCAATAGATGCAAGGGCTGCATCTGTTAAAACTAGAATGGAAAAAAGAGACCTTCTGCATATATTTAAAAATTATAATTATTTTCAAGTAACTGTTGGCTTGACAACAGGATGGCACTTCCAAGCTTTTATGTACAGTAAATTTCGTTTGTGGAATAACAGCACTGTGATCTACAAAATGAATCATTTACAATCAGACACTAACATTTTAATGCTGGAAAGCACAAGAATCCTGCACATTTAAATCTTAATTCAATGAAAATAGTTTAAGCCACAATCCAATTGTAAACGATGGTGTTCTGTGTGAAAGAAGATCTCAAGAAGCTAGTGGACTGGTTGCCCGTATTTCACTGACTGAATTACACACGAGCTCATTTTCATTCACAAAAACTCGACAGGTTTTAGCTAACAGCCCTGGCGGTTATTTCACTCACCGTTATTTCCTATGTGGTCACAAAGGTCGTTCTGCGAGAACAGGGAATTCACAGTGCCAAGTGACGAATGACGTTAAGGGTCAACACAATGCTACAGAGTTTAATGGCATGGAAGTCGGCGAAGTCATGTTTGCATGTGATAATGATGCAATGGCAGTGTACTTTACTGTGGTGTGTGACTTTAAATGGGACTGCCTCGATCACAGTGATGAGTCATTCTGTGTACACCCCTCATGTTCTGGCTTTCTGTGTTTGAATGGCCAATGCATTTTAGACAGTCACATTGTAACGAATTCTCTGACTGCATCGACGACTCTGATGAGATAAAATGTACAGGAAACACACAGTTCATTAATCATGCATATGAAAATCCCTCCTTATATATTAACTTAGATGGCACTGGCTCCTTCATTCAGGAGATGATAACAGCTGGTGAGCCATGTCCAGAGAGTCATTATCGTTGCACAGCAGAGAGACTGTACTGTCTTCCTATCTACACCCGGTGTAACGGATGGTCTGACTGTGTTTATGGCGAAGACGAACAAGACTGTGAGAGGGAGACCTGTCCTGGATTCTATCAGTGTCAGAATTCCAGAGTGTGTGTGCATGGAGACCATCTGTGTGATGGTTGGGGTCAGTGTCCATGGCAAGATGATGAACTGATGTGTGACAGAACCTGTCCTGAGGGTTGTGTGTGTCAAGGTCATTCTTTCTTATGTAGCAAAGCTTTTCTTGCCCATAGTTTCCCTCAACTTCGTTATTTAAATGCCAGAGGCACAGGGATGTCATTAACATATTTTATTGGGAATGCATATCTAATTCGATTGATCCTCTCTGATTGTTCCCTGTTCAATATTTCAAGCATCAAACTTAACAACTTGCAGCACATTGATCTTTCTAGTAACCTCTTAAACACGCTGGAAGTGGCTAATGTTATTCAGCTGCCACACCTAAGATTACTGGATTTGGCAAAAAATCCCCTGAGTCAGACTTCAAATCATATGGGTAAACACGTGAATTATGCACTGAGACAGGTGATTTTATCGCAGACGCATCTGCTTTCATCAACTTGCTATTGTCTCTTCATTTCTATCATGCAAAATGGTTTAATTTGTCTTCTTCTGCTATAAGACGCATCAGGTATACTGGCTTTGCAAATGCACCACGACTGTCTGAAGTCGATATACGATGGAATCCATTAAACACTTTCCTTGGGATTCCCTTTCAGAGGCAGTGAACATTAAAACGATCTTTTCATCCGACTACAGATTTTGCTGTGACAGTTTACTTCCTCAACGTTCAGCCAGAGTGAAATGTCTAGCACCTCACACCATTCTTGCGTCATGTAGAACACTGTTACCATCGCAATTATACAGAATTTTCTTTTGGTTAAGTTTTATATCGGCCACAGCAGGAAATCTAGCTTGCCTTTTAGCTTCATTTATAGTTAAAAAACGGTTTCAAGAAACTTTCTTGGCAGCTACTGGATACTTACAATTCACACATATCTGTATGGGAAGTCACGTGGGCATAATCATTGCAGCAGACGAAATGCTGCGTGGAACATACATACAAAAAGAAAAAGAATGGATCCAGAGCGTCATCTGTAAGTTATCTGGCTTTTTGTGTCTTGTGTCATGCAAAGTGTCCGTTTTCATGATTATGTTTATCACTTTGTACCATGTCTTAATCCTCTGTTTTCCTGGTAAATTTGAGAAACAAACTACACACTATGCAGTTACATCTTGCTGTGTGATAATGGCAATTGGAATCGTCTTGTCACTGATACCGTTTCTTCCTGGTTTGTCACACTGGGGTCTTCATGGCCAGTCTGGTCTATGTCGTCTGGCTCTTTTTACTCATTATACTGATGTACAGACATTTAAATGGTTCACGGTTGTATCAATAATTAATTTTGGGCTTTGCTTGATAATAGTGGGGTCTATCATTGTTATCCACAAGCGGCTACCAAAGTTTAGAATCAAACTCAATCCCAGTAAAAGATCAGTGTATTTTTCAGCTCACCAGACGACAAAGATTGCTATTACAAAGTGTGTGTTTTGGCTGACATTTGGTCTGGTCAAGGTAATGATTTCAGCTGGTGTCACTTTGTTAGACACTATCCACGAGGCCATGGTCGTGTTCATGTTACCACTCAACTCTGCTCTGTATCCATATCTCTATGTCTGGACAGTGGCAGCAGAGCAACGGGGACAAGCCCAGGAAGAGAAACTACTGAAAGTGGTTCAATCACGAAACATCCTTCGGTCGAAAAACACTGAAAGAAAAATCGAGACATAAAAAACCGAAACGAATAATTGATAAACATGGACAGAAACACATTCACGAAGAAAGAATGAATGAATGAATAAAGAAAGAAAGGAAGAAAGAAAGAAACGTATAATAAGTGTCAAAGTTCAGCACTTTCGTAGTTCTAAGGTCAATGGATTGTATGCCCTGGAAGCACGGCGCCGCTGACCTGTCCAATGATTTTTTTTTGTTTGGTTTAAAACAACGTGCAATGGTAACAGGTCTGCAGATTTACCACTAAGTTGGCCGAGAGGAATGAGGTCGATCATGAAACGAAGTCTTTGTTCTCTTAGTTATATTTGAACAGTAAAAACAACCAATACTGCGTAAATTGCACATTTTCTGTTTATTCAAAACCTTTTTTTGGCGTCATATACTTTACCATGTCAGACCATAGCATTCCACGGCAGTTAGTTAGCTCTGCAGGCCGAGATTTTTTGTGGCTAATGCAGTAATAGACCATCACGTGACGTCCACACTACTTCCGCCAGGGAAGAAACCGGTGTAAACTTCCTGTTCCTCATTCAACCTCGGCCTCCTGCCTAATAAGGACAGATTTTTGCTCTGTCTCGCCTATACTTCTGTTTTTTTGTAGAGATTGCTTGTGTGCTTGCCTTCTTTACTTGCCCTGTTGTGGCTTACGTTCGACCATGGGTACCATTGCCGCGTGAGGCTTATGGGTGGCATTTTATTTCATTTTATTCACGCTCTAGCGTGACGGCTCACGACTTCTCTTCACCCCATTGTTCTCCATTCGTCCCTTACTCGCCGGGTTTGGGAACGCGTCACCCTTGTAGTAACGCGTCAGCCACTCTCTCGTTATTTTCTTTCCCCTTTTCCACCGATCTCGGCGCGTTGTTTATTCCCAATAGCCATCTCGGTCATTCACTCGACGATCGATCTTCGTCGAGCCGCCATCTTTATTCTCGCCATTTCGGCCGACCCCTGCGTGGTCGTTCCTCGGTCTTCGTACCGCTTCACTGCTATGGAGGTTTTCCTCCTCTATTATTAATCTCCTTCTTTCCTTGCATCACTACTCCTGATCGTCTTCTTCGATCGCTCGTCTAGTACGGTCGATCGGGTTTGTACCCACATTGCTACCATCAAATTAGGATGGCGGACGTGTTTAAGAAAGAAGAGGAGGAAGAAGAAGAGTTCGCCTTTCTATATCCCGTCAATCATTTAAGCCAATAATAAACATTTGTTATCCTAACATTCCCTCTACGGAGTCTCCTTTCTGCCCCTCGTATACCTTCAGTGCGTCAGTCGATTTTCCTCTCGCGCCCATTGCTTCTCTTTCGATGACCTAACCCTCACCGGTCAATCGACCCGCCATCTTGGATTTTCCACTACGATTGGCTTCTCCTCCATATTGCCTCACCGCATGGTGCCCATTTTTGATCGCACATGCTTGCCGGTACGGGGATTTCCCCAGGCCACATCTATTTGTACCCTATATGCCACTCTATGTATCCTTACTACAGGTAGATCGAGTGACTTACGATCTCTTGATCTGCCTACTGGTGCACATGTGTTTAGTACCTAATTTATCACAGGTAGATTGATGGTCTTTACGATCTCTTCATCTACCAACTGGTGCACATTGATTAGTACCTCCTTAGCATTATTACAGGTACACCAGGGGTATTTTACTCTCGCGCGCCAGTGCGCGTCACTCTCGGCGATCGATCCCTTCCCGGTCAATCGATCCGCCATGTTGGATTGTGCCACGACGGTGGCGTGTCCGCCATATTGCCTGACCGCATGCACCTTGTGTGGCGGTACGCGGCTTTCCCGGGCGTATTTTCCTGTACCTTTTTTTATCATTATTACAGGTAGAGAGAGTGTCTTACGATCTCTTTATCTACCAACGTGTGCACACTTATCAGTACCCCATTAGTAACATTTATCTGTTCCCCATTTATCATTACTCCTGATAGATCAGGTGTCTCTACGATCTCTTGATCTACCAACGTGTGCACATTTATTAACTACCCCCATTTATCATTACTACTGGTAGATCGGGTGTCTCGACGATCTCTGGATTTACAACGTGTGCACATTTATTACTACCCCATGTATCATTATTACAATGTAGATCGAGAGTCTCCCGGTGGGATTGGATTAAATAATTTCTCTCCTTTTACGATCGTCGGTACTCTCGCGATTCACACGCCCTTTGTTTATTTTCCACGATCGTACACTCGCCGGTCGTCGGCCGCCATTTTCTCCCTCGCCGGTCGTGTTTCCCACCATTTTGTCTTCTGGCCGGCCCGTACTTCGTACTGGGTCTGCCTTAGACGGTTTAGTGCTCAATATCTTCGTACTAGTACACAATATCCACTTTAGTGCTAGAAATTTTCTCCTAGTACAAGTTCGTAATACTACACGCTGATCACGATTGATATCTAACATTACTCAGCATTCTCGCTGTTGGTGGCGTGTACGGGTAGTTCGAGTTTTCTGTCGATTTCTCGACTCCTTTACACAACACCACACGGCCGATCGAGATTAATTTACTTCTTCTCGATCGACCATTTTGTCTCCTCTTTGTGATCGTGTGCTCCGGGTTTGCTCTGCCACCATTGCCCAACATGGTGAAGGACACCGTCGGGTCGAGCCACTTTACCACCCAGAAGTCGCTCACATTCCCGGAGAACCCGCGGGTCGATTCCAATCCAGAGCAATCCGTTCTCATGGAAGAACGTACGGTCAGGGTAGATGGAGATGACTTTTCCGCGGAGGGGACGCGTGACCATTCCTCCTCTACCCGTCCGACGAACACACGATCACTGCGTCCGAAGGCTACTAGGCAAGCGGCGGCCATTTCTAAATGTCTCTCTTTTGACCTGCCCAGAAAGTCTAAGGGCAAGGCTGCCCTCAAAGGGCTGATCCAAGTCAAATCTTCTCACTGAAATTCTCCCTCCCCCCCCCCCCCCCCCCCCCGTCTCCATTGGCCGGCTTACCCTCTAGCCTCCCGACGCGCAGTGAGACTTCTGTCTATCATGCTGTGTCACGCGACCCTCGCCCCTGGGGAACCTTGCCGAGCCGCGGACCAGCACTGGTGACGGGTCTGGGATGGAATCACCACCCGCCACTCGCCTTGATGAGCCACGTTTTAGTTTTCCCCCCGAACTTGATACGTGGACTCACAGCACTCTGCCCCACCGGGCACAGGTGCAGCCAACACCTGTGCTCGAGGAGCGCCATGACTCCGGAAGCAGTATTATGGTCACCCCGACGCACGACCTCGGTGGTGTCCATAATTCTGGGCGCGTGGTCACGCCGCGCCAAGAGCCCGGTCGTGTCCATGCACAAGGGCCGTCGACCAACCCCGATCGACCGCCACATATTCCCCTAGGGGTACAGGGCGTTGGGGAGTCGACTTAATCGGCTTCCCACTTGGGCAACGTCCGCGGTCCCATTCCTCCTGGGGGAGGATCAACCAGCGGGACAAGGGTAACCTGACTTATTCCTCTGGGGGAAGGAACACGGTGCCGCAGCCAGCCCAATCCACACATATGCGGGTAGGGGGCTCGACTACCGCGTCCTCCCCACCACCACTAAGGCCCTCCCAGGCCCACACCAAGGACGTGTATGTGGCAGTGCACGTCCCTGGGGCGGGTACGACAGGCCACAGCCCCTCGATACCCCCCCCCCCCCGGTGTTTCAGGTTACCCGGGTCCTCGGGGACATCCTGCCCACACCCCAGGGCTGCCACAGCCCTCCTACCTCCCTGGGGACTGGTGGCTCTATGCCCCCGAGAGAGACGAGTGGCTTAATTCCAACACGCAACACGACCAGCTCCACGGTCGAATGTGGCACGCAGCCTCATCCACCTGGGTCGACCTCGGTCTCCCACCTCGGGCGCTGTCCGATTGGCAGGACAGGCTCCCCCAACCTAGCCTGGCCGCCGATCATAGAGCCACGAGGGACCCGCCTTCGCATTCCCCCACTACCCAGCTAGGGCTAGGGCGGGACCCACACGCACCCCTGAAGTGCCTCCTGACGAAGATTCCACCCAACCCTGCCAGGAACAAGACCACCCAGAGGCTGAAGATGAGGAAGAACTACCCTTCTCCTCATTGTGCGATGTGCTCACCCTGGAACGGTGCACCCTGACCTGGTTGTGAGGGAGGCCCCACCCTCTGACAATGTCCTTTTTTTCACTGACATCACCGAGCCACCCCTGCCCAGCGATCTAAACCCAGGATCATCGCCCCACAGTCCCTCACCTCCATCTGGGAAGGTCCGGCAACTCGCACCAGGGGTGCGCAAGCCGGAGGAGGACGGCGCCGTCCCAGTGTCATCGGACCCTGGCTCCGAGACACACCAGGAGACGGACTCTCTCTTGTTCAGCGACCCATTTATGCGACACCTGGTCAACAGGATCTCGCATCACCTTTCAGCTGCAGTGGACAGCGCAGCCAGGAGCCACTTTAACTGCCTGTTGGTAGCTAGAGTTGCCGTGCTGGCATGGTCCTCTCGCTCCCCGGCGCTTAAGGCACTGCCCGCCAAACGCCCTAATATCCCCTCTAGGCCGAAACCGAAACAATCCTACCAGAATATTCGGTTCGGCCAGCAGACACAGTCCCTAAGGTGACTGGGGGAGTCGCCCATGGGAAACTCCATCCTACTTCTCGCCTGGCAAGATCGGGGTTTCCAGAAAATCTGGGAAGCAGTCGTACTTACACTGAAATATGTTCGTAATGGGTTCCGACAAACGGCCCTAGCGTAGCAGACGACACTCGCCTTGAAGTATTGATTTTCCCAAGGTCTCGTCCTAGTTTTGTATAGTCTCGTTTCGCGTGAAGACGCGATACTTACATCCGCCATTTTCCCGTCGGTGCTCAAGGCAATCGACATGTCAGGAAAGTGTGCGTTTCAGGATCTTGGGGTCAAGGTAAGCAGTACTGGTTGTTAGGATCCCCAAACATATGTTCTATGTTCTGTGTGCGAAAGATCGCCTCATTTGCCATCTATGGGCTCACAAACCACACACTCATGCTGACTATGGCCACAAAAAAGCGCATGGCTCAGTATCTTAAATACACGCTCGTTCGTGTTCCTGTCTTTACAAGCGGGTGGGTAGGGAGAGTGGCACTAGTTCAACCTCTACACTCCCCCTCCATCTCGGGCTGTCCCCTTTTGAAAACCCTCATACCTCGGGAGTGCGGGACGCACAGTGAGCGACGGGCAGGCTCCCCTCGCCCGCTTCCAACCCCAGGTCTCGCACCGACTTGTTCTCCTGCCCGCGGTCAACACTTCGGTGCCTTGTTATGTCAACAGAAAGGGGTGGGGGAAGGGGGCTCGCTCCCTCAGCCTCTCCCTCCTTTCCCCTGCTTCCAACTCCAAGTCTCGCACCGACTTGTTCTCCTGCCCACGGACAACACTTCGGTGCCTTGTTGTGTCAACAAAAAAAAGGGGGTGGGGGAGGGGGGCTCGCTCCCTCAGCCTCTCCCCCTGAATAGAGGTCCCTCTCCACTGTTGCCGTGCGGGGATTCACCCTCTGCGTGACACACATAGCGGGGTTCCTCCTCCTCACTGAGTGAAGGGACCCTCAGCAGGCTAACCCTCAGCCCAGTGGAGAACAGTGTTCAGGCCCAGAGTCGCTCACCCTCCCTGGTCTGGCCTCATAACATACGCCTTCCCTCCATTCCCAATCCCCCACAGGGTGAGCCCTTTTCCAAGGGGAGAGATGGCCTTCTGGGCTCATCTCTTTTCCTCCATCTGGCCTTCCAATTTTCAGATAGGTAGTTCCTATCTCTCCTATCTTCTTCGTTAGGCTCTCAGCTGGCTCCATTCGGGGCTACTGGGAACCCGCGCCCCAGGTGCTCCTCCCAGTCCTCTCTAGATGCTTCCAAGATGGGCAGATCGGCCTACGCCCAGGCGTAAAGGATCTCCCCGTCTTATCTCCCCGGGCCCATGAGGGCAGGGCGCTGGCCACTTCCACAACGATTCAGCGCTCTGTCCTCTTGCACCACATCCTCGAGGCAGCCTACTGGCATCCGAAAAATCCCTTCATAAGCCTTTATTTTAGGGGTGTCCGAATGACCAGGGCTGATGGTTCTAGGGACTTCTTTTGCGGCTAACGCAGCCATATCTATTCCTCTGCTAACCCCAAGAACCATTAGGGCACTAAGCCCTCCTCCGATTCCTTTGAATTCTGCTATGGTCTGACATGGTAAAGTATATGACGCCAAAATGGGGAGTTTGTATTATACTCCCTGTTTGGCTAGTATACTTACCATGTCAGATTCTAATGCCCACCCTACCTTCCCCGCTAGCGCTATGGTTCTCAGGGTTACCTTGCGCATAGGTCTCGTTGAATGAGGAACAGGAAGTTTACACCGGTTTTCTTCCCTGGCGGAAGTAGTGTGGACGTCACGTGATGGTCTTATTACTGCATTAGCCACAAAAAACCTCGGCCTGCAGAGCTAACTAACTGCCGTGGAATGCTATGGTCTGACATGGTAAGTATACTAGCCAAACAGGGAGTATAATACAAACTCCCCATTTTTCATGCTAAAACGACCATTTCTATGAATAAAACACAAAAGTCTAATACATTTTTTACTGTCCTTATCTGTAGGGAAATCTTAAAAAAAAAATATATATTTTATCTAAAACAATGAAAACTCATTTCAGATTGGATCGTTTTAGGAAACGTTCTTCTTGCAGTGTGCCGTCAAAAATGCTTATGTCTGGTGTCATGTTGATCGGAACCCTCAGTGCAGAGATGTGTGACGTTGAGATATCACCATGTATAGACCACTGGGCCTCTTCACCTTTTTCAAAATGTAGGAACGAGCAGAAGAGGTATGACCAGAAAGTCACCTGTGCAAGGCTCTTTCTTCTTTGTCAGTTTAAGAAGCAGGCTGGAAAGAAACCATGCGAATCAGGGTGGATATAAAGGTGTGCATCATCGGTTTTTTCAGCTCAGTTCCTCTTGCGAAATGTTTTATAACTTTAGTCCGAGGGAAAAGACCTGTTGAGTGATCTGTTAAAGGAAGACAATGTAAGCAGAAAAGAAGTCAATGAGATCAAGAAGCACAAAACAATAAATGTAACTGTAAAATCCCAATGGTGGACTGACCTTATTTGCTCAGCGGTGATACCAATTTAGAAGCACTAACTGTGACGTGTGTGTGTGTGTGTGTGTGTGTGTGTGTGTGTGTGTGTGCGTGCGTGCGTGCGTGCGTGTGTGTGTGGTGTGTGTGTGTGTGGGGTGTGTGTGTGTGTGTGTGTGTGTGTGTGTGTGGTGTTTGTGTGTGTGTGGTGTGTGTGTGTGTGTGTGTGTGTGTGTGTGTGTGTTATTTAGATATAGTTGTCTTAAGTCGAATTCAATACATACATGAAAATTGAGAGAGACAGAGAGAAAGAGAGAGAGAGAGAGAGAGAGAGAGAGAGAGAGAGAGAGAGAGAGAGAGAGAGAGAGAGAGAGAGAGAGGGGAGAGAGAGAGAGAGAGAGAGAGAGGAGAGAGAGAGAGAGAGGGAGGGGAGGACAGGAAAACAAGTATCTCTTTCGAGGTGATTCTCTTAAAAAATATCAACGTACAGACAACCACAACGTCAATAAGAACCATAATGGTCACTGCGAAAATCACTGTTTCATCGATGGTAAGGTAAGGTAAGGTAATATTGCTTATAACCCTTTCATGTCCATAAGAATAAAAACACGGTGGCATGTAAAAACGTCTGTCTTGATAGTTTGAACAAAAAATAAACAACAGGTAACCAAGAACAAACTATCCACAAGGAGACTAGCAAAGGCACCTCTTTCCCTTACCCGAATTCTCTCCTGCAAACTCTCTCTCTCTCTCTCTCTCTCTCTCTCTCTCTCTCCTCTCTCTCTCTCTCTCTCTCTCTCTCTCTCCCCTCTCTCCTCTCCTTGGAGTTGGTTTTGGGGTTGTTGACATGGAAGTTACATGTGTACACATATATTTGTATAGATTCAGGTATCTGGTATCTAAAGCTGATAGTAACGTTTCAGAAGGATAGTGTGAACTTAATGCATTTGTTCAGACTCAGGTGCGATGATTCACACAATATACTCCGAAGATCAACTTAGGAACTTTTCAAAGGAGTTTTCCAAGTATATATGTTTCATATTTTCATGTTTCGGTATTTCAAACTGCATAGTGCGGTACAAACCGCTGATATCGGCTATAGAGGGCAGGTAGATAATGGTTGTGAAAGCAATAGAGCCGACCACTCTAACTGGTAACACCTTTTGACGTCCTTGTATTCTTAAATGGATCCTCAAGCACGGGGTCACATTTCCCCAACGTGTAGTATTCTTTGCATGCGATTTTAGTTTTCCCAGCTTTTTTTTTCCTTCTAACGCTTTCTTTTGTAGTTTTCTACCTTCACAGGCTGCTTTGGAGTGGCGTTGGTTTGTGACTTGAACCCTCGGTGTTGAGAATACCCCGGAATATATGCTGTGGTATATCTCCATTCGATGCCAAGGGGTACATACACAATCCACCGTGTCTCACTGACGAGTCCGAATCAGCGGACGATGGGCCTCTGAACAGGCAACATAAATGGTTCTGTTTTGAAGAAGGTCTACGACAATCCCCATATACTGCAAGTAAAGGATTATAATCAAACTACGACAATCCCCATATACTGCAAGTAAAGGATTATAATCAAACTACGACAATCCCCATATACTGCAAGTAAAGGATTAGAATCAAACTACGACAATCCCCATATACTGCAAGTAAAGGATTAGAATCAAACTACGACAATCCCCATATACTGCAAGTAAAGGATTATAATCAAACTACGACAATCCCCATATACTGCAAGTAAAGGATTATAATCAAACTACGACAATCCCCATATACTGCAAGTAAAGGATTAGAATCAAACTACGACAATCCCCATATACTGCAAGTAAAGGATTAGAATCAAACTACGACAATCCCCATATACTGCAAGTGAAGGATTATAATCAAACTCCCTGATTTTTTATTCCCGTGGTCTTCCTCTCTCAACCCACCCTCTTTCTTGTTCAAAAAATGTAAAGGCGAAGGAATTGTTAGCCTGTTCTTATTTTCCCCCAATACTAAATTGCTCTCTCTCTCTCTCTCTCTCTCTCTCTCTTCACTCGTCCTCTCTCTCTCTCTCTCTCTCGCTCTCGCTCTCGCTCTCTCTCTCTCGCTCTCTCTCTCTCTCTTTATGTTAATAGCACAATTTCCGTCAGAAATGAGCCTCACATGCGTTGAGACCAAAAGGTGATGGACTCGACTTGTCTGTGGCAAAAATGAAATAGAATACCCAGGGCTGGAATGTCTACAGGCCGATTTGATCTTATATTGACAGAAGCCTGAGAGGTTGGAAACGGGTAGCGAAAATGGTTGACAGCTGGGTAGAGATGGAAGAGATGTAGTGTGGGTAGTGACGATGAACAGAGGGACTTTCTTGAGGGAAGAGACAGCTTAGGGAAGTGCTACAATTTAAAAGGGAGACAAGAGACGAGGAACTTCTGCGAAGGACGTCATAGCAATAATGACGAGTTGCAAGCCTCCTTTTACTTAATCGCTTTTAGATCTTTGTATTTTCGGTCAGTGTAGCGCTGCCGTTGATGTGTTTGAAACGTTTGGAAAGTGAACGTATGCCTAATTGTTCAGTATTGTTTTTGGATCGATTGATAATGCGGTTGGAATATTCACGATTATGTTAGAATGTTCACCAGGTTTCCGTACGTTGGCAGTGCATTGTCGAAGGTTCGAGAATGTTGTAGAACCTGACCGAATTACATTCGCAGAGGGTCGTCGAGATTTCATTGGTTAAGCTTACTGATATGCAGAATATTCGAGAAAAGAATAATCGAGTATGTTCGAGAATATTCTTTAGATAACATGTAAAACAATGCGAGCTGTGCGACTGAGAGAGAGAGAGAGAGAGAGAGAGAGAGAGAGAGAGAGAGAGAGAGAGAGAGAGAGATGTTGAAAAGTTCTTGTCTAGAAGTGTTGGAGTCTTCATTGACTTTGAGTCTAGTCGACGAGAAGTTGCCATTAGTAGAAAATTCACTGCTGCATGTACGATTGAGTTCCTGTACGACTTACTGAACCTGAAGGTCAGTGAATTGTTTTTGTTCCTATATTTTTCATCGTGTGTAAGTAAAAGGATCCTTTCTCGTTTCAATGCCGCTGGGGTATTTTGTCGTCTGCAAGCCGAACACCTACCAATGATCTACAACCAACTCATACAAGATAGTGTACTGTACTTACCTTGTATTGAGGAAGTCATCGCTTTAGCGTGTAACAGGAAGGGAAAGGAGCTTGGTGAGTGTTTGTGTCTGAACATGAGACCAGAAACGACAGGGTCAAGGGGTACAAAGGTGTGGTGGCGTGGATTGGGAGGAGAGTGGAGAGGTGGGGATGACTGAGGGAGAAGAGGCAGAAGATATTTTGATTGTATGTATAGGTGGGTTTTAGGATGGGGGTACAGGATAGGAACAAGGGCGGCAGG
>CM031627.1:21960864-21980864 GCA_018398815.1 Conus ventricosus
TTCCCCTTTCAGTTCCATGTTTTCAACTCAAGACAGAATTGTTTTCGTAACTTCTGAATCTAAGGAGGCTTGTTCAGTGCTTGTGCATTCTTTAAATGGTTTGCTTTTTCTTGATATGCATTGTTAATTTGTCAGTTTTGAAACTGTGATTTACCGTTAGATAACAGAACTAGTTTACTTGTATTAAACGATTCATAGTCTTTATGATTGTATTGCATGTATTCATCTAGATATCACGTTGTATGAAGCAGACTGTCCATAAGAGTATAGCTGAATAATTATTGACTAACGTTTTTGTAACACAGTCTTCTGCGTTAGACACATGACTGTCACAGGAGGGGCTTCGAATAGGATTTTTAAATATCAACAGTGCTAGAAATAAAATGATGATTTTGTCATAATACTATATAATAATGGCAATTACTTTCATGTATTGCTGAATCTCGATTAACAGATTTGATTCCTGATTCCGATATGTAAATGCCTAACTATAATGTAAACCGACTTGACCAAGTTACACCTGAATCAACTGGATTATTTTATTCCTGTTCAAACTCAGTAAACTTCAAAAGAAAAAAAATATGGCATTGAATCTATTTGGACAGAATTACTCTTAGACATTCTGAACCATTCTTGGTTAGGATCTGTATTTAGAAACCCAGCTGAAACTACCGACGGGTATGAAAAGATTAATTTAGTGATGGATGCTGCAATTTTTTTAGTCTAAAGAGATACCTTTTGGGGTGATTTTAACATAGATTTGACAAAACCTGGAACAAAATGGAGTCGTATTTATGCTATGTATGTTTCCAAACAAATAATTGATCGACCAGCACGTTTAACTGAACATACTGAAACCCTAATTGATCATATTTATGTTAACACAAAAGCAAACATCGTCAAAATGCGTTCTGTACACACTGGATACAGTGGCCATTCATCGCTTTGTTAACATGGAGAAGAAAGGTGTCAAAATTCCCAAGTTGGAACATAAAGAAATCGTTTATAGATGCTTTTTTATATTTATCAGCAAAGAAACCCAATGCTGTTACCTTCTGGATTAATACGTTTAATTCAGTGTATAATAAACATGCTCCTTTTGTAAGACAAAGAGTGAAATATGTAATTAAACAACCTTGGATGACTATGGAAATAGTCAATGAAAGATATAAAAGAGACCATTATCTCAGGTCAAAAGACAAAGATCAATTCAGAAAACAAAGACATCAAGTAAAGTCTATGACACGAATAGCAGAGAAAAATATTGTCAATATTTATTATCCTCTTAACACAATTCAAAAGGGACTTAGAAAGCTATTACTCTATTAACTAATAAAAAATTACACTCTTCTTCTCAAAATCCAATAAACAATAAAGAAATATCACCAGAAGATCTGAACGTTCATGTTGCAAATGTTACTAGTGACATAATAAAGCAATGACTAAACTAACGATAACGATTTACAAGAGTTACAACAATATTGTCGTTAAAAAAATAACACTTCGATTTTCACCATACAATATATTCCAATAACTAAAGTTTTCAATTGGTGGCTGAAATTAAAACGATCAGGAACCAGAGCCTTGGACAGAATCGATGGAGGGGCATTGAGAATCACTTCAACAGTTATCGCTGATACACTCACTTATGCTTATAATCTGTGCATTGAAAAAGAATATCTCCCATGAAATGTAAACAGGCCCAAGTGATACCTTTGCTCAAGAATGGAGATCCTGTCAATCCCTCTAACTACAGACCCATCTCGATTCTTTGCTTTTTGTCAATGCAAATTGAAAGACATGTTCAAATACATTTTGATTCTCATTTGAAATATTATGATCTAATTCATGACAATCAATCAGGTTTTCGACAAAACCATTCTTGCCATTCATCTCCTATACAGCTTGTAGATAGATGTCTGTCTAACATAAACAACAATGAATTTACTGAAATTCTTTTTGTTGATTTTGCTAAAGCTTTTGACGTTATCAATTATTCACATCTTATAAAAATGCTTACACATTACTATCAAATATGGCTATAGAGTTTATCAGATCTTTTCTTACTGATCACCAACAACTTGTTAAAGTTAGTTCCAACAGGTCTGAGTTACTTCCTTGGAAATTTGGTATTCCTCAAGGATCTGTTCTAGAGCCCCTCTTATTTTCCATCTACATAAATGACTTGCCTTTATACATAAAATGCGGTTGCTGACGATACTTCACTACAATCAAATAGTGCTAATCCTACCACTGTAGTTAACAATTTTCAGAGAAATATCAATAGACTAACTATATGGACAGAAATGAACCACATGGCCCTCAATGCAGGTAAAACAGAATGCATGTTTGTCACCACGCGTCCAAATCAACAGAAAATGAGTTCTCTGTTTGCATCATTATACGTCAAAGACCAAAAGATCGAGGAGGTAACATCTCATACAATATCAGGGGTCATTATTGACAATGACTTATCATGGTATGATCACATCACTGATCTTGGAAAACGTATATCTAAAAGAATTTATCAACTCACAAAAAAATCTTCAAACCAGGAAAGTATTCTTCCACGCACAGATTTTATCTGTATAGGTTCACCTTATTGGATAATTCCGGTGAAATTAATTTGAAACAAATAAGTCGTCTACTTATAAAGAGCTACAAAGATAATACAGCTGAAATCTTTTACTTTGAGAGGGAGTGATTACTAACCATCAAATATTCTACCATTTAAAGATAGACTTTTCTTCAACAACAATTCGAGGGTTGACTGCCAGAAAATTATCCAAAACTTTGTAATTAATGAAAATAGACACTCACACAAGCTTTCCTTTCCCACACCCCACAACAATCTCTTCAAATCAAGTTTTCCATATTCTGGAGGAACGATATGGAACAATTTGGCATCATCTTTAAAATCATGTCCTTGATAGGCAATAGTTAAAAGAGTTCTTAAAGGAGATTGATGAAAAGATTATCAAGCGATTAAGACTTACTTCAATGTCGAATCTCTCTCTCTCTCCTCTCTCTCTCTCTCTCTCTCTCTCTCTCTCTCCTCTCTCTCTCTCTCTCTCTCTCTCTCTCTCTCTCTCTCTCTCTTCATATATGTAAATTTTCATTACGTAAGTTATTGAAATTTTGTACACTCGCTTTGGTAGAATTATGATCCTTTCAATATGTTCATTACTTCATTTTCTTTGTGCATTCTCTTCACAATGCGTTCATACATGATTTGTTTGTTTGTTCTTTATGATTGTGATTATTTTTTGTGAGGGCAGGATGAAAAAACAACAACAACTGTAAAGCTTATTCCTTTACCTGCAATAAATAAAATTGAATTGACTTGAAAGCACACACACAACACACACACACACACACACAACACACACACACACACACACACACACACAACACATGCACACACGAGTACACACACACACACACACACACACACACACACACACACACACACACACACACCACACACACACACACACACACAAAGGCACGCACACAAGGCACGCACGGAAGCTTGCATGCAAGCATGCACGTACACGCACATGCTTGTAATTTGTTTATTAAATCAGTAGCTAATTCTTATCACTACCATCGTACAACCTACTTCTGTAGAATTTTTTTCCTACATTGTGTAGAACAAGGAAAGAAAACAGATTCGTAACTGGCTTCCCTTCTTTATTCTAACTATCAGTACTTTATGACATCCTTTAAATAACATTCAGGTGTATATATTTTGACAGCTACACAGGGTACTGTGTGTCCACTTCCCACCTATACCAAGGACGCCCAGCTGTATGTAATTTACAGTCTGAGGACAATGTGTGTATCTGCATTTGTGACCAAACTGAAGACACAGTGGGTAGGAAGGGTAGGGCTAGGTTGAACCCCACCCCAGCCATTCCCTGAACAGGACCAACAGGGAGGGGTCAAATAGCAGACAGATACATTGACCGAATCTGATTGGGACTGGCCATGAACAGGTTGGTCCATCCAATGACTGAAGATTCCTGACCCCTCTCACTTATGTCAGGAGTCTGTTAGTCATTGGGTAGATTCTCTCCTCAGTCCACAGATTGACTCATCCCTCTAGAAGGGAGGAGTTACGAATATTGACAGCTAGGGAAATCTTCGAAGAGCTGAGTCAATGAGTCAATTGGCGGAAAGATGTAGTCGAGAAAAGAGAGACTGTTAATACTTAAACTCTAAAATCATTAAACCTGCACTCCCCCTACCCTTTACATTTCCACCCGCCCTCTAGCAATATACACCTGGTAACCTAACACCTTCCTGCCCAACAAAAACCACATCTGCTCCGCTCTCTCTCTCTCTCTCTCTCTCTCTCTCTCTCTCTCTCTCTCTCTCTCTCTCTCTCTCTCTCTTCATTGAAATGGCTGTAGAAATTATGCAGAAATACAGGGAGACAGGGAGGATTAGTGGTGAGAAAAGGTGGTGGGGGGGGGGGGGGGGGCAAAAACGCTCTGCCTGAATAGCATGAACTGCATGAACTGCATGAACGGCATGAACTGCACTCCTTACTTACTATCCCAATGACCACAAACATCATGGTAGGTACCAATGACCACAAACATCATGGTAGGTACCAATGACCACAAACATCATGGTAGGTACCAATGACCACAAACATCATGGTAGGTACCATTGACCACAAACATCATGGTAGGTACCAATGACCACAAACATCATGGTAGGTACCAATGACCACAAACATCATGGTAGGTACCAATGACCACAAACATCATGGTAGGTACCAATGACCAAAAACTCGCAGGCATGCAAAGTAATGCGTGTCGGCCTTCTAACGTTTCACCTCATGCTCCTACAGAGAGCAATAGTTTATACAAAAAGTGCAATGGAACATTCCAGTTGGACAAAAACTGATTTATCCGTAGAATTCTGGACGTGTTCGACTTAATTAACTACAAGTGTTATGAAAAAAAAATTATCAATGTGTCCTTCAATTTCGGAATCTGAAGTCAAGTGAGATGAAGCCATCTCCCATCAAAGAAGCTGACGCTAGCTAAAGTGTGAAAAAAAGCTGACTTTTCGTGTGTTTGGATATTGCAAATACATACAATAATCCAAACCAAGGCATTTCTGTGAGAGCAAGGTTGGCAAGAATGGAAGACTGATGCACTGATGGGAAAGTGCAATGACAAACATATGTTAAGGAATAGAGATGGGAGAGTGCAATGACAAACATATGTTAAGGAATAGAGATGGGAGAGTGCAATGACAAACATATGTTAAGGAATAGAAGAGGTGTGGCCGGTGGGGGGGGGGGGGGGAGCAGCAAAAGTGTCATGACTGAATGCATGGGGAGAGGGAGTTGGAGAGCAGGAAAGGGGGTACAGAGTGTGGTAACTGCATAGACAACAGAAAACAGAAACAAGTGAATACATTCATTGCACCAAACATTCGAATTATAATGCAAAATATAAAACACACACCACACACACACACACACACACACACACACACACACACACACACACACACACACACACACACACACACACACATACACACACACACACCACACAACAAAAATATGTGACTGGGGTGTATGAATATGATGAAAATAAATGAATGAATGAATGAATGAATGAATGAATGAATGAATGAATGCGGCGCGCGCGTGTGTGTGTGTGTGTGTGTGTGTGTGTGTGTGTGTGTGTGTATGTGTGTGTGGGTGTGTGGGTGTGGGTGTGGGTGTGGGTGTTAGACAAATATATAGATAGACAGAGAGACAGACACTGTCCTGGAATAACGCAACATCCCCCCCCCCCCCATGCTCAGTTCAAATAGCTATGAGCATAGAGGTTTTAAAAAATTTTTTTAACATAGTTGTGGAATAATTATGAAATGATGAGAGACAGGCAATCATCTGCACTGAGTGATCCCACTCTGAATTCAATGTTCCTGATGTTGTCTTTCTCCCCAAGAATACGTAGTTGCCCCGCTCTCTATTTATGATGCAGCGGTGTTTATCACTGGTTGTTCGTTGGCTGCTTTGGGGGTATTTGTTTCAGCCCGTTGTTTGCAACGCTTCTCGGTAATGGTCAGCCGAGTCGATTGCTCTGCTCTTATTCTCTCTCTCTCTCTCTCTCTCTCTCTCTCTCTCTCTCTCTCTGTCTCTCTCTCTCTCTCTCTCTCTCTCTCTCTCTCTCTCTCTCTCTCTCTCTCTCTCTCTCTCTCTCTCTCCATGAGCCTGCTAACGCTGGTGCAAAACATGGGCATCATGCTGTCGGACCAACATGAACTGGAGCAGCTGCCTGTCTTTATCGAGTCCCGTCTAAACAAGACCTCGATGCAGAACAAGCAGGGCGGTGTGAGCAGGTGTTCATCCCCCTCTTCACGTCACGGTACCCGGCCCATCCAGGACCAACAACAGCGTGACGGTGGTACCAGCGGTGGACACGCCCCTCGCAGTGGAACAGGGAGAGAGCGACACGAGTCAGCCAAGGCCAACCGGGATTCTCCGTATCCTGTCATTGATGAACATCGGGATAGCAACGCACGCACACCACACGGTCACAACGTGCCAGGACGACAGGCAGGCATACACGCGCCTGCAGGAAACAAGTCAAGCAGGTTCACAGGTTCAGGTCGAGGCAAAGGGACATGCGGTGGTGTGAACGACAGGAATCTGCGTTCAAGCGCATCAAAAAATGAATAGGACAGGTCCGACCATCCAACACAGTGGAAGTTTTTTAATTACAATGTCGAAAACTTATATAGTAAGTTACAAGATGCTTTTTCCATGAATCGTGTAAATACATTTGATTTTGTTTCTCTCACTGAAACCTTCCTCGACTTGTCATTTGACTATAGCAATATATTCACAGATTATCTGAAGTTTCCTGTACCAGCCAAAAAACTATCAGTTCATGGAAGGAAGTCAGGAAGTGTGTTGTTGTTAATAAGGAAGAGTTTACTAACAAGGTTAAAGAAACAAAGCTTAGTTGTGACAATGCTATTGCAGTAAAACTAGATACAAGTATATTTAACACTGATAAAGATGTAGTCTTGGTTGCTTGCTATGTGGTCCCAGAAGGAGGCCCGATATACAACGATAAATTGATCAAAGATGGTGTTCTAATAATAGAAGATGCCTTACTTCAAAAGTTTGAACAAGAAATGGATACACTTTATTTTATGGTTATGGGAGATTTGAATGCCAGAACAGGTTGCAAACAAGCTGAAAATGACATTATGACAAACTATGTGAGCTGCATGGAGAATGTCAATGTGGATGACGACAATTGCATACATTGCTCTAAAGACTCAGTTATCAACAATTTTGGCAAAACATTGTTGGATTTCTGTATCATGTTCAACTTGAGCATTTTAAATGGTTTTTGTGATGGTGATAGTGAGGGTGAGTATACTTTTGTGTCTCCAAACGGATGTAGTGTGATCGATTACGAACTGGTTCACAATGGCGTGTTGTCAAACTTTGATTTACACATTGGTGATTGCATTTATTCATGGCACTTACCAATTGAAGCTATATGGAGAAGTAATTGTTTTAAATTAGAGAAGAGGTATTCACCAGAACATTGTGAAGAAAAAATTGTCTGGGCTGATGAATATGCTGGTATATTCAGAAATGAACTTGAATGTGATGAATTTCTAGACACTATGCAGAAAGCGCGTCAATTATTACAAATTAATGTGAATGAGAGTCTGGATAAATTTGTCAGTGCTTTGTGCGGAGCTGCAGCTTGTATGGTTCGAGTTATTTGTAGAGGCAGCAGAACATACAATGACTGGTTTGATAATGAGTGTGAACGAAAGAAACAGGAAGTTAAAAGGTTATTAAAAAGATTTCAGAGATGCAAAACAGCCAAGGATAAAAGTAAGAAAAGAGAAGAATACGCTGTATCATGTAAAGAGTTTGTTACGCTAAAAAACAAATGAACTGGAGTTCAAAGAAAGTAGGTTAAAGAAACTAAAAAATTCGGTCAGTGATTCTAAAATGCTCTGGTCAGTGATAAGATATGTAAATAAAAAGAGTTTTGTGTAACGAAATCTCAGTTCAACAGTGGCACGACCATTTTGGGGGCGTGTTTCATAGTTTTGATAATAAAAGTATGGAAGAAGAGACCGGTGTGGTAGAAGAGAATTAAATTGAGCCATTATTTAATCAACCTATTTCCAATGAAGAAGTCGTTGCTGCTATTAAACATTTAAAATTGGGAAAGTGTGCAGGACCAGATAGAATCGTAGCAGAAATGTTGAAGAATGCAAACACAATTGTAATCGATTTCCTTGTTCATTTATTTGCCCAACTTTTTGATAATGGTATCTTTCCATCAGAGTGGGCTAAATCAATTATTGTACCAATTCATAAAAAAGGAGACGTGAACAATCCCGACGACTATTGTGGAGTATCACTTACCAGCATTTTAAGTAAAATCTACACTCACATACTAAATACAAGATAAACGGAATGGGCTGAAACTGAAGAAAAAATAGTGGAAGAACAAGTAGGTTTTAGAACCAGTTACAGCACCATAGACCATATATTTACACTAGATTCTTTGATTCAAAAACATCTACTGTGTAAGTCGAAGCTCTACATTGCATTTGTAGATTTTAAGAAGGCCTTTGACTCGGTAAATCGGAATGCTTTGTGGAATGTACTCCGTAAAAGTGGTGTTAATAGTAAATTGTACATTGCTATTAGAGGGGTCTACAACTCAGTGCTGGCATGTGTGCCTGTGAAGAGTGAGCATTGAGATTATTTTGATTGTCCAAATGGAGTAAAACAAGGATGCTTGTTGAGTCTACAGTTGTTTTCGTTTTTCATAAACGAACTGGCTGTGGAATTGTCCCACAAAGGTAGACATGGTATCCAAATAATACCTGGAGCAGTTGAATTACTTTTATTACTGTATGCTGATGATGTTGTTCTTCTGTCCAGAACAGTTGTAGGTTTGCAAAACCAACTAAATATATTGAAAGAAGAAGCAGATCGCTTAGGTTTATCAATTAACTTGGATGTTTGCAGGAAAGGAAGAGGGAAATGTTATTGTTCTATTACCTCTCCTCCCTTGTCAAAAGACCTCTTTGGTAATGACAATAAAATATCAAAGTGTCAAAGTGTCTCTGTCTGTCTGTCTGTCTGTCTGCCTCTCTCTCTCTGTCTGTCTCTGTATCTCTCTCTCTCTCTCTCTCTCTCTCTCTCTCTCTCTTTCTCTCTCTCTCTTTTATGTTGTGCCAAACAGTAGCACATGTGTGCCTGACTAGGACATTTTAGGCAGTGTGACATTGGATGATAATTGTAAGTGCAAGCACCGTGAGTGTGAGTACGAGAACACAAATGAGAACCGAGTGTGCATGACTCCATGTAATGAACAAAATATGACAGAACGAACAACTGCACAAGCAGTTGACGAACAGAATCCTGACGGAAATGACACGGAAATAACTGACATTCAAAATGTAGACAGTGATGTTGAGCAAATTGTTGAGGCATCTGACGAACAGTGTTCAGAGTTAATTAATGAGAGACGGATGAGAGACAGGCAATCATCCTGCACTAAGTGATCTCACTCTGAATTCAATGTTCCTGATGTTGTCTTTCTCCCCAAGAACACGTAGTTGCCCCGCTCCATATTTGTTTATCATGCAGTGGTGTTTATCACTGGTTGTTCCTTGGTTGTTTTGAGGGTGTTTGCTTTAGCCCGTTGTTTGCAACGCTTCTCGGTAATGGTCAGCCGAGTCGATTGCTCTGCTCTTATTGTCGTTAAATTTGTGTTGCAGTATCTTCTGCAGTAAAGTGTTCTTATTGTTTACTTTCTCCAATCAATAGAACTGAAATGCTGAACAGTCAGTTGATTATTCTCTCTTGATTGCTGATAATTTGTTTTCATCAATTCATTCAAAAGATCAGCTGTCAGCTAACTTCAATACAGACATTTGCTCGATCTGCTCTTTCGTTTCTCTTCATTCATCTGAATTTTTCCAGTGCAGATACTTTTCTTTTGTAAACCCTTGCAGCGATGTGTGTTTCATACCAGACAAGTCATTTTCAAACCAGAGTCAGTGTCTCATTCGCACTTTTTCTTATGGCATATAGAGTAAACAAAGTTTACGTTTAATGTAGGTGATTGTGTTTCTGCGTCCATTTTTAAGAAGACTATCTTGGAAATGCCATCAAGTAAACAGAAGTTTGTCTCTATGATGATTTACTGATTTTCTTTCCTTTCCATTGTTCTGTCTTGCCCAAGACGGCTTCCACACTGACAATCATCTCCTTGAATGTGATTTTTAGCATCTCACTCCACCCCGACCCCCATGTCCCCCTCCACCCTCAACACTTTGAAAGTGCAAGTTGTCAATGTAGTTTAGCAACACATAGATCAAGTAAGGCCCATCACTCCCAGAACCACGCATGAAATAGGGGGAATAACATTCACAGCTGCATGCATATTCATGGCATGTCTGAACAGTACTATCAGGCGAGCAAAACGTTTCTGTCATTAACGACTGGCCCTGGGTACCTCATTTTGAAAAGAAGTCACCCGATGTCCAGTCAAAAGAAAACTGCGTTAAGTCCGTGGGTTCCTTAAGCAGTAGCGGACCATAGGCTAACAGCACCACACACTCTCATGAGCATGTACGCTTCTCCTTCTTCCCCACAGCCAAGGGCATGGCATGTAAGCTTCTTCTTCTTCCCCACAGCCAAGAGCATGGCATGTAAGCATCTTCTTCTTCCCCACAGCCAAGGGCATAGCATGTAAGCTTCTCCTTCTTCCCCACACCCAAGGGCATGGCATGTAAGCTTCTCCTTCTTCCCCACAGCCAAGGGCATGGCATGTATTGCCCATCACAGAGCCAGCTCCAGCTTCTACTCAACTTCAGGAAATTTCCCAGGATGTTATTTACTAGAATCACCGCTCGCTCTCTCTCTCTCTCTCTCTCTCTCTCTCTCTCTCTCTCTCTCTCTCTCTCTCTCTCTCTCTCTCTCCCTCCCTCTCTCTCTCTCTCTCTCTCTCTCTCTCTCTCTCTCTCTCTCTCTCTCTCTTATAGTGACCAGGAATAATGCAGACAGAGACACTGTTCTTTTACATGCACATAAAACAGATAACACCATGGTATGCATTCATTCTTCACATGCGATAGATTGCGTTACAGTGTTTTACTTCCAAGCTCGTATTTTCTTTTTAGATCTTCTTTCTTTGCAGATGATTTCGTTCTCATTGCTTCAATTACAAACCATCTGTGATTCATCAACAGCAGTGCAGAAGACAAACGCAAAATGCTCTGTGTGGGACTGTTAGCATAGGGGGTTCTCAAACATCCCTTAATATTATCGAGGACTGACTGCCAGAACCCAGTATCTCTCTTCTATATGTGTATATGAGATACTGGGTTCTGGCTGTCAACGCTCAGTTATCTCTGCTGTTAGTGTTCTTTTCTTTATTTGAAGATGCATCCACCTACAACTCAAATACCAAAGAGGAATAAAGAATTTTGTTATACTAACGAACGCACACTGTTTCTGAAATTATACCTTGTGTTTTTGTGTAGTGGGAAAACCAGTCTTTCAAATGACATTTTCATAAGGTTATATTTGTGTGTGTGTGTGTGTGTGTGTGTGTGTGTGTGTGTGTGTGTGTGTGTGGTGTGTGTGTGTGTGTGTGTGTGCGTGCGTGCGTGCATGCGTGCGTTGTGTGTGTGTGTGTGTGTGTGTGTGTGTGTGTGTGTGTGTGTGTGTGTGTGTGTGTGTGTGTGTGTGTGTGCGTGTGTGTGTGGTTGTGTGTGTGTGTGTGTGTGTGTGTGTGTGTGTGTGTGTGTGTGTGTGTGTGTGGTTTTGGAAAGATATGTCGGGATAATAGAAATGTTAAGTTATCCGAAGTGAAAAAAAACCAGTCTGAAGCAGGGAGATCACATACATCACGTGCATCATAAACAAACTCGGTAAATCAGCGGAGTGGTTATTGATTTACACTGCTTGCAGTCGTTCACCTCGCGCACTCTGTGTGTGTGTGTGTGTGTGTGTGTGTGTGTGTGTGTGTGTGTGTGAGTGTGAGTGTTGGTGTATGTGTGTGTGTGTGTGTGTGTGTGTGTGTGTGTGTGTGTGTGTGTGTGTGTGTGTGTGTGTGTGTGTCGGTGTGTGTGTGAACAAGAACAAGAACAAGAACAATTCTTTATTGCCGTCACCTTTGAAAGATATTTGGCACAAAACATCATAAACAACAACAACAACAAGAACAACAACAAAAGTGCTTTTATTGTCAATTTTTCCTGGCTTTGAATGCCTCAAAAACAAAGCTGGCTAATATTTCTTGGTGTTCCCTGGAGTTTAATAGAGTACTTGGTTTGAAGTCGTTGGCACACAATATTCCTTTTCCTGGGTCATCTGTTAGATCTTGCATCTATTCTACTTGTGTATTTAGTTTTGTTCTTAAGTCATAAAGTATTCTACAATTATCTAAAAAATGAAATTCGTCTTCTATTTCATTACATGCTATACAAAATCTTTGATTTCGTGGTATACCTGCATAACGACCTTTCTCAACATTTAAGTCATGCGAGCTAACACGCAATTTACATAGTGCTTGTTTTTTCGTACTATCCATATCAGTCAACAAGTAATATTCAATATGACATTCAGATGATTTGATGGCATTGTAAAACTCTAAACGGCTGTATTTTGTCTTTTCCTTTGCCCAAAATTCAATATACCTGGTTTTCAATAGTTGTTGTATAGTGAATTTTAGTCTATGCTTACTCAGTGTTGACTGGTTCAACCAAACATGGTTTAATCCTAAACTGTAAAGAATGTTTTTAATAAACAAGAGCCATGGATATTGAATTCCCTTGTCTTTATTCATCATGTCGTTGTATGCACTTTTTAAGTATGTTTCTTCCGACTTATCTAAAATATGCAGCCAAAAACCAATGGTTCGACAAGCTATGTGAATCCCAATTGGAAATCTTCCTAGTTCACTTAGAGTCGTTAAATTAATTGCTTTTGAGTGTAAACCAAGAAGACGTTTACAGAATTTCACATGTAAGTTTTCATGTGGATGTTTTGAAGAAATACTATTTTGAAAAAAATCAGATATAACAAATGAGTCCATGTTGGACATAGTACTTTTCTCAGACCATGGCAACCAAACTTCTGCTCCATAAGTTGCTATAGGAGTAACCAAAGTATCGAACAGTTGTAATATTGTATCAAAACGAATGTTGGTTCCTCTGATTAATCGATATAATGAATGTGAAGCTTTACTTGCTTGCTTGGCAAGTTGAGTTTTCGCCAAAATAAAGGAGCCGTCAGAATGCAAAGTTATTCCCAGATATTTGTACTGATCAGTTGTCTGAATTATCTCAGTACCAAATTTAAATAAGATGGGAACTTTGGGTTTTTTATGTGTAAAAATCAATACCTTTGTCTTTTGTACATTAATTTTCATACCCCAAGTTAAACAATATTTATTCAATTTGTCAAGCTTGTTTTGAAGACCTTTCTTTGTTTTAGAAAAAATAACTAGGTCATCTGCATACATTAAGCATGATATAGGGGTCTTTTCATCGGTATATGGACTATCTGTCTCCCCAATATACTTTGGAATATCATTTACGAAGATATTAAATAGAGTTGGACTAAGAACATTTCCTTGTAATACTCCTTTACGTACGTTTATATCATGGGATAGACCTTCATTCGTTTTTGTGCATATTTTGGAATTTTCATACATGTTCCTAATAATTCTCAAACAGTTTCCTTGTATGCCTATTTCATGTATTTTTAAGAAAAGTCCCTCATGCCAAACATTATCGAACGCTTTTTCAAAGTCGATAAAGCAACCATAAAGGCGATCTTTTCTGCTTTTCATTATATCATCAACAATTTTCTTTAACACGTATAGATGATCTGATGTTCTGTGTTCTTTGCGAAAACCTGCTTGTTCTCCTGCCAGTAGATGATTTTCTTCCAAAAAGTTTGTTATTCGGTGATTTAATATATGGCAAAACAAATTACTGAGAGAGTTATTAATTGTTATACCTCGATAATTTGAAGGATTGAAGGGATCTCCTGATTTATGAATGGGGACATTTATTCCCCTCTTCCATGCTTCTGGATATGCTCCTGAGAAAAAAATACTTTGAAATACATTTCTAATTATTTCACCTGTATCGGGTAAACTGGTTTTGATTATTTCATTAATAATCCCATCTTCTCCAGCCGCTTTTTTGTTACGCATATTTTTAAAGCATCTAAAATTTCTTTAGATGATATTGGAAAATCAAGATCAGAGTAACTTAATTCTGAAGAGAGTTTTTCCAATTTAGAATTTACTTTTAGTTTTGCCTCTGTCTCAACATTTACCTCTGTACCAATAAGATTTTGTAAATGGTCTAGCCACTTTGTACTACTTATCGCTCCATGGTTATTTCCGTTTTGAGAATCTGCTTCATGTAATTGTTTTAATATTTTCCACACATTGTTTGGATCTTGTAAATATGCTTCATTCAGACTCTTAACTAAACTGTTCTTATAAATCTTTTTCTTCCTTTTCAACAAACGTTTGTATATTTTCATTTTGTGAAAGAACTTTTCATGTAATGTTTTATTTTGTGGATTTCTGTTCAGTGCATTTCTTAAAGATTTTAGATCTCGTCTTTGAATATAGCAGTCTTGGTCAAACCATTTTTTGGAGCGTTTTCTGGATTTTCTTTTAGTTATAAGCTTATGTCGTAATGCCAATTTTGCAGCATACTTTAATGTATTGGTAAGCTTTTCCAAAACAAGAGTGGCTAAATCAGCTGTGATTGGTTCATCAATATGATTTTTAATTTCTTGTAGCGATTCACTAATTTGTTTTGTTTTTAAAGCTGTACAGAAAGCATCAGCGGAATTATCATCCCAGTAAAATTTTTATATATTCTTCCCTTTGACTATTAGTTTGCTTATAAAATGTGCTCTTTCTGAAATAACTCTTGTTTTTCGTTCCATTTTTCAATATAGGTAAATATAGTGTCATACTGATTGGACAATGATCTGAAAAATGGTTTAGTTCCATAACTTTCATTTCAACTATATTTTGTGTAAGTTCTTCTGAACATAAAAAGTAATCTACCACACTACTACCTTGGTGTATATGACAAGTGTATTTTCCTTCCAAATCACCCAATGTCCTACCATTTCGAATAAGAAGGCTGTTGTCCGTACAAATGTTGATTAATCTCTTACCATTTTTGTGAACAACATGATCCATAGAACATCTATTATTGTTTTATTAATTCGATTGTAGTGACCTGGGATAAAGCAATCATGAATTGAGTCTATTTCCGTATAATCTATCAATGTTCCAGTCCTAGCATTAAAATCGGCACAAATAATAATGTTGCCTTTCGGCGAAAAATGTTCTATATCATTTTGTAATTTATCCCATATGAAATCCGCGTTATTTCTACCATATGATGAGTATAGTGGCGGTATATAGCAACAACATATATAAGTGTCATCTCCCTGTTTGTCTACATTCGGTATAGACATCCAAACTATATCTCCATTACTTTGTGGTAGAAATTTGACTTGTTCTCTAATTTCATGTTTTACAAATACTGAAATCCCTCCTGAAGCCTTACACGCTTTCTTGTGTTGTTCACGACAATAGTGAACTCCAGGTGCAAAGTGTGGAAAATGTATATTCTTTGTGTCTTCATATGTTAGATGAGTTTCTTCCAGGAACACTATATCATATGATTTTGTTTTTTGAATAAACTGCCAGTCTTTGTATTTGTTTGTCTTTATACCATCAATGTTTCCTATAAAACCATTAGTATTCCATGACAGGATACTTATTTTTCTTTTCCCCATACTGTGCTTATATTATGTAACGTAGTTGCTAAGTTACTAGTAGATTTATAAGTGGTACTTTTTCTTCATCACGTTTAATTACATCAAAATTAATACATTAATCGATCATTTAAGTGTCACTGATTACACTCTTATCGATTAATATTATTTAGTTACTTATTTTAACTTGTATTTTTCCAATTATATTATTGTTCGTTTCACTTTTGAGCTTTTGGTGACAACTGCTATGTCCTCTTTCTTCTTTAGCGACTGTACCGCTGGTTTGGAAAGTCACCGTTGTTCATCGGCTGGTATTTGAACTTTCGTTGTGGAGTGTAGTCGCCATCATCATACATTTCCCGTAATGTGTAATTACGATTTGCACAGTGCCTAGCATCTCGACCCAGTACAGAATTCTGATGATTTGTGTAGCTCGTTTTTTCTTGGTGCTCTCTAGTCAAATGATCATTGTTCCATTGATCCAAGTTGTGTAACTGGGATGTGTTGATTCTCCTTCGTTGCCGTCCATTTCTGTTGTCTCGTTGTTCACGTATATCCCTTGAATAAGATGAATGATTTCCGTACCTTCTTTCATCCGTCCATCTCTGTTGATAGTAGTCTTCATTCTTTGTTTAATATCTGTTTCTTCCGTACAGGTCAATTTCTTCACCGTATTGTTGGCTTAGCATCTTCTCATACTGCCAGTCAGTTTCATTAGCTCGTCGCCAACGCCAGTCTTCATTACCTCGATATCTGTCTTCGCTATTTTGTCTCCGTTTTTGTTGACGGAAGTTTCTCCCTTGTAGATTTGGGTATTCAAGGTTGCATTCCTGTGGGTACCTATCAACGTGTCTTTCTCCATGAGTCGTTCTTTTTTGCGAACCAACTGGAAGATATCTTCTTTGCTGTTTTCTTTCATTTCTTCCATAGTATCTGACCTCACGATGTTGTTTCCATTGTTGTTCCCATCCACATTTTTGTTCTTTGCCTTCTTGCAGCAGTTTTCCTTTGCATGAGTAATCTTCATTGCTTTGTTCTTGTCTTCTTTCTCTTGAGTGTTCAATCTCATAATTGTTTCGTTGCTGTGGTTTTCTTTCACGTTTGGTCTCTGCTTTATGTCTTTGTTGTTCTGACGTCTTCCTTCCTATGCATTCTAATTCATTGTGATGACTAGAGCTGTGTTTATGGCAGAAGTCTTTATCATTTTGCCGCAGTGTTCTTTCATGCACATGAATGCCTTCTTCGTCTTGAGTTGAGTTATGTCGAGATTGCAATGCATCTCTTCTGGACTGTCGGCGTGGTCGTTCATGTACATGTTCATCTTCTCCATTTCTTTGCAGCTTCCCAAATCTGTATTCAGGTTGTTCAAGTTGATTTTTCATTTGTTCATTCGCCTGTAGAGGCTTTCTTATTTCTTTGCGAGTCACGCGACTTCTATTCTTCAATTGTTTCTTTTTTGATGGTTTTCCCCACAGAATATTGTCTAAGTGGCGTCCAAGGCCAGCCGCAATGATACTGCTCCCTTTTCGGTTTGGGTGGAAGTTGTCTTTGAGATGATATTGCGGATAGATGTGGTCGTGTCCAATAAATGATGTGTTTTCCAAATCATGCAGTTCTGTCACAAGCAGAGCATTGAATAGATCGACCTTTTTTTGCATGAATTCGTCGCGATTTTTCAAGGCCTTACTCACTACAATAAGACATGAGAGATGCCAATATTGTCACATTATACAAGAACAAAGGCGACAAAAGTGACTGCAATAACTACAGAGGAATATCTCTCCTGAGCATTGTAGGCAAGTATTTGCAAGAGTCGTCCTGAACAGGCTGCAGAAGCTCGCTGACAGAGTGTACCCAGAGTCGCAGTGCGGGTTCCGCTCGGAGAGATCAACCATCGACATGGTCTTCTCCATCAGACAGCTGCAAGAGAAATGTAGAGAGCAGCACAAGCCCCTCTTTCTGGCCTTCATTGACCTGACCAAGGCATTTGATCTTGTCAGCAGAGATGGACTCTTTAACGTCCTAGCGAAGATAGGCTGCCCACCAAGACTTTTGAGTGTGATCCAGTCTTTCCACGACGACATGAAAGGCACAGTGCAGTACGAAGGCTCGACATCAGATGCCTTCAACATACGCAGTGGAGTCAAACAGGGCTGTGTCCTCGCTCCCACCCTCTTCGGCATCTTCTTCGCTGTCCTGCTGAAGCACGCCTTTGGGACATCAACTGAGGGTGTCTACCTTCACACCCGATCAGATGGCCGACTGTTCAACCTGGCTCGGCTGAAGGCAAAGAGCAAAGTACGGGTAGTGACCATCAGAGACATGCTGTTTGCAGATGACGCTGCTCTGGCCACCCACACCGAAGCAGAGTTACAGAGTCTGATGGACCGCTTTGCAAAGGCTTGTGATGAGTTTGGCCTGACAATAAGCTTGAAGAAGACGAACGTGATGGCTCAGGATGCTGAACAACCCCGCATCACCATCAACAACCATGAATTAGAGGCCGTTAGCCAGTTCACGTACCTCGGTTCCACCATCACCGACAACCTCTCTCTGGATACAGAGATCAACAGAAGGATTGGCAAGGCCTCTACCACCCTGGCCAGACTATCTCAGAGAGTGTGGAACAACAGCATGTTAACATTGAACACCAAGATTGCTGTGTACCGAGCCTGTGTGCTAAGCACTCTCCTGTACGCCAGCGAATCCTGGACCCTGTATGCCTCACAAGAGAAGAGGATGAGTGCCTTCCACATGCGCTGTCTCCGGCGCATACTTGGGATCACATGGAGTGATCGCGTGACAAACAACGATGTGCTTGAGCGTGCAAAGATTCCCAGCATGACCACTCTTCTCCGTCAGCGTCGCCTCAGGTGGCTTGGTCATGTGCGTCGAATGGACGACGGCAGGATCCCCAAAGACATTCTGTACGCAGAGCTTGCCTCTGGCAAGAGAACAACTGGAAGACCACAACTCCGCTTCAAGGATGTTTGCAAGCGCGACCTGAAGGCTCTCGACATCGACACCAACACCTGGGAAGAGCTTGCTCAGGACAGATCCAGCTGGAGACACACTGTGAACACTGGGCTGGAAGCTGGCGAAGAGAAGCTCCGGAAGCTTGCCGACGCAAAGCGTGCACAGAGAAAGAACAAGCAGCTGCTGCCAGCAGCTGACTCGGCCTTCAAGTGCATCAAATGCAGCAGAGACTGCCACTCCCATGTGGGTCTATACAGCCACAGCAGACGCTGTATGACCAACGGAAACATTTGCAAAGGGCGCAAATCCATCGTCTCCCGAGACTAACGGATGCCAACAACTCACTACAATATGGGAAGTAGGTTTTACTTTTGCACGCAGTTCCCTCACTGCACATGCTAGCTTGTTGCTTGCTGTTTGAGGTTCACCGTTCTTTAAGTCATTCACTCCAATGTGTACTAATACCACGTCTGGAGGATTGGAAGTTTTGTCGAATGTTATCTTGCAACTTTCTGCTGTTGGTGCTGCTAACATGTCGACGTTAAATCCGTATGAATGACCAAGTCTTTCTGGGTCAACTCCTCTAAGAACAGAGTCATGTAAGATAATTACTGATGGAAGAAGAGAGTTGCCAGTTTCTGTTTTTTGTTCACTGGAAATATCATCTTCCATCAGTGTGTTTGAGTCACTGCCGTTCTGTCTCAACATCTGAGCTTTCTGACCCACTACTGTCATCCCCACTGTCCTCAACCACATGAGTATTTTCTTTTTCTTCTGATTTTTCCATCTACAAAATTGTTTTTTTGCCATTATCGGGAGAAGTAAGGCTGTTGGATTTTAGATTTTCTGTGTCTTGTGGAACAGTATTTAGTTCATTTGCAAGTTTTTTCGTTGGATATAATTGAGCAATTTTGGGAATCCCAGAGCTCTGTGCTATTGTAGATGTCTGTAAGATTTTCTGACTATCAAGTCTTCCGTTTGTGTTTCTGTGTCCCTGCTGTTTGCTGTTAACATCATCATCTTGTTTCGACAAGCCCTCTTTTTGACATGTAGAAGGTATCTCATGAGAATGACTTTCCGCATCAATAGTCTTTGATTTTGACTTTGTTTTGGTGTTCGAGCAGAGAATCTGTAGTTTTGAGGAGTTTTCGTTGGTAAGATTTGG
>CM031627.1:21985864-21988364 GCA_018398815.1 Conus ventricosus
GGATGTGAGGACATGACATGTCCTGGATTGTTTCGATGCAGAGGTTCCAGGACATGTTTGCATAGTGAGTATTTATGTGATGAGTTGTCTCACTGTCCCATGCATGACGATGAATTACTGTGTGGAGTGACCTGTCCTTCAACCTGTCAGTGCCAAGGCCAAGCATTTCAGTGTGCTCAACCATTCCTTGCAGCACTTTTCCCTCAGCTACGTTACCTGGATGCCACAGGTTCTGGCATGACACTGTCTGATGTCAGTCACCATACATATCTTATCCACGTTGTTCTTGCACAGTGTTCTATAAGTCATATTCCTAATATGACATTACTAAATCTGAACTTCCTCGACCTCAGAGATAACCAGCTTACAGATGTGAACTTGGAACCCTTCCTTGGTCTAGTACAACTTAAAACATTGCTGCTCTCTGAAAACCCTCTGTCTTCACTGTTTCTGGACCAGACATCTAATGTCAAGCGAAACAGTCTAACAGCCATAGACCTGTCACATACCACACTAACACTATTTGATCCTCAAGTCCTCTCGCCCTTCCATCGTATCAAGAAAGTCAATTTGTCTTTCACCCACATTCATACTGTCCTCGACAGGTTTCCATACATGCCTCAGCTGACTGCACTACACATGCATGGCAGCCCGATGACTGTGTTTCCGCCTGACATTTGGACACATCTCCAGCATTCAGTCTTCATATACACAGGAAATTACAAGCTCTGTTGCAGTCAAATTCTGCCTCGTGGCTTCGACAGCAGATTTTGCTTTAGCCCCCAAGACGAGATTTCTTCGTGTGAAGATTTACTACAGTCATGGACCTATCGCGTGTTTCTGTGGCTGATTGCTTGCCTTTCTATTTCTGGTAACATGTTCTGCTTCTTCGCACGTGTGTTCCTCAGAAACAGGACCTCTGTGAGTGGGTTCAGTGTGTTTGTCATCAACCTTACCATGGCTGACTTCCTGATGGGTATCTTTATTATCATTATCGGAGCTGCTGACGAAAAGCTCCGAGGTCAATATTTACATTTTGATGACACGTGGAAAAACAGCTTAAATTGTCATGTGGCTGGAGTTTTGTCTCTCCTGTCCAGCGAAGTGTCAGCTATGATAATTTGCCTTATCACACTCGATAGGTACATTGTTCTTCGTTTCCCATTCAGCACTCTACGATTTGACAGAGCAACATCTTCAGTGGCTTGTCTATTGGCTTGGTTGGTTGGTTGGCTTTTAGCTGTCTTCCCTTTATTTCCATTTACAAAGCATTGGGAATTTTACAGTCAGACAGGAATCTGTATTCCACTCCAAGTTACAAGACAGGAATTTAAAGGAAGGTTTTATTCTGTGGGTGTGTTGGTCATCTTTAATTTCACTTTATTCTTGCTAATCTCTTCTGGTCAGACCATTATCTTTTGGTCAATACAAAAGAATGCTTTGAAAACAAACAGCACCAGACTATCACAGGATATGACAATAGCCCGGCGATTGGTCAGTATTGCTGTGACAGATTTCATGTGCTGGTTCCCCATTGGACTGTGTGGAATGTTAGCATTGGCTGATGTTCCAATCCCTGGAGAAGTGAATGTTGCCCTAGCTATATTTGTATTTCCTTTAAATTCTGCTATCAATCCTTTCATGTATACCTTTAATACATGGGTAGAAAGATTAAGAAAATCTCACGAAACAAAATTACTAAAATGGCTAGAAGCTAATATTCATACGCTCGATGACCTACAGGGTATTTGAGAGAGGCTCCATGTTCATTATAAAACTATGCAGTCAGCTGTCTGTCTGTCTGTGTGTCTGTCTGTCTGCCTCTCCCCCCCCCCTCTCTCTCTGCATGTTTGTATGTGTGTGTGTGTATGGTGTGTGTGTGTGTGTGTGTGTGTGTGTGTGTGTGTGTGTGTGTGTGTGTGTGTGTGTGTGTGTGTGTGTGTGTGTGTGTGTGTGTGTGTTTGTGTGTGTGTGTGTGTGTGTGTGTGTGTGTGTGTGTGTGTGTGTGGTCAGAGAGAGAGAGAGAGAGAGAGAGAGAGAGAGAGAGAGAGAGAGAGAGAGAGAGAGAGAGAGAGAGAACTCAGAACGCAGAATATTTTATTTGACAGGCCAAAGGCCCATATCAAAGTGAGTGAATAAGGTCAAAATAAATCGGTACAAGCCACTTTTAACAAAAACGCAGCTGAATTGTGTTCAAAGTTAACAAAGCAAACATTCATGAAGCAACTGCAGCATTAAGTACTCCGTTCCTAACAGCCATTGCTCTATAAATGAAATTACCAACACTCGTAATAGAAGTCTTAATAGAACAGGCTAGCAACATGGACATTTTGAATAGAGAAGGGTGTTTGTAATATTTAGCTGGAATCAACTCAAAGCGCAACTTCTCGTACAAAGGACAAATCAGTAGAAAATGAATCTCAGTTTCCGGTGCTTCCTTACAGTGTGGACAGAAAATGTCATGGTTTCTATTGCGAGAGTATATCGTAAAAAGTGGAAT
>CM031627.1:22002332-22024832 GCA_018398815.1 Conus ventricosus
GAGATACACCATTTTAACGCTTCTCTTTAAATTTGGGGGTAAGTGGGTATCTGTAAAAGATACACATTTAACGCTTTTTCTCTTAGATAGTGAAACACATCCCTCTTTTTTATCCACTAGGCCTCGGCAGTTCATTGAACAAAACCTTACAGACTTACTCATGTCATATATTTATAAGTGGAGGCAGAAACACACAAATATAGGCAGAAACGCCCGTGTCCTGCAATCGACACAATATCTTTACTGAAATCCAGGCAGCTAAATACAGACAAAATCACCAGTCCCTTAAGTGACAACAAAATCTCACCTTCTCTCTCACAAAGGGAAAATAGCATCTCATTCAACAAAGGATTTCCTCCACTTGAACATAACAAAGACGAAATGTATATAAGAAAAACAAGCATGACGTAAGACAAGAAAAATAGTTTAAAAAAAAAAATCAAGGCTATAATAACAAAACAGTGTTAAACTTTGGGGAGCGATGCGCTTATGTGGCGTCTTGGACGTTGCGATTTTAAATGCTTGGATATATCTGATATTCCTAGGAAACATTTGTTTCGCGAGATGCGTTATCTGTGACGCGTCTATAGGATTTTTAAATACGACCATGCAGTGTGCGTTCAACACTGATCGTTCTTTGTTCCTTCTGTTTCGATAATTAATTTTGGATAATGTACATTACGCTCACATTATGATGATGACTACGTTTGGTAAACAACTTTGTAATGCGATCGTCCATCTCGCTCACTGAATCGTCGATGATCACCAAACGTCTACTGTCTCCATTCCACGCGTCTATATCCGGTAACCCTTCCGTAGAGGTCACCCCTGTCAGCTCGTCATACGAAGGTTGCCATTCTCCAAAACACCATATTATTTGTTTGCTTATCAATACCATCATTTCTGATACATTAATTAAAAAAAAACCAAACCAAACAACAACAAAAAACCCACAACATTTTGCAAAATGAGTTTTTCCTGATCCAGTACGACCCACTATGACACAAGTAAAAGGGTGTGTCCAGCGAACATCCACCTTGAGGTGGTGGTGGCGGGGTGGGGGGGGGGGGACCCAAACAAGATTTTTTTTCTCAGCACCGAATCAACTGTCCTTGGGGTGACCTCTTCAGTAACCCTTCCCTTGTCCGAGCCACGCTCTAGTTGCCTTTTACTTAAACCCTCCACTGAATGTTTTTTTTTTGTGTTTTTTTTTTTTGTAACCCATCCTCTGTTCCTCCTTCTCACGCTCGACTAATTGGGTGACTCGGGGGAGTGGCTTCCCCTTACAAAACGATACTCCAACACAACTGCGTAGTCAACAGAAAAAGAAAAAAAGTCAGAGCCCTTTCACGCGCGATTTAAGGTCAAGTCGAGAGTGTCCTTCCCGTATGAGGTCATTTCTGAGTGATGTCATTTGCTGGGATGCCACTTCCTGTGACACTTGCGGGATGATGTCACTTCCTGTGTCGCGTCATTTCCGGGTGATGTTCCTTCCCGTCTGAGGTCGCTTACACTGACGTCACTTGCTATGGCGTCATACATTCCATAGATTCCATCCTCTTCCCAGTAGGGTCCATGTCAACATGCTATACTACTCGCGCACGCACGCACGCACGCACTCACGCACGCACACACATACACACACACACACACACACACACACACACACACACACACACACACACACACACACACACACACACACACACACACACACACACACACAAGTCATACAAACGGAAGGAAACTTATAAACGAGGAAACCATCATGTTTATACCAGAGTGCCTCTTTAAAATATATCATGGCTCTTTTTTAACGACGGTAAGGTCTCAGTCTGTCGATCAAAAGAATAACGTACAGGAGGGCTCCCAGATGACAAGAAGAGCCCATGCAAGTCATAAGTCACATGTTTACAAGCTGCAGTAACTTCTCCTTGTGGTACCATTCTATGCTGCACCATCGTTGGTAAAGGCTTGACTATGTGCGTGAATGCGCGCGCATGTGTGTGTGTGTGTGTGTGTGTGTGTGTGTGTGTGTGTGTGTGTGTGTGTGTGTGTGTGTTGGTGTGTGTATTCATCTACCATTAACATTGAAAATCATCTTCATAAAGATTTGTCCAGAGTTTCAACTGATGACAAGTACGCAACTGTCATGGCTAAAAGAATATGACACTAATATCAATTACATGTATTATGAACACTATAGGAGCTTTTTGAAAAAAATAATGAAACAAAAAATAATACGTATGCGTTGGAAACTTGAATATATTTTGTACATTGTTTCTGTTTTGACGAAAATTGCTGGCAAAAATTTTGATGCCAACATTCGACCAATTATCAGTCTCTCTGGTCAGGATGCCTTGAAACTGCTTTCAAACATACGATTGTAATAAACAATGATGTTCTAGCAAACGTAAGTAAAAACCTAAGAAAACGGACTCCGAACAACACTTTGCCCCATTAGCTGCTTTGTCTCTGCTATCATTGCAACAAAATTAATAGTAAGACAGTGTTCAACAAAAAGTGACATCAGTATTTCAAAAAAAAAACTAGTTTATAGATAAAATGACTTGTCTCAGTTATTGTGTCTCTGAACTTTTTAAAAACTAGTTTATGGATAACATGACTTGTCTCAGTTAGTGTGTCTCTATACTTCTTCAGGACCAGGATCAGGATCAGGATTGGGGCGTTGTGTTGAAACAACTTAGCCTATTTAGGCTTTTTACGCCCGCTCTATTTTTGGTGTCTTGTTGGTCCGTCGTTGACTAGCTCAGTCGTCTTTAAACATCAACGTCATATCTAATTTTAATAATTAATTCATGCTTATCTATGAGGTTCTTGAATGTATTTGTACTTTGTGCGCGTTTGATGTTAATTGTTAATTTATTCCAATAACTGGTTACTCTGTTAGTAAATGTAAATTTTCTCAAAATGGTTCTGTAATATTGTTTGAATATCTTATCTTCACTGTTTCTTGTAGTATTTATCTGTGGAGTACAAACAAAGCATGCTTTGTCAACATCATCAAAACCATTAAATATCTTATATGCAATGGCAGAAGCGGCAGAGAGTGTTCAAGCTGGATCTGGTCAAGGAGGAACAAAAGTGAACTTCATAAGGCTTAACTTCCCTACAAATATCAGGTGTCCCTGTGGCTCAGTGGTTAAAGCGCGAGTCATTAAGTGGAAAATGAGCATCTCCAGAGGGTCATGGGTTCGAATCCCAGCCATGGCTCGTCCCAAGATGGGGGAAAAAAAAGGGGCAGCAGAGGGACATCCGGAGTCATGAACCGGGTGTGGCCCAACCCCCCTAGAGTGTCAGGAGATAAGGGCCGAAACACTTGCTTGAAGGGGGCTTCTCTTCTGAGGACTCTCTGCTGCCACGCTCTCCACGAGTTTCTTTCTACTGATGCATGGGTAAACCATTGACTTCCGGGAATAGGCCGGAGGACGTCCGGGAAAGACCGGAGGACACTGGGAAAGACCAGAACCAAGGGCTCTGTGGGCTGGCTCCCCACTTTGCCTTAAACATGTGGCTACGAAGAATAAAAGGAAAAGATGCTCCCAGGATTCACCGAAAGGGGGAGAGAATGATGAATCCATCGGTGCTCAACCAATCACGACTGCAAATCCCAAACGGACTATGAACATGGACCAAATGGAATATCCATGTGTCTGTGGAAAGCGTTTCGCTACCACCCGTGGCATGAAGATCCACAGAACAAAGATGGGATGTGTGAAGACTCATCTGAATGAGCAGCAGCGCACTGCATCAGCAGATAAGACGTCGGAAGACCAAGGCCAGGATTTAAACCACAGTGCCAAGGACATCCACGCTGTTGGTTCGGATGAGGAATTTGCACAGGCCCTCGATGCCAGGCGCCTGAAACTCAACCTGCCACGAGCAAACGAAACTGAAGATTGGGAGAAACTGGATGCAAAAATCGTCCAAAGACTCGATGCACTGATAGGGAAAAGCACCCTTGAACACAAACTAGCCACATATGGGGACATTGTGTATGCCACATGTAGAGACGCCTATGGAGTAAAACTACCCAAAGAGAAAACACCTCCAAAGAAATCCAGACGCCAAGAAAGATGGACAAGATCAGAGTCCAAAAGAACAACCTCAAGAAGCAAATGAAGACCGCACTGCCAGCTGAAAAACAAGGCTTGGAAAAACTGTGGGAAGACCTGAAAGAAAAACACAGCGCCCTCAGCAAAGCGGAATCTGCGAGAAAGAGGAAGAGCAAAAAGAAGAAGACACAAGAGCGCTTCTTCAGAGACCCCTTCCAGTTTGCCAGAACACTGTTTGAGCAGCCAAAATCTGGGACCCTAAGTGTGGACAAAGGAGTTCTTGAGCAGCATCTGAGGAAAACATACTCTGACTCACAGAGCAAAGCACCACTCGACATTCAAGGTCTGGTGTGGCCAACCAACCCTGAGGAACAGTTCAATGGCAAGCCTCCAACGTTGGCGGAAATCAAGAAGGTGGTCGACAAAGCCAGAGCCAAATCATCACCAGGGCCAAACGGAATACCTTACCAGCTTTACAAGAAATGTCCCAAGGTGCTGGAGTGGCTCCACAGGCTGCTGCGATCGGCTTGGAGAAACCAGAAGATCAGCGGCCAGTGGATGACGGCAGATGGTGTGTACATCCCCAAAGAGCAAAACTCAAGTGACATCAGCCAGTTCAGGCCAATATCACTACTGAACGTCGAAGGGAAAATCTTCTTCTCTGTCATGGCAGCAAGGCTGACCAAGTACCTGATGGAAAACAAGTACTTGGATGTGTCAGTCCAGAAAGGTGGCATCCAGGCGTGGCTGGCTGTGTAGAACACGCCACAATGATCTGGGACGCAATCCAAAAAGCAAAAACAGAAAAGAGAGACTTGGACGTAGTGTGGCTTGATCTGGCAAACGCATATGGATCTGTGCCCCATGAGATGATACAGTTGGCTCTTGAGATGTACCATGTGCCAAAGAACATCCGCGACATGCTCAAGAAGTACTTCAATGGCTTCTCAATGCGGTTCTCTACCAAGGAGTACACAACAGATTGGATCAACTTGGAAGTGGGCATTGCAATGGGCTGTGCAATTTTCCCGATACTGTTCGTGCTGGCAATGTAACTCATCTTGAAAGCAGCAACAAACAACGCGAGACAAACAGACCTTGGCGATGGATACACAAGATGCCTCCTCTCAAGGCCTTCATGGATGACACTACAGTGATTTCATCCAGAGAAGACGAGACACGTCATGTGCTGGAGAGGCTGGACGACATAGTTGCCTCATCCAGAATGCAGTTCAAGCCAAAGAAATCACGGAGTCTCTCACTGAGGAAAGGAAAAGTGGCCGAATCTGTGGTCTTCAGTGTTGCCAACCAGGCCATTCCAACAGTCACAGAAGAACCAGTCAAGAGCCTTGGAAGATGGTATGATGATACGCTGAAAGACACACAAAGAGCAAAAGAAACCAAGCAGATGGCGGAAGAAGGCTTGGAGACCATTGACCAGTGTGGGCTCCCTGGCAAATACAAGGTCTGGTGTCTGCAGTTCATGCTGATACCAAAGCTCCTATGGCCTCTGATGATATACGACATCTGCACCAGCACAGTCGAGGCAATGGAAGCCAAAATCAACAAGTTCACAAGGAAATGGCTTGGTGTCCCACCCTGTCTGACTGACATCGCGCTGTACTGTCGCCAAGCAAAGCTCAAACTACCACTGAAATCCATCCTGGAGGAATACAAAGCAGGGAAGATCAGACTTCAAAGCATGCTGGAAGACTCAGGAGACAAGGTGGTAGAAGCAATCAAGCCCCAGCTGAAGACAGGCAGAAAATGGAAAGTTCAAGAGGCGATGGATTCTGCAAAAGAAAGTCTCAAGATCAGAGAAATAACAGGACACACACAGACCAACAGACAAGGACTGGGGGTGACCAAAACTGAATGGTGGTCAAAGGCAAAGGAAAAGTCAAAAGAGACATGATGATTCAGGAGATGAAAAAGAAGAAGACCAAAAAAGACTCCAAAAAGCAGTCCAGCAGAGCCAGCAAGGGCAATGGACAACGTGGGAGAATGCACTCCAAAGAAGTCTCACTTGGAATGACATTTGGCACATGGCCCCTCTCAGGATCAGCTTCATTCTCAGATCTGCATATGACCTTCTGCCCTCAAATGCAAACCTGGTGAAGTGGGGGAAAACAGACGATCCTGCATGCCCCCTCTGCCATGAAAAACAAACAGTGGAGCATGTTCTAAGCTCATGTAAAGTAGCCCTGGCTCAAGGAAGGTACACATGGAGGCACAACCAAGTGCTCAAAGAGATTGTACAAGTAGTCTGGGCCAGTACCAACACCACAAAAGGGAGAATCAGGACTCCAAAAGCACCCGCTACATTCTTCACGGCAGGAGGCAGCAAACCATGGCCAAGAACAACAGTGCCACTCGGAACATGCAGGCAGAGTCTGCTGGACGGGGCAGATGACTGGGAGTGCACTGCAGACTCCCAGAATGGAAGAGTCACCCAGAAATCATCAGCAAGAGTGGCATGAGACCAGACATAGTAGTCCACTCTAAGTCAAACAAGCAGCTGATCATGATCGAGCTCACGGTGCCATATGAAAACAGAATGGAGGCAGCTCAAATCTACAAGACTGAAAAGTATGCTGATCTGGCAAACAGCCTGAGGAGAGAGGCTATCAGGTCAAAGTCCTCACTGCAGAAATTGGAGCTAGGGGATTTGTAGGAACGTCTGCATACAGCCTCATGAAACAGCTCTCAGTTGCAGGGAAGGAAAAAACCAGAGCCCTGAAAGCAATGGCAGAAGCGGCAGAGAGGTGTTCAAGCTGGATCTGGTCAAGGAGGAACAAAAGTGAACTTCATAAGGCTTAACTTCCCTACAAATATCAGGTGTCCCTGTGGCTCAGTGGTTAAAGCGCGAGTCATTAAGTGGAAAATGAGCATCTCCAGAGGGTCATGGGTTCGAATCCCAGCCATGGCTCGTCCCAAGATGGGGAAAAAAAAAAGGGGCAGCAGAGGGACATCCGGAGTCATGAACCGGGTGTGGCCCAACCCCCTAGAGTGTCAGGAGATAAGGGCCGAAACACTTGCTTGAAGGGGGCTTCTCTTCTGAGGACTCTCTGCTGCCACGCTCTCCACGAGTTTCTTTCTACTATGTATGAATCAAGCCCCTCCTACTCTTCTTGCTTTTAGTGTTGGAAGTTGTAAATATTTTAATCTTTCCTGGCATGCGTAATCCTTTGTTGCTATTCTTTGAACCTGTTCTAGAGCTTCTGATTGTCTCTTTAACATTGGATACCATGCAGTATCACCGTGTTCAAGAATGGTTCCAACTGATGTCTATACAGTTTTAAGAAAGTGTCCTTTTCTACAAATATAAAGGCTCTTTTTATTATTCCAATCATTCTGTTAGCCTTGTTAATACCATTTGCAATGTACTTATCAAATAGCCCGTTTTTGTCTAAAATCATTTTGTTGGTTTGATTTACCAATATGAAATACTTAACATTTTTCTGCATTAAAGTATAGATTCCAAGAATCAGACCACATTACTAATGTTTCAATATCCTTTTGTAATTCCTGAAGCAATTTTGGAGAATTATAAAGTTTTGTGTCATCTGCAAAAATTTTACACGTGCTCTTTAGTTCAAATGGGAGATCATTTATAACCATAGTAAATAATATTGGTCCCTAAATACTGCCTTGTGGTATCCCACTAATGACATCAGCACTACGAGAGAAGGGACTACCAATCCTTACCTTTTGAGTTGTTTTTGATAGAACGTCTCTAACCCAACCAAGTACATTGCCTACTATTCTAGAAGACTCCTATTTTTTTAGTAGTCTTTCATGTGCTACTGAGTCGAACGCTTTTCTAAAATCTAAATACAATACATTTATATTCTCTACTTTATCTATCTCCTTTGTAAAGTCTTTCATCACTTCTAGGAGTTGAGTCACACAAGATTTGTTTTTACGAAATCCATGTTGGCACTCTGCATATAATTTATTTTCTGTCATATGTTTAACAATAGCCTCCCTAATAAATGATTCTAAGATTTTACATATAATGCCTGTTAAACTCACTGGTCTATAATTCCCTGGGTCTGTTCCCGTATCTGTTTTGAAAACCGGTATAACTGTAGCAGTTTTCCAGTCTGAGGGCACTATTATCTCTTCAACAGATTAGTACAAAGTATATAAAGTGTGAAGGCAATCTCCTCATTCAGCTCCTTTAGTAGTCTTGATGGAATGGCATCAGGACCACATGTCTTATTTGGGTTCAGAGATTGAAGTTTCTTTTTTTATTGATTCCACAGAAATGTCAACATTTTTCCAAAATTATACCTTTTGACCTTAAAGCGGGACTTAGAGTAGGTATATTATTGATATCTTCTCTTGTGAATACACTAGAAAAAAATGAATTCAAAATATCTACCTTGCCACTACCTGTCTCTACTGTTTCTTCTTCAGTTACTAAAGGACTCACTTCTGTATTCATCTTTGTTTTTGATTGTACATATCTCCAGAAAGCTTTCTGGTTATTTTTGCATTCCTTTGATAGCTTCTTTTCTAATTCCTTTTTTGCTTCTCTTATTTTTTTTTGTTACAGGTATTTCGTGCTTTAATATAATTTTGATAATCTTTTCCCTGTTTAGTGACTAAAATCATCTGGTACATTTTTATTTTTTATTTTTATTTTTTATACAAATATCATTGTCATTGCATTCATCAACTTTTGTTTTTTGTTTTTAATCATTATTCTTCATAATTTGTTTTGGAACATTTTTTTCCTATTAAAAGAATTTAACATACTTTTAATTTCCCTCCAACATTGTTCTACACAAAGATCATTGAGTTTGTTCCTGTCAATCTTCTTCAGTTCCTCTTTATATTGTATAAACTCCCCTCTCTTAAAATTGTATGACTGCTTTGGTTCTTCTTCATCTTGGTCCTCCCCTAAGTACAAAGAAAACATTAAAACCTCATGATCACTTTGCCTATGGGAGCAGAGTGTTTAATGTCCGATATTATGTTTTCATCATTAACGAGCACCAAATCTAGTATATTTGATTTTTGTCCGTCTCTGTGTCTTGTTGTTTGTTTCACATTGGGTTAAAAAATGCATCGTGTAAGCAATTTCTGAAATTTTGTCCTCTTTCACCAGAACAAGGACCTTGCCAATCAATGTCTTGGAAGTTAAAATCACCAGTAATACAGACATAATTTAATTTTTCTAACCTGATTTGCTTCAACAACTCAAACATTTTTTTCATCATTCTCAATTGTTGTGTTTGGACTTTTGTAAATAGTTCCAATCAATATTTTTTGTCTATCTTTATTTGAAAAGGTAATCCACAAACTTTCATCAAAATCATCATCTTTCCTAAGCTTGTGTTCTTTAGCATTTATAGAATCCTTCAAATATACATTTATACCCCTTTTGGATTCTCATTGAAGAATATTTCATATCCTGGTATTGAATATTCAACAAAATTTACCTTTTTCTGTTTGTTGTTGTTGTTGTTTTGGATTTTTTTTGGTATAGACTATGTAACTGCAATGATATGCGGTATATTTTCTTCAGTTAATGCAAGTAATTCATCTTTCTTGTTTAACAGTCTGTCACGAGTTTGTCACGAGGCCTACGACGTTCGACCCACCTAGGGTGGCGGAATTACTTATTTGTTTATTGTCGTTGCTGTCGTCGTGTACCCGTCCCTTAGTGTGGCTTGTGGTGCGGTTGCACCTTGGTATAGTTCAGCTCAACTTCGGTTTGCTTTCTCTCTCTCTCTCTCTAATTCCACCGCCCGTGCTATTCATCCTGCAAGTTCACGGGTGGCCGGTACCTTTCTCTCGAACTTTCTGTCTATCGGCCTCTCGCCTGTCTTTTTACCTGTCGCACGTGCTAAGTTTCTTTTAGTTTGAAGAATGCTCACTCTGTGACGCAGCATGGCATGTTGTCCGCCATTGCTGGGGGAGGTTAGCTCTTCACTCGAGCGGAAGATGTCTCTGGGGGCGCCTGCTCCAGTCCCGGTTCTTTACCATGTCATCGAGAGTACAGTCAGTACTTTCAATTCCCTGCAGTCGGCCTGTAGGAGAGGGACATCGCTTCTTCTGTTTCCGCATCTTCGCCTCTGTCCTCTCGACTGGACAGAGGGTAGAGAGAGTCTTTTGACCCGCCTCTTCGGGGTCCCCCACGGGTAGCTGGTAAGCATCAGTTTCGTGGTCTGTTTGTTTTGGTTTGTTGTTGTTAGCCGGCTTAGTCTTCGCTTTTGCGCAATTTTCTTTTGTTTTCAAAATTGTAAGAGAAATATTGTGTGAGACCTTTTCTCTGGTTAATTCCATCTTTAACCTGGCCATTCTAAATTATTTCCAAAATTCTTTCTCCTGTTTATGTGTCTGGTGATGCGGTAGTCGGTGGGAAGGGAGAGAACCTGGTGATTCAGGGTTGGAACTTGCTTGGTCTCGCTCGTCCGCCCCTGTCACATTCGCCGGACTTTTATCCTTCGGCCACCGTCTGTTTGTGTGTGCAAGGAGAACGAGTTTTATGTTCGCGAGCGTGCGTACGCATGATTTGTCGTTTGGATGCGTGGTTGGAGATTTGTGTTATTTTGACATGTGTTTATAAAATGTGACAGTTGTGCCATTGAATTATTATTTGCAAATGTGGTGGCAGTTATTAAGCGATGGTCGCTGTGTTGATTTATTTCCTAAGGAAGGAAAACGTTAAGCGTGAGTGAGAGAAGGGTGAAGATAATTCATATTTGTTTTATAACCTGTTGATTTAATGCAGTCTTTTACCTGCATCGTGTGAGAAGACTTGATTCAATGGGTTTCTGTGTGCGTTGAATACACTTCCTCTCGCCCATCATGCGAGTGGCTAAGACTTGACAGCAATGGTCAGATGGTACTGACGGCAGGGTTCCAGTACCCTTCTTCCTTCCTCCTTCCTTCTTCTTTCCCTCCTCTTCGACTCTCCTCCCAGCTATGTCCTCCCCCCCCCTCCCGGGGGCTTCACCTGGAGCACGATCTGGATGGTGCCACGTACTGGTCGAGGCCACGTTCTGGTTGAGACCACGGACGGGATGGTGCCACACGTTGATCGAGGCCACGCCTTGGTCGGGACCGAGGGCTGGTAGAGACGCCGCCGTCTTGACTGGCCGGCCTGGACCCCCGTCCAGGACCTCCAGTAACAGCTACGTCCCCCCCCCCCCCCCGGACACGCTCTTCACTGCCCGCTTGGAAGTCGAGGGTGTCGGCTTTGAGCGACTCCCTGCGAGAACCAACCCGGCTCGGAGCACCTAGTGCGACAGGGTGCTCCCAGCAGACTCGACAGGGGCAGGGGTGTGCACGCACTCCATGGTGTTAAGAAGGGTCAATGCTGGAAATATTTCCTTATAATTGTGTATTTGCCATATGTGCTGAATGCTGTAAGTGTGATCATGTGCGTCGTATGGCGAAATACTTATTTATAATCGTGCATGTTGTGGGTGCGGGAGTGCTTGATTGTGATTGTGCATGTTGTGTGCGTTGGAGTGCTTGATCGTGATTGTGCATGTTGTGTGCGTTGGAGTGCTTGATCGTGATTGTGCATGTTGTGTGCGTTGGAGTGCTTTATTGTGTGGTCTCTTGCGGAGCGTGTGAGGTCAGTCACTCCCTTCACTCCCACCTAGACCGATCCTGTCAGGGCAGACCTCCAGGGTCGGTCGTGACAATTGTGGGGGCTCGTCCGGATGTGAAGGGCTCTGGCTGTCTCTCTCTCGTTTCGCAGAGTACCTGTTTAGTGTTGTCTGTTTTGTATATGTTTAGTCAGTTCGTCGTGTTTGTTCGTGGGTGGTTGGCTGGGTGACTCTAGAGTGAAGGGAGTCTTTTTGGTGGCCTGAGGGAACATCCGGCGTGACTCGGGGTCGAGGTGAGACCAGGAGGAGTCGACCGCGTCCAGACCTCCTTCCGCCGGGTACCTCACGCAGGTACGGCCGTAAGTCTTGCCCTTCTGTTGCCGCTCAGTCTTCCATTCCTGTTTTGTATTTAGCCAATTCTTGTTTTTTTTTCTCTACCGGGTTGTTGAGTACAGGGGGGTGCATCGGACGCTAGTGTTTTTTTTTTTTCCTCCCCTCCGGATTCCGTCTGCTAGGTTTTTGTTTTGTTTTTTTTCCGGCCAGCCCCACCGCACTGTTGCTCGTGCTGTAGAGCGCGGTGTTGCCAGAGTGGGGGCAGCCGGACATAGTTTTTGTTTTGTTTTTTTTTCGGTGAGCCCCACCGCACTGTTGCTCGTGCTGTAGAGCGCGGTGTTGCCAGAGTGGGAGCAGCCGGAACTTGTCCGCACACACGCACACACACACATACACACATATACACACGCCCCTAAAATATTTGTTTTTTTTTCTCTAGTGGAATTGTTTTTCCCCTGTATTTGGAAAACTGTAGGATATTGTTGTCATGGCGACGTCCGGCGCTGGTGGTATGGCGACGCGGGCGTCGAAGAAGAAGGGTATTCAAAATGTTACTGTAGTCCCTACTATTAGTACTAGTACTTCGACTACGGTAACTTCTACCTATTCCAGTGCTGTAGCAGGTAGCCCAGTGAGTACTTTTACTACCTCTTCGCTGGGGGGTCTCCCTGTCGAGACCCCGACTGGCACTTCCGCTCGGAAGCGTCAGAGTATAGCGAAGCAACTGTGGGCTTCTGTTGAGTCGCAGAGACCGAAACCTTCTCCTCTCCAGGCTTCCCCTCGTAAGGGGCATGCCCCAGAAGACTTTCCTTATGGGAAAGTCGAGACCCAAGGGACGGGTCAGACGGATCATCCTCCCGGGTCGGGAGTGGTGAACCCCGCTCAGGATATCACCTCTGTCCTTCTGTTTCTGGAGCGGCAGCGTAGGGAAGAGCGTAGGGAGGAGGCTGCTAGACAGGAGGCTCAGCGTAGGGAGGAGGCTGCTAGACAGGAGGCTCTGCGCAGAGAGGAGACTGACAGACAGGAGATTATGCATAGGGAAGAGGCTATGCTGCGCAGAGAAGAGGCTGCCCGACAGGAGGCCCTTCGTAAGGAAGAAGCTGCTCAGCGTAGGGAGGAGGCTGCTCAGCGTAGGGAGGAGGCTGCTAGACAGGAGGCTCAGCGTAGGGAGGAGGCTGCTAGACAGGAGGCTCAGCGTAGGGAGAGGCTGCTCAGCGTAGGGAGGAGGCTGACAGGCAGGAAGCCCTCCGTAGGGAAGAACTAGACAGGATGGAGGCTCTGCGTAGGGAGGAGATGGAACAACTTCTTTCGCGGCCTCCCGCTTCTGTAAACCAGGGGGTTAATCACCAGGCAGGTGATAGAGTTAGAGGCCCAAAGTTAAAGCTTCCAGAGTTCAGACCTAGTGAGGACATTGATATGTTCTTAGAGCATTTTGACAAGGTTGCTTGTTCATACCAATTGTCTGAGGAACAAAAGGCTATGCACCTTTTTTCTGGATTATCTGGTGCTGCAAGGGAGTGTGTGCTCACTCTAAATGAAGGCGCGTCTTATGCAGACATGCAGTTGGCTCTGCGTAAGCGTTTCTACCTTACCCCAGAGACCTACAGGAGGAAGTTTAGGTCCATGAAGAAGAATAATGACGAGACCTTCGTGCAGTTTGGTGATAGGCTGCGCAAGACGCTAGGGTACTGGCGTCAGTTAGCTAAGTTGGAGCTGGAGGATCTGATCCTCATTGAACAGCTCACCAACACTGTGTCCCCAGAGTTGAGGATCCGGATAGGCGAGACAGCACCTCAGGATTTCGCGGCTGCGATTCACACCGCTGAGGTGTTTGCTGAAGCTCGCAGGGCTTATGGGCATCGCCCAGATACGGAGAGGAAGCCCTCCACAGGATTTAGTAGCAATAAGGCGCCGACAACTGCTGGTGGGGTGAACAAGGCAGGCAGTTCATCGGGGATTTCAGCACCCCGGTTTTGTTTTCTTTGTGGTCGTCCTGGCCACATCAGGAAAGATTGCCCTAGAGCCGCTGGTAGTCATGGGGCTAGTCCTTTCCAGCATCCTCGCGCCTCGGCTAACGTGGGTTCCATCCCAACTTCTGGTGATTCAGAGTGCCCAGTGTTTCTCTCCGTTGTTGGTTCCTCCTTGGTCGACACCATCAGGGATTCGGGAGCATCAACGCTCTTTGTTGATAAGGATTTGGTTTCCCCTGAGGCCCGGCGGGGCGCTAGTTATGATGTGTGCGGGTTGGAGGCTGGTTTTACCTCCACCCGTCCTTCTGTACTTATTTCTATCTCCACCCCCTACTTCTGTGGCGAAGTATGGGCTATCGCGGTGGAGCGACCTCTGTATTCCCTTATCATAGGGAATACCATTACCTTTGCGGACGGACGCAGTCAGGCCGTGTCTACGGATCTGCCTGTACAGGCGTGTGTGGGAGTTACCACACGCGCCAAAGCTGAGAAGCAGGGACAGGAGTTGCGTCCCGTTCTTCAGCCGATCTCTGACGAGGTCCTTGCGAGTGCCGATCCTGCTTCCATTGTTCGTCTTCAGGCCAGGGACTCTGATGTCCAAGGCCTGCGACAACTGGTGGGTCGTCCCGCTCAGTCTGCCCAACACGCCAAGGTGAGCTTCAAGCTCCACAAGGCGATCCTCTTTAGGGTTGTCACTCTGGCAGATCGTGTGGCCAAACAGCTTGTTGTTCCCCAAAGCTTGAGAGAGTCTGTTCTCCGGCAGGCCCACGATTCCCCCATGGCAGGTCATATGGGCTCCAAGCGGACTCTCGAGCGAGTAAGACAAGACTTCTTTTGGCCAGGATGAACTCACAGGTTAGGCAGTACTGCCGCAGTTGCGATGTCTGCCAACGGACAACGCCTAAGGGTCGCTTGAAGCGTGTTCCCCTAGGGTCAGTGCCACGGGTTGGGGAGGCATTCAGCAAGGTTGGGGTCGACCTGGTGGGACCCATTAATCCTCCATCCGATCGCGGTCACCGCTACACTTCGGTAGTGGTAGAATCTGCGAGTCGATACCCAGAGGCTGTCCCGCTTAGGACTATCGATGCCCCTACTGTTGCTGAATCTCTCAGGCAGATTTGGACGCGCACTGGCGTGCCCAAGAAGAAGTACGGCCGGAAGTTTGTACTGGAGAGCGATCATCATCCTCTCCAGTGCTTGGACTGGATCCGGCCAGTCAGTCATCGACTCATGAGTTAGGCAGTGGAGCTGCAGAGTCATGCGTTCACTTTCCGTCATATCAAGGGTTCCTGTAATACGGATGCTGACTATCTTAGCCGAGCTCCGTAGTTAGCATACTGGAAAATCAGTCAGAGGGACACCTCCCCTCAACCAGGGTTATATCCCCTTTTTGGTCTCTGTATCAGGTGTAGTGACAGTTGTCACTTCAGTGAGGTTAACGGTAGTGAATCACCAATGGTTCGTATTGTTACTTTCATGGTTGGAAGGTTTGCTTAGTTGTTTGATAAATGTAGTATTATGTATTCCTCTGTGTGATTCTATCGTGGAATGTTTGTATTGGATTTTTCGTACTCTGTCGATCACAGAGAGTTGGGTTCGGTCCCATTGTTGTGAAGTTGCACATGCGACAAGGTTCAAAGGAGCACTGTATCTCAGAGAAACAGATGCTTTTAGAAGGGGGTTTGTCACGAGTTTGTCACGAGGCCTACGACGTTCGACCCACCTAGGGTGGCGGAATTACTTATTTGTTTATTGTCGTTGCTGTCGTCGTGTACCCGTCCCTTAGTGTGGCTTGTGGTGCGGTTGCACCTTGGTATAGTTCAGCTCAACTTCGGTTTGCTTTCTCTCTCTCTCTCTCTAATTCCACCGCCGTGCTATTCATCCTGCAAGTTCACGGGTGGCCGGTACCTTTCTCTCGAACTTTCTGTCTATCGGCCTCTCGCCTGTCTTTTTACCTGTCGCACGTGCTAAGTTTCTTTTAGTTTGAAGAATGCTCACTCTGTGACGCAGCATGGCATGTTGTCCGCCATTGCTGGGGGAGGTTAGCTCTTCACTCGAGCGGAAGATGTCTCTGGGGCGCCTGCTCCAGTCCCGGTTCTTTACCATGTCATCGAGAGTACAGTCAGTACTTTCAATTCCTGCAGTCGGCCTGTAGGAGAGGGACATCGCTTCTTCTGTTTCCGCATCTTCGCCTCTGTCCTCTCGACTGGACAGAGGGTAGAGAGAGTCTTTTGATCCGCCTCTTCGGGGTCACCCACGGTAGCTGGTAAGCATCAGTTTCGTGGTCTGTTTGTTTTGGTTTGTTGTTGTTAGCCGGCTTAGTCTTCGCTTTTGCGCAATTTTCTTTTGTTTTCAAAATTGTAAGAGAAATATTGTGTTGAGACCTTTTCTCTGGTTAATTCCATCTTTAACCTGGCCATTCTAATTATTTCCAAAATTCTTTCTCCTGTTTATGTGTCTGGTGATGCGGTAGTCGGTGGGAAGGGAGAGAACCTGGTGATTCAGGGTTGGAACTTGCTTGGTCTCGCTCGTCCGCCCCTGTCACATTCGCCGGACTTTTATCCTTCGGCCACCGTCTGTTTGTGTGTGCAAGGAGAACGAGTTTTATGTTCGCGAGCGTGCGTACGCATGATTTGTCGTTTGGATGCGTGGTTGGAGATTTGTGTTATTTTGACATGTGTTTATAAAATGTGACAGTTGTGCCATTGAATTATTATTTGCAAATGTGGTGGCAGTTATTAAGCGATGGTCGCTGTGTTGATTTATTTCCTAAGGAAGGAAAACGTTAAGCGTGAGTGAGAGAAGGGTGAAGATAATTCATATTTGTTTTATAACCTGTTGATTTAATGCAGTCTTTACCTGCATCGTGTGAGAAGACTTGATTCAATGGGTTTTCTGTGTGCGTTGAATACACTTCCTCTCGCCCATCATGCGAGTGGCTAAGACTTGACAGCAATGGTCAGATGGTACTGACGGCAGGGTTCCAGTACCCTTCTTCCTTCCTCCTTCCTTCTTCTTTCCCTCCTCTTCGACTCTCCTCCCAGCTATGTCCTCCCCCCCCTCCCGGGGGCTTCACCTGGAGCACGATCTGGATGGTGCCACGTACTGGTCGAGGCCACGTTCTGGTTGAGACCACGGACGGGATGGTGCCACACGTTGATCGAGGCCACGCCTTGGTCGGGACCGAGGGCTGGTAGAGACGCCGCCGTCTTGACTGGCCGGCCTGGACCCCGTCCAGGACCTCCAGTAACAGCTACGCCCCCCCCCCCCCCCCCCCCCCCCCGGACACGCTCTTCACTGCCCGCTTGGAAGTCGAGGGTGTCGGCTTTGAGCGACTCCCTGCGAGAACCAACCCGGCTCGGAGCACCTAGTGCGACAGGGTGCTCCCAGCAGACTCGACAGGGGCAGGGGTGTGCACGCACTCCATGGTGTTAAGAAGGGTCAATGCTGGAAATATTTCCTTATAATTGTGTATTTGCCATAGTGCTGGAATGCTGTAAGTGTGATCATGTGCGTCGTATGGCGAAATACTTATTTATAATCGTGCATGTTGTGGGTGCGGGAGTGCTTGATTGTGATTGTGCATGTTGTGTGCGTTGGAGTGCTTGATCGTGATTGTGCATGTTGGTGCGTTGGAGTGCTGATCGTGATTGTGCATGTTGTGTGCGTTGGAGTGCTTTATTGTGTGGTCTCTTGCGGAGGTGTGAGGTCAGTCACTCCCTTCACTCCCACCTAGACCGATCCTGTCAGGGCAGACCTCCAGGGGTCGGTCGTGACACAGTCCATCTGCATTTGTATACAAAATGTGCATGAAAGTTCCTGTACACGTTTACCATCTAAATTCCTTTTTAAAACTATTCACATGTTGTTTTTCTTGTAGGTGAATGTCAGTTTTCTTCTTGGTCTCCCTGGCCAGGCCTGGGTTTCCACTGTACATGAACAATCTTCTCCCCTCTGATTCCAATGTCTTTTTCTCCCTTCTCTATCCTTTGTCCGAGTTCTTCATCTAGCTCCTTGTTCTTTTGTCTTTCTTTTGGTGTATAGTCTGGGTTTATACATACCCTTTTTTCTTGTCTGTCACCCCTTCATTCATCTTGCGGGCATTTTTCAAAATTTCTATTTTGGCTCCTTAGTTGTGACACCTGGTTTGATCAATCTGGGTTTTGACCCGATACTGAACTTTCCGAGTCTCACTGGCTCCTGGAAAGTGTCTTTCAGATCAGGACAGATCTTTTGAGCTATTTTCTGTATGTTTGCCATATCCCCGTTCTCTCTTTCGTCTCAGTTCTCACTACCACTCTCTGGAATATTTGTGAGAATCAGGTTCAACTCTCTTTTTTCCCTTTCAACTTTCTCTTCCCAGAGTCCTGTCACCTTTTTTCTCAACTACATCCTCAATCTTCTTCACTAGAGGCATCCCACGGCATCCTGCCTCCAGTCTTCCCAATCTGGCATCGATCATCTTAAACAGTTTGATAAGGTCATCTATTTTTGCTTCCATCTCACTTTTCTTCTCTCCCTCCCCTGAGTAGCATGTCTCACAGATCCATTCAATGCCTGCTGTTTTTTTCACTCAGATAGCTGAAATCCCTGTCAGTGAGTAAGGTACATTTTTATGGGACCATTGTTCACAGTCATGGCACTGGTTACTGTCTTCTCCTTCCTCCACACCCACCTCACATTTCAGACAGAAAATAGCTGGCCCTTTCCTCCATTACATGTGTTTTCCTGCCCTGTTTCTTATCTGTCTTCTGGCTTTGTGTTTCTTTTGACTACTGTTAAACGATCCTCTTCTACTAGTCCTAGGGCTATTTGTAGCCCTTCTACCTGTACTTCCTATAACTAGTTTATGGATAACATGACTTGTCTCAGTTAGTGTGTCTCTGTACGTCTTAAAATCTAGTTTATGGATGACATGACTTGTCTCAGTTTGTGTGTCTCTGTACTTCTTACAACTAGTTTATGGATAACAGAACTTGTCTCAGTTATTGTTATTGTGTCTCTGTACTTCTTACAACTAGTTTATGGATGACATGACTTGTCTCAGGTATTCTGTCTGATCTGATCTGGTCTGAAATTCCAGTGACTGCGAAGCTTCAAGCACATACTTTGAATTAAAACAGAAGAGAATCTGAAATTTATTTTGTGGAAAGCAGGTGAGACGATGCGTAGCTATCAAAATCCCTGTAAGCCCTGCTGTAAAAACACTTTTGTTTGCTCTAAGGCAAACGAGTTCCCTGTTTATTTACACGTGTGAGATGAGCAGATCTTGATTGTTAATCTGTCACTGATACACCTTTATTTTACTCTCTTCTGGTCTGGATACTTTCTTCCATGTGATATTTAGCGTGAGATGGTTTAATGTTTATATGTCCAGTCATGTTGGTAAGGTTAGTGTGGACAATTTCAAAACAAGCTCTTTGAAGTTCCAGTCTCAGTGGCGGAAAAAGGAAATGTCTGACAGATAAAGAATCTTTCTCAATAGCAATTTCAGAACCATTCATAATATTGGAGATATATCCTGGCAAGCTCTCGCTGTGTCTCTCTCTGTCTCTGCCTGTCAGTTTGTCTGCCTCTCTCTGTGTCTCTGTTTGTCTGTCTGTCTGTCTGTCTGTCTGTCTGTGTTCAATACTTTCATTAGTGTTCATAGATGCCTGCACTGTCCGCAGAGTGGGTGCAGAAAGATTTAGGATACAGCCTAACTTTGCACCCTATATCTTATTTGGGGATCAAGGGATAGAATAATGGTAGCGTTTCCTTGAGATAAGGGGCGCACTGCCCCGCTCTACCCTATCATTACCAGTGCCATGAGACCCTTGCGCTTGGAACTTAAAATTGCAGTTTATTGGAACCTGCTGAAATATGAATTGGATGTTTGTTGTTTCGTGCGTTTGTTTATGAACTTCCCTTGATGTTCTCATGTTTACAGATCGGATGAAGACAAACATTATAAATTCCAGCACTGCTGACAATCCAGCTAATATCAGCAGCATCTGCCCAGGGGTGGACTATGTCCTGAACCAGAACTACACAGTCGACATGTTCCTGTGGGTCAATGCCTCAGACTGTGAAAACAGTTTACCACAGTTTACAGCACACCAGGGTGTGGTGTATGGGGTGTGTGAAGGTTCCACCTCTTTCTGTAAAATGTGTGTGCATGGCAAGTATCTTGGTCTTCGTGTTCATCTCAAACGTTTAGAATATGAGTGTCATTTTAGTCAATGGGAGATACAACTAGGCTATAGAGCATATCCAAAACATCCGAAACGCACTGTTAATTGTAGGTGTCATTCATTTGAAGAAGTGGTCTTCGATTTTAAAGCAACTGACTTGTTCTTCTATAGCATAAACAGTCCAGTAGTCAACGTGAGGCTTGAAAATATGCAAGTCTTTGATTTCGTCGTAGAATACAAACAGGAATGGTCTGGTTATTTTGTAGTGTTACCACATATAACCTGGGAACAGGAACATCGCAGAGAATTCGAATTGATATCAACATCAGGGTATACTTTACTAGTTAGTGTTCGACAAGCATTGTTTTTTTTCACTGATGTTTCAAGTTGTTTTTCTCTTCATGTTGCTTTCGGAGCACCAAAACTATTTTTCCGACAGGAACTGTTTACTGGAATTGGAGTTCCGGCTTTTCTTTTTCGTTCATTATTCGTTCGGTTCGAGTACCAACATCGTGTTTGTGACAAAGGTAACTACATAAAGACATATTTCTCTTTCATATCTGAGCGTGACGGACCACAGCCACTGCCCGGTCTTTTGCTTAACTGTTCTGTTGGTCATTACACTAAATTTCAACATCACGTGCATTGTAATATAAAGACGGAGTGTGAAGATGGACGGGATGAAACTGAACACTGTCCATTCAGCAGTTCTGAGTGTAAGGGTCTGGTGGCTTCGCGTAACAAATGTTATATAGTTCTAACCAAAACATGTTTTAGTTATATGTTTGTGTCTCACTTATATCATGAATGTCAGGCAAAAAATGGAAGGGCTGCTTCAGTAAAAACTAGAACGGAAAAAAGAGACCTTCTGCGTATGTTTAAAAACTATAAATATTTTCAAGTAACTTTTGGCTTGACAACAGGATGGTACTTCCAAGCTTTTATGTACAGTAAATTTGGTTTATGGAATGACAGCACTGCTATTTACAACATGGATCATTTACAATCAGACATTGATGTTTCTATGCTAAAGACCACTAGAAGGGCTGAACATCTGAAGCTTGATTCAATGAAAATAAGTTTGAATAATAATCCACATTTATCCGACGGCGTTCTGTGTGAAATACAATCAAAAGAAACTAGTGCACTAACTACCCGTGTTTTACTGGCTAATTTACATTCGACCTCCTTTGTGTTCAAGAACACTCGGCAGTTTCTATCTGTTAGCCGTGGTGGTCATTTCAAACACCATGTTTTCTCATGTGATCACAGAGGCCATGCTAGAACAGCGAATTCACATTGCCATACGATGGATGACATGCCTGATCAACACAATGCTACAGAGTTTGATTCCAGCAAATTTGCTGATGTAATGTTTGCTTGTGATAATGATGTAATTTCTGTGCACTTTACTGTGGTGTGTGACTTTAAAGAGGACTGCCCAGATGTCAGTGATGAGTCATTCTGTGAACACCCCTCATGTTCTGGTTTTCTGTGTTTGAATGGCCAATGTGTGTTAGACAGTCAACATTGCAACGAATACTCTGACTGTATCGACGACTCTGATGAAAAAACTTGTCCAGTAAACACACTGTTCATTAGTCATGCATATGAACATCCCTCCTTATATATCAACTTAGATGGCACTGGCTCCTTCATTCAGGAGATGATAACAGCTGGTAAGCCATGTCCAGAGAGTCATTATCGTTGCACAGCAGAGAGGCTGTACTGTCTCCCTATCTACACTCGGTGTAACGGATTGTCTGACTGTGTCTATGGCGAAGACGAACACGACTGTGAGAGGGAGACATGTCTTGGATTCTATCAGTGTCAGAATTCCAGAGTGTGTGTGCATGGACATCATCTATGTGATGGTTGGGGTCAGTGTCCACAGCGGGATGATGAACTGATGTGTGACAGGACCTGTCCTGAAAGCTGTGTGTGTCATGGTTATTCTTTCTCATGTAGCAAAGCTTTTCTCGCTAACGCTTTCCCTAAACTTCGTTTTTTAAATGCCTCAGGCACAGGGATGTCATTAACATATTTTGTGGGAAATGCATATTTAATTCGATTAATTCTCTCCCATTGTTCCCTGTTCAATATTTCAAGCATCAAACTTCACAACTTGCAACACATTGATCTTTCCAATAACCACTTAAACACGCTTACAGTGGCTGATATTTTTCAGTTGCCGCAACTACGAACACTGCAGTTGGCAAACAATCTCCTGAGTCAGATAACAGATCAGTTGGGCAAGCACGTTAATTATGCACTGAGACAGGTGAGTTTGTCAAACACTCATCCCATTGTTATCAACATGTTGCTGTCTCTGTACTTATATCATGTGGAATCGTTCAATCTATCTTTTTCTGCTGTC
>CM031627.1:22029832-22059832 GCA_018398815.1 Conus ventricosus
CGCCGGACATATGCTTTTGTTACCGTTTTGATGACAAAAGACAGCAACGCTATTGGAAAATAAACATCTGCATGAAAGAAAATACTTGTTTGCATGTTTTTCTTTGCTGAGAGCATTTTTCTGTGGATCTTGAATGAGAATCCTTTGTTCAGTTAAAAGTTCTAAAAACGTTATGACGTACATCAGCGATTACACAAATAACCTTATAATGATATGTGTATTATTGATTGGCACCACCCTTTTCATGTTCTGCTCATAAAAATGAAATAAAAAACATTGTTATTATCTGCATAAAGTGCATTGTTTTCTAGTGCTTCAAAAGTAAAATGCGACAAAAACGGATGATTTGTGTTGTAATAACTGGTGTTTGTCATACGTCATGAAATGCAACATGATTTTAATTTACTCGAAAACCAATCACAACATTGTCTTGCCTTTTCACACCATTGAATATTTAGGGTGGGCCTTTCAAACCAATGCATTTAGCCTGTTCTCTTGATACTCGTCATTTCACCGCCTCTTTCTCCTCTTCTCTTGCACGACTTTTGGCAGACAGATGTAGAAACAAAGATAGACAGATAGATAGATAGATAGATAGATAGACAGACAGACAGACAGACAGACAGACAGACAGATAGATAGATAGATAGATAGATAGATAGATAGACAGCATTATTACCTTTCAGAGCTGATGATTCCGTTTACTGCACAGTAAAAAAAACTTTTAACTTGGTTGCTTTGTTCTGAAGAATTGATGATAGCTCCACGCTTTTTTCAATGGGGGCAAAGTATTTGAAAAACAAAAATCAGTGATCATGTAGCAGATTCTTTCACTATACGGAACAATGAGAATTCAGTTACACTGGCACACACACAACACACACACACACACGCACACACACACACACACACACACACACACACACACACACACACACATACACGCGCGCGCGCGCGCGCGCACACGCACGCACGCTCGCATGCGGTTTTAATAAGAGACTGACAAAATTTTCATCCAAAACTATGACGACAATTACAATAACAACCTTTAAAGCGACGAACGGAATACATAATAAAAACAAGTATACAATTCTGGAACACAAACTGCGAGAACAATTATAACGGGAACTTTAATTAGAGCAATATCAACAAGTTTAACAAGTCATAAATAACGATTCATGTCAGCTGCAATATCACATGTACATGGATTAGATTAATGTACAGCAGTAGCAGTCATGACGAAAACACCAACAATATCCCTAACACTGATCCATGAAAAACAAACTCTGTATTTTCAGAAAACCCAGCGGTTTTTTTTTCTTCTAAAAAGAACAGTAAACAAGTGGGGTATGTTTTGCTCCCATAAGGAAACCTAACACAGAGTAACTTTTATTCAAGACTGGCACAGCCTTTTGATCTTGAATAAAGTCAGACAAATGCATAGACGAACAATCTAATAGTGGGGGAAAAGCAAGCGCAGGCCAACAACTGAACTGTCTGGCAAAGATTTGGACTTGAGAGGAGGGAGAGGGGAGTTTGAAGATGGAGAAACTGGGAAAATGAAATTAAAAAAAAAATGTTACAGATATGAAAACTCTTCACTAGCTGCATAAGGCAACCATCGCAATCCCTTTTGAAGGCAGATATATTTGTATTGCCTGCTCCGAGGCCTTTCGCCCGCTGGATCGGGACTCATCAGGGAGACACGGCTGGTTGTGTCTGCGCTCCCGGCGTCAAATAGAGACACACCACAGCCCATAATACTGTGGTGTTCTCGCCACCATGGGTCAAAAAAGAATCCAATAGCACCCCCAGAGCAGCCAGTGAGAGTAGTAAATGCAACCAACGAAAGTCTGGGGAGAAAACAAAGTTGCTGTAAAACTAAAGACATTATGCAAATAATATAAAATGTGGAGGAAAGTCTTTGAGCCTACGCCTGAGGATCCACCCAAAGATGCAAGGGAGATCAAAAGACAAACACACATACGGACAGAAACAAATCAAATAACCTCTATTTAATCAAAGCAAAATCGGAAATGAAATGAGCAGGGAACAGTGAACGATAAACAGTAAACAAGTGGGGTATGTTTTGCTCCCATAAGGAAACCTAACACAGAGTAACTTTATTCAAGACTGGAAAACAGCCTTTTGATCTTGAATAAAGTCAGACAAATGCATAGACGAACAATCTAATAGTGGGGAAAAGCAAGCGCAGGCCAACAACTGAACTGTCTGGCAAAGATTTGGACTTGAGAGGAGGGAGAGGGGAGTTTGAAGATGGAGAAACTGGGAAAATGAAATTAAAAAAAAATGTTACAGATATGAAAACTCTTCACTAGCTGCATAAGGCAACCATCGCAATCCCTTTTGAAGGCAGATATATTTGTATTGCCTGCTCCGAGGCCTTTCGCCCGCTGGATCGGACTCATCAGGGAGACACGGCTGGTTGTGTCTGCGCTCCCGGCGTCAAATAGAGACACACCACAGCCCATAATACTGTGGTGTTCTCGCCACCATGGGTGCAAAAAAGAATCCAATAGCACCCCCAGAGCAGCCATGAAGAGTAGTAAATGCAACCAAACGAAAGTCTGGGGAGGAAAAAAAGTTGCTGTAAAACTAAAGACATTATGCAAATAATATAAAATGTGGAGGAAAGTCTTTGAGCCTACGCCTGAGGATCCACCCAAAGATGCAAGGGAGATCAAAAGACAAACACACATACGGACAGAAACAAATACAAATAACCTCTATTTAATCAAAGCAAAATCGGAAATGAAATGAGGCAGGGAACAGTGAACGATAAACAGTAAACAATGGGGTATGTTTTGCTCCCATAAGGAAACCTAACACAGAGTAACTTTTATTCAAGACTGGCACAGCCTTTGATCTTGAATAAAGTCAGACAAATGCATAGACAGACAAGTGCTGTGGTGTGTCTCTATTTGACGCCGGGAGCGCAGACACAACCAGCCGTGTCTCCCTGATGAGTCCCGATCCAGCGGCGAAAGGCCTCGGAGCAGGCAATACAAATATATCTGCCTTCAAAAGGGATTGCGATGGTTGCCTTATGCAGCTAGTGAAGAGTTTCATATCTGTAACATTTTTTTTTTAATTTCATTTTCCCAGTTTCTCCATCTTCAAACTCCCCTCTCCCCTCCTCTCAAGTCCAAATCTTTGCCAGACAGTTCAGTTGTTGGCCTGCGCTTGCTTTTCCCCCACTATTAGATTGTTCGTCTATGCATTTGTCTGACTTTTCAAGATCAAAAGGCTGTGCCAGTCTTGAATAAAAAGTTACTCTGTGTAGGTTTCCTTATGGGAGCAAAACATACCCCACTTGTTTACTGTTTATCGTTCACTGTTCCCTGCCTCATTTCATTTCCGATTCTAAAAAGAAGTTGAGTACATCCTAAACTCGCCCCTGGGCCACATCATAACAATTCTTCCTATGTTTAAAGTTATTTTTTGATAGAGGAATCGCAAGTCCACATTTCTTTTTTTCCCCCCAACTACGAATGTGTGTGTGTGTTGTGTGTGTGTGTGTGTGTGTGTGTGTGTGGTGTGTGTGTGTGTGTGTGTGTGTGTGTGTGTGTGTGTGTGTGCATGAAATGAAAGACATTAGAGCAGGTTTTATCATTGTGTGTTGTGCTTTCTAGCTTCCAGTCGTCAGAAGCATATGCAGAATAGGTGATACCCTCCCTCCCTTCTCCCCCTCAAAATCTGTTAAAAAGAGTGTGCAGGTAAGAGACACAGTAAAGTGACAACATAGAACAGAAGAACCACAGTTTGATTCCTTGAATACGAAAGGAACTGAAAAAAGACATTGCAGTCGCAACGAGTTTTGACCTGTGGGTTTTCTTCAGACAAAACAAATGAGGACCGCACCCCCTCCCCTCCCCTCCCAGAAAAAAATGACTTAGCTGAGAGGATGGCTCTGTTCGTATCTGGTGAAGATGACGTTTGGTCAGAGTAACGCCATGCACATTCCTGCCTTCACAGTTCTTAACTCTTTCATTCCTTCTTTTCTATGAACCATTACTTCCTCTTGTTCCTAGATTCTTATAATACGAGTATTCCCTTCATTCCTGGATTTAGAGAAAAAAAAGAAGTGTAAAGTGGGAACTGCCACGTATGCAGCAGCAAACTGGCCAGAATAGAGCAGCGACCACTTTCCCACGCTGTAGGGACCGTCTGGCATCCATTCCATTCATAAACACTGCCCCGCTAGTGACCCGGTCATGACGTGTACTGATGACGCAACTCGCGCGAAGTTCAAAGCGCTTACTGTGAGAACCGATTTTCCGGGCTGCAGGAAGGAAAGGATGGATTTTGTGCTGCCCGGTTTTCTGGGCTGCAGAAAGGAAGGGTATGATTTCTGCAAACCGGAAAACCGGGTTGTAGGAATGAAAGAGTTAATTGGCACCACCAGACTTCTAGTGCCAAACAAGTACCCATGTGGGTGCACTGCAGTCCATCCAAAGGCAGGGGAGGTGTATGGGGAAGCATATCCTATATCCTACAAGATCCATTGGGGAGGAATTGTCATCAACACTTCCTGTAGTCCAGAGCTCAAACCATCAACCAGAACAAGCAACAGCTTCTCTTTCCATTCAACATAAATGAGTGGAAATGCCTCCCATCCGGGGTGATCTCATTTTCCTTGGCGGAGGTGTTCCAATATCATCTTGTGCACTAAGCATACCAACGTTCTGGCGGTGATCTACCTCCAGGAAACATAGGATCTGAGAAGTCGTGCTGCAAGACTTGTCCTTTCTTGTTTGCGCACGACCATCACGACGTTTCCACATCCTTCAGGCATATCACTCGCCATTACATCAGCCTTCAGTTAGCAGCCCACCAACGCGGTATACATTGTGTCCCGCAGGCTTTATGTCAGGTCGTACTGCAGAGAAACATACCGGATACTTGACGAGAGGTTAAAAGAGCATCCTGATATATGTGAATCTACGCAAAGACAACCCAGAAACCCAGAACTTAAGCACCTCAACAAAAAAGGGCGCAACATGAACCACATAGGAGTGTCTACAGTTCACCACAGGTTCACGATTTGGTTACAGAGAGCTACTGGAGTTCATTCTGATCTCAAATCTGGAAGCAATTGAACCCCATGTAATGAACATAAGTGAATGACGATTTGGCTCATGACTGGAACAACTCTCCTTTGAGAGAGAGAGAGAGAGAAAGAGAGAGAGAGAGAGAGAGAGAGAGAGAGAGAGAGAGAGAGAGAGAGAGAGAGAGAGAGAGAGAGAGAGGAAACCAAAAGCAAGGAACATCAAAAACTAGAGAGAGAGAGAGAGAGCACTGAACACTGAAATATTTAATGATCAGGCCATTGGCCCATATCATGAGTGTCAACATGACTTTGCGGTTATTAGCTTACAAATATGTACATGCAAAATGTTTTACAAATACAATCAATTTAAGATATCTATTTCGCCTAATATATTGAGTGATGATATGAAGCAGTAAACAAAACAAGAACATCATAATTAAGTAATGTTGCAGAAGAAGAAGAAGAAGAAGAAGAAGAAGAAGAAGAAGAAGAAGAAAAGACGACTAGTAATCATCCTCATCATTGTCATCACCATCATCATCATCATCATCATCATCATCATCACCATCATCATACAACAACTATGTCAACCTCGGGTGATGTCAGTGGAGGAAGGACTACGCACAGCCCAAACACACTCACAGCTGCTTACGATCTCATTCATATATCATGCATTCGTCACATCAAACCACTAGTAAAGTCTATAACTTTACTACACATGATCATAGAACCAAAACATCAATGCATATGGAACCAAACAAAATAAAACATTCTCTCTTTCCGGAACTTCACAAAAATCATTTATCTAAAACATCATTAACTAACCCGGGTATAAATAGATTTCTACTTTACCTGGCCAGGTTGATCTTAACTATTCACGAATCACTGTCTTTTCTTTTCCTTTTTTTTCTTTCTTTTCACTGTCACTTTCACAAGCACGACACAACTGCTGCACTGGTCTTGGTCTGCTGGCGCCTGGTCAGGTGAGACTGTTGGCACTGGCGTCGGTCTGTCGATGAAAGTGGCGCTGGCCAAGTATGAGGTCGAACCCCAGTGAAGACAGAACAGTGACTATCAACATCGATCTGTTCTCCTTTCTTTCTTCCTGCATTAACGCATTGCACTCTCTCTCTCTCTCTCTAGTCTGCTCTTATCAAATGGACATGGTTGCTTTCTTTCTTTTTTTTTTCTTCTTTCTTTTCCTCTTCATTAGTTAGCAACTCTCTCCACATCTCTCCTAAGTCCTTCCTCTGCAGACTATCTCGTGCTAATGCCCCCACTTGGTTCTCTCCTCTCCTCCCCTCATCTCTCTGCTCTTCTCTCCTCAGAGATTACACTCAGACCTCTCTCTCTCTGTCTCTCTGTTCGTTTCTCTCTCGTTCCCCGTTCTCTCACTCCCACATCCTTCTTATCCGTTCCGATCTGTCCAAAAGGCGAGTACCATTGGTCAGTATTTTTACCCCTGATACTCGAAGTTGTCTCCCTCTAATTCCATTGGATGTTCAAATCATGCCAGTCATGCCTACACGCCTACTCTCTGGGGTGGTCAATTGGTCATTTAATTGATTAGCTAGATTTCACCCCCACCACGCACTACCTTTCCCCCCTCTCTCCCTTTCCTGCTTTAAACCTGCAACGTCCCGACTAACAATGGCGCTGGTTCCATAAATTGGCTAATGAGCCTGAGTAGGCGCCACGACGTCTGACCAAACTACCGAGACCTGTCGGTCCAGCCACTCAGACTGTCTGCTGTCTCCTTGCTGTGCTTAAATTGGCCAGATGAGACGCATGGAGCCGTCTTTGTGGCGCCAAGATGTCTGCGTTTGGACTTATGTCCAGTTGAAGTGGCCAGCGACGGACCACACTTTGGTTGTGTTGAATTTTGACCGTGACAATTTCCCCCTTGCAAAAGACTATGCACCGCATTGTCTCAAAACAACGGTACAAAAAAGACAACAACCGAATTTGCTGAACCACAGCTACACGTGCAAAGTTTGAAAAATACTTTACAACCAACGTTTATAAATTATAAAATATATCATTAGTGGATACCACTCCAATGAGTTATCATTGACGTGCGCTCTTGCGTATATTTCAACTCATTTTATAACGACCTCTGTGCGCACTTATGCAATTCCCCTACCTGCGGATTTGCCATCCTCTCCTTTCACAATCCTTATGAAAAGCACAATATAGTTTGATCACGATCCATGACACTTCACTGAGGAATCTCCATTCTCACTTATTGCAAATAATGCATTACAACACAAGCGACTGTATGCTCCAAGCATAACTACATTTACATGAACAAATCTCACACAAAAATATGAACCATAGCCAACTGGGAATGAACCTATATCCAATCAACATAACTGTAATCAACACATGTTATCAACAAAGCACCCCGGATATGACTGACTTCCTCTGAGTTGCAGCTTGCTAGACTACACGACTTAAATAGTCAGCTCCGACATTCTGTCGACCTGGGATGTACTGCACTCGATACCTGTAGGCTGCAGTGCCATGCCCAACGCAGAACCCTGCTGTTTTTCAGCTGTGCCTCCTGCAGGAATTTGAGTGGTTGATGATCTGTCTCTATCACGAACTCTTTCCCATACAAGTATATTGTGGAACTTCTGCACGGCCCACACGACAGCTAAACACTCCTTCTCCACCGTTGCGTACCCTTCTTCACACTTTGTCAACTTCCTGCTAGCATAACCTCACAGGGAACTCGACCCCTTCATGCTCCTGCAACAATACCGCACCTATCCCACCGCCTGATGCATCTGTCCGCAACAAAAATGGTTTTGGACATATCTGGTAGCTTCAAGATGGGACGGGAACCTAGTCTTTCCAACACCGTCTGCAATGCTTGCTCTGCAGCTCTGACCACTCGACCACTGCCGGTTTCCCTGCCTTGACCAGTCACTGAGAGGACTCGTGATTGCTGCGAAATTTGGAACAAACTCCCTGTAGAAGCCAATAAAACCTAGCAGACTCCTGACTTCTGTTTTGGTCTTTGGTCTCTCTGAATTCATCATCTCTCTCTACCTTTCCCCTTTCTGCTGCTTTGTGTCGCTTCCGACAACAAAACCAAGGAACTCCAGGCTTGGAAAACCAACCTGGCACTTTGTTGGTCTGGCTGTGAGATTGGCTTGTCTCAGCCTCTCTAGAACTGCTCCTAGCTGCCTCATATGCTCCTCCCATGTCTCGGATGCTATCAGAATGTCATCCATGAAATCACAACGCCTTCCAATCCCGTCAATAACTTCCTCATCATCCGAGAGAAGACTGCAGGCGCGTTGACCATCCCAAAAGGAAGTACTCGCCACTGGTATAGCCCCATAGGAGTGGAGAATGCTGTGACTTCCTTTGAGTCCTCACTCAAGGCTATTTGCCAGTAACCCTTGCTCAGATCTATCCTGGTGAAGTACTGGCTCTTGCTTGTGGCGATCTGAAGCGAACAGGTCTTCCATGTCGGTATGACCTCTGCATCGACCTTGGTGACACTGTTCAGACGTCTATAGTCGACACAGAATCGATGCCACCTGACTTTTTCCTCACTAAGACGACGGGTGCACTATATGATGATTTGGACGGTTCAATCACCCCAAGGTCCAACATCTTTTCTACCTCCTCCCGATCACTTGCTGGTGGCATATGGGATCGGTAGGCTTTCACATGTACGGTTTCTGTGATGTTAACTCCACCGTACATGTCTCTAGAGTTGTCCTGCCTGGTTTAATCAGTCAGGGACGCCCTATACTGTTCTAGGAGCCCCCTAACTTCCTCCTGTCTCCTACTGTCTAGCCCTTCATACAGTGACACATCCCTGTATGACTCTTCTCCTGGAAACTCAGGCAACAAAATCTCCCCTTCTTCTGCTGGTCTCCTTCACCTCCATCAATGATTGCTGCTGCGCCTATGTGCTGAGTCTCACGCTGAATATATTTGCGGAGCAACATTTGCATGGAAAAGTTTTGATTTCCCATTCACATCGATTCGGTATCCTGATCTACCTTTTCAATGATGGTGAATGGTCCCTTCCAATGCATCAGCACTTGTTGTGATCCGTGGGAAGCAGTAACAGGACTTGATCTCCCACCTTGAGGAATTGCTTCCTCACCTTCCTGTCATATTGCTTCTTCTGGACGACCCTAGCCTCCTGCAAACTCTCCCTTGCGACCTTACATGTCTCCTCTAGCCTATTGCGTAAGTCCACCACATACTGATATGTGGTTTTGACTTCTTCGGACTCCTGTTCTCCGGACCACAGCTCTTTGAGAATGCACACTGGTCCCCGAACTGTCCGCCCATACAGCAGCTCAAATGGCGAAAAGCCTGTGCTTTCCTGAGGGGCTTCCCTGTAGGCAAACAGTGCCGCTGGAATGTAGCGGTCCCAATCTGCTGGCCTTTCCTCACAGAGCTTCTTTAAGATGCCCTTTAGCACACCATTGAATCTCTCCACCAAGCCATTGCATTGTGGGTGGTATGGGGTAGTGAGAAGCTGTGTGATCCCTACAGCCTGTTGACCTCCCTCATCACGCCTGAGGTGAACTGTGACCCCCTGTCACTGAGAATTTGTGCTGGCACACCCACGCGAGAAAAGATGTCTACCAGCCCTTCAGCGACCTGTTGCGTATCTACGCCTTTCAATGCAACTGCTTCTGGGTATCTGGTCGCGTAGTCCCACGAGCGTCAACACATACCTGTGCCCACCTTTGGAACAGGGCGCGATTGGGCCGATCAGGTCAACAGCCACCCTCCTGAATGGTGTGTCAATTAAAGGAGGCTGTTTAAGAGGCGCCTTCCTCTTCACCCCTCTTGTGCTGACTTTGACACACGTCACATGACATGCAGAAACGCTTGATGTTCTGCCATTGCTCCTGGCCAATGAAAGTCATCAAAGATTCGGTCAGCTGTTTTGCTGGTGCCGAGATGACCCGCCATGAGCGACTCGTGACCCACTGACATGACAGTGTCACGATAACCTGCTGGTACCTCTAACTGAGTGGTCACCTTACCTGTCTTCCCCTTGGTGAACACTCGGTACAACAGCCCGCCTTTCACAAGAAACTCTGTCTCACCCCCTCTAACCTCCTGTTTCTCTCCACCTCTTGCCAACTCCCAAGACTTCACGAGCGAAGGTCTTGTTTCCTGCGCTGCCCTAAACTCATCAGGCGACACATCTATGCCTGACTTCCTTGCCGAACGACTAACGGTTTATCAACCTTTTCCTCCTTCTTGCTCCGTGTTAAACTGCTGCCCCTGTAGCAGTACAACAACTCAGGATCCCCTGGATCCCTTGCCCCTGGAATATTTCCAATGATCAAATCATGAAGGGGTTTCCCATCACCAACGCAGACAACTCGCCTGAGAAGTAAGGGTACGTACTTCTATCTTAGCAACTGGAAACTCCCTCACAGTGCCATCGATTAGAGTACAGGTCTGGATTTGCCCTGTCAAATCCCCTTTACCGACCAGCGTTGTTCTCACTACACCCGCATGAACAACCAGTGTCTCGTAACACTTTCACCCTCTGCTGGCCAATCCACCCTTCTTCCACTGGTAAACGAACCACTCAGCCTAGTGCCCTCCATCCCTGACACTGACTGCTGTCCAGTGCTAGCCATAGCTGCACTCCAACCCTCTTCAGACTGATTCCCTTTTGGTTCCACTGCAGGTCGTTTCCCTTGACGACCCTTATCCACCTCTTGCAAGGCTGCTGCCTTCTGGAACCTCATGCGACAATCCCTCGCCACATGTCCCTTCTTGTGACAAATGAAACACCTAATGTCCCTTTGCCCTTCCTTCTGCCCCACCACTGGTTTGCAGACTTTGCAGAAAACTCCCCTAGTCTCCTTGCACTCTTCTCACCTGTGCCTAACACCTGTTTCTCCTGCACCTTAGTGCCCAAACGTGCCTCTCTATACACCTCTGGCGAACTTCAACAACTCCCCTGCTGTCTCTGGCTGTCTCTCTTTCAAATGTATGGTTAATTCAGGGCCGCAACCTGACAAAACTGTTCCTCAATAACTAGCTCTTTCAATTCAGCGAACTCCTTCTTCGTACCGCTCAACTCTAACCACTTCTCAAAATAGTGATCCAAACGTGCACCAAACTGAGTGTACGTCTCACCTGCTTGTAATTTAGCTGAACGAAATTTCTTCCTGAACCCCTCCTCTGTGAGGTCAAATCCTTTCATCAATGATCCTTCACAGCACCGAAATCAGACTGTTGTTCTGCTGGTAACGCAGTAAAAATCTGTAATGCCTTACCCGTCAGTAACGCTGACAAAATGACTGCCCACTCTTCTGAAGGCAAACCCTGACTGGTCGCAAACGTTTCGAAACGACTGATGTATGCATCAATCGAATCGGTTCCTTCAGAGAATTTTGGCAACTTGGGTCGGGGAGCATAGCTGCGCACAGAGTCACTGGAAAGTGAGCTACCATCCTCGTGTGTCTCCCTTGTATTCTTCACTTTCTCCAACTCTAATTGAACCTTTAATCTTTCTGTCTCCTGCGCTTCCCTTATTCTTCTGTCTCCTGCGTTTCTTTTATCATTGTTAGCCTGAATCCTTAATTTTTCTGTTTCCTGCTTCATTCTTTCTGTCTCCTGCGTCTCGCTAGCTTTATATCTTTCCTGCTCTGCTATTTCTACAGCGACACGTCGTCTTTCTGCTCGCTCATCCCTTTCCAATCTTTTGCTGGTTTTCAACGAATGCTCGCAACCTTCTCCCGAATAGCCTAAATCACAGCGACGCTCACAAGTTGTTCAATAGGGTGTTCTTTTCTTCCGCCATTTATCTTCTTTTTTTTTTTTTTTTTTTTTTTTTTTTTTGAAACAAGTTTTTAAACTACTACGACAGCCAAACTGGTGGTTACCGACACAGTGACGCAATAGCACAATCCTATGAATGAATAAAAATTAGCTTGGGACAACGTAGTTAGTTTTTATAAGACGCCCAGCGCCTGACCCAACTATGAGAGCGAATTATAGGCAATCTGTGCGAAATAAGTACCTGGGCTGAAATGCCAACCCTAGTATTCACTATTTTGGGAAGCAATGCCAAGCCTAGTATTTAACTTCTTGGGACATACAGTAAGACATCCCCTTGTCTTAGGATTACAATACTTGAATCCCACCCCGCTTCCCCTCTGAGAAGTTGAACAATTATAATAAATGGGCCAGAATACCTGGCAAGCTCGCCAATAAATTGTCAACCTCGGTGATGTCAGTGGAGGAAGGACTAGCGCACAGGGCCCCAAAAACACTCACAGCCCTTTCTTACGACTCATTCATATATCATGCATTCGTCACATCAAACCACTAGTAAAGTCTATAACTTTACTACACATGATCATAGAACCAAACATCAATGCATATGGAACCAAACAAAATAAAACATTCTCTCTTTCCGGAACTTCACAAAAATCATTTATCTAAAACATCATTAACTAACCCGGGTATAAATAGATTTCTACTTTACCTGGCCAGGTGATCTTAACTATTCACGAATCACTGTCTTTTCTTTTCCTTTTTTTTTCTTTCTTTTCACTGTCACTTTCACAAGCACGACACAACTGCTGGCACTGGTCTTGTCTGCTGGCGCCTGGTCAGGTGAGACTGTTGGCACTGGCGTCGGTCTGTCGATGAAAGTGGCGCTGGCCAAGTATGAGGTCGAACCCCAGTGAAGACAGAACAGTGACTATCAACATCGATCTGTTCTCCTTTCTTTCTTCCTGCATTAACGCATTGCACTCTCTCTCTCTCTCTTCTAGTCTGCTCTTATCAAATGGACATGGTTGCTTTTCTTTTCTTTTTTTTTCTTCTTTCTTTTCCTCTTCATTAGTTAGCAACTCTCTCCACATCTCTCCTAAGTCCTTCCTCTGCAGACTATCTCGTGCTAATGCCCCCACTTGGTTCTCTCCTCTCCTCCCCTCATCTCTCTGCTCTTCTCTCCTCAGAGATTACACTCAGACCTCTCTCTCTCTGTCTCTCTGTTCGTTCTCTCTCGTTCCCCGTTCTCTCACTCCCACATCCTTCTTATCCGTTCCGATCTGTCCAAAAAGGGCGAGTACCATTGGTCAGTATTTTTACCCCTGATACTCGAAGTTGTCTCCCTCTAATTCCATTGGATGTTCAAATCATGCCAGTCATGCCTACACGCCTTACTCTCTGGGGTGGTCAATTGGTCATTTAATTGATTAGCTAGATTTCACCCCCACCACGCACTACCTTCCCCCTCTCCCTTTCCTGCTTTAACCTGCAACGTCCGACTAACAATGGCGCTGGTTCCATAAATTGGCTAGATGAGCCTGAGTAGGCGCCACGACGTCTGACCAAACCTACCGAGACCTGTCGGTCCAGCCACTCAGACTGTCTGCTGTCTCCTTGCTGTGCTTAAATTGGCCAATGAGACGCATGGAGCCGTCTTTGTGGCGCCAAGATGTCTGCGTTTGGACTTATGTCCAGTTGAAGTGGCCAGCGACGGACCACACTTTGGTTGTGTTGAATTTTGACCGTGACAAACTACTAGTACTACCGCTACTACCACCACCCTTAATACTACTGCCACCACAACTAGCACTACTACTACTACAACCACCAATGCCATACATGAAAATACTACGTGATAACTGTCATATTTGCTGATAACTCCACTGATAAGAAGCATTATAGTCCTATAATCCAGCCACCAAAGAAGTCAGTGAGTCAATATATAATCTGCGTATTTTGAATGCTTTTTCAATGTACATAGACAGCCTTGTATTTAATTAATTGTTTGCAGATGAAAGGAGCATCGTAAGTTTGAACACAGATGGCTGTCTGAAACATTTAGAAGGAACATACCGTTGCCTTAAGTCGTTATAATGAGGGGCATTGTAAAAACAAAGTGCACTTCATTCTCAGTTAGGTCAATACAAAAAGGACAAGACAGATCATATTATTCAAGTATCTTCGAAAACGGAATTTGTGTACTTTTAATGGAGATACTCCAAGTCTTAATCTGATCAAACTTATTCTGGCCTTCAAGTGATTTACATTAATCAGATAAGGAGGTAGTGCTAATTCACTCTTTAACGTTCTAAAGAACTGAAAACGTTCACTTTGCAATGGGTCTGTGGACCACTTCTGTTTAAATCGTTGATAATACTAGTTTTTAGTGAACAGATAACTATTTTAGTTTCTTGATTTTCCCATACCTCGCCTAACCCATGCCTATATAGGAAAAAGCATATTGTCGAAGCCCATGTGTTATTATTATTATTATTATTATTATTATGATAATGTAGCAACCTTTGATAAGCTTTATATGGTAAACGATGACTGGGCATTTGCAGAATTCTTAACCAGTATTGAATAGTTCTGAGCTGGAAATTGACTTGCAATGCGTAACGTCCCAGCTCCCCATAAACCATCAAATTTGGGGTTCTTACGCTAACATTTAGGAATCTTTTCAATGCAAAGAGATGAATCTTTTCCAAAATATCAACATTGCTCGTTAGACCCCACACCTCAGCACCATAACTAAGTATGGGCTGGATCTGGGCATCAAACAGCTTGAACATTATAACGGGGGACTTTTCACCCAGAGACCATAGAAGCCTGATATTTTGTATCACTTTGCGTTTAGCCTTGCTAGCCATAGCATTAAAACTGTGCGTAAAGGACAACCTTGTTGAAAGAATAATTCCTAGGTCCCTGTACATGTTCAACACAGTCATCTTGGAACGCCCATACAACCATTGCTCTTTATCTGGTAGATAGCCACCATTTCTAAATACCACTACATTTCATTTACTTAAATTAACTGTAAAACCAAGCTTTATTGCCGATAATAAAATCATGTCATCTGCAAACATCAGAATAACAAGTTCTAAGAAATCTGGTAAGAGCTGAAGCCCGTGTTTAGGGGAGAGAGAGAGAGAGAGAGAGAGAGAGAGAGAGAGAGAGAGAGAGAGAGAGAGAGAGAGAGAGAGAGAGAGAGAGAGAGCGATTACGGTTTCTTCCCGCATCCTCTCGACGATCGTCCTTTCGTGACCGGGTTCCCTTTTCTAAATAACCGATCTCTTTTCTCACCTCCTGCTCCAGGGCCACAGGCTGTTCCAGGGGCAGGTGATGATGGGGCCGTAGTCAGTGATTATCCACGCTTCCAGTTGTTGTTGTTTTTCTGATAGGAGGCCACCTCTCGGCCTTCTTTCAGCAACGGGATAATATAACTGAACGAAAAATTACTCTTTGTGGTGAAGGCCTGAAGATTCACTTTTCTTCCCCCATTCTTTGACGACGTCGCCAGTTTGGACCAAAATTCCGGCCGACCTTGAAAAGCGGAGGTTCTTCTAATAGAAGTCTTTACTATGATCAAGAAGGGTGCAATGTCAGAAGTGCCTCTTCCTTGTTTCCGCCCCCCCCCCCCCCCCCCCCCCATTCTCCATGCTTCTTCCTCCCCATCATTTTTTTTTGGTTCCAAAGAAGAACAGAAAGTGACGGCCTATAACAGATCTGAGCAGACAAAACCTGCACTTTTTACTGCCAAAGTTCTCTATGAAAACAGTTCCCAAGTTTCGAGCTTTGATCGATCCGGGGGATCGGGCCGTACATCTGGATCTGTCAGATGCATATCCCACCTCCCAAAGTTTTGCTGTTCAAGGGAAGGTGTCTTACCTCCCTTTCAACCTGTCCCTCAGCGTGCGGTTTTTCACGAGGATTACGGCCACAGCTAAGGCTTACGTGTGTTGCAATGCCATTGCCTTGTCCTCCAGTGACCTGGACGATCTGTTACAGAAATATCAGGACCCTTCTGGTCTGTGTGGGGAGTTGGCAGTTTTGGAGCAGACTCTCTCCCTTCGCGGGTTTGTAGTCAATCTCAAGAAGTCAGACAGAGTTCAGTCAGAGCGATTCATTTACCCGAGGGTGCATTTCCTTAGGAACGTCGATTTGGTACTTTTTTTTTGCATCCCAGAGCAGAGGAAATTCAATTGTTTGCTGTGTCCCTTTTTCAGCCCCTTTCTGCCACCTCTCCCAGCATTTCAGACCATGATCGGTCTTGCCACGATGGCCGCAATGCTAATTCATTTGGGCCGCATACATTTGCGTACTCTGTAAGAGCATTGAGCGGTGTTTGATCACAAGCCACGGGCTCTTGGGACATTTCTCTTGATCCATCCTTCGCCTTGGCGCTACAACTTTTACGGGCACTTGATTGGCCGGCATACATGTTCGTCTCTTTCTTCCTCCATCATCGCACATGTTTTGCGCCGCCACATGCAAGACAGGCTGGGGTGTCCAGCGCTGCACTTTCTTCATGAAGTGCAACAGTCAATGGGGGGAATTGGGGATATTGAATCACATCAGAATGCTCGAAATGCTCGCCTTTCGCAACTGGTCACAGATTCGAGAAGGCTGTACCCTCACGGTCCGCTCAGTCAACTCAATATGTGTTGGCCTTCTTGAAGAACTGGGAAGGGACTCATCCAGCTGCCTGAACGATCTGACCATCTTTTTTCTCCTGTTCAGGCATTCCTTGAGGTTCCCTGTCCTGGTAAAGTAAATCCCTGGCAAGCTGAATGTACTGGCAGATTCTCTGTCCAGGAAGAAACGGGTCCTGCCTTCAGAATAGAAATTCAACAGGTCTGTCTTTCATGCTGTTTGTTAGTCGTTAGGGGCCTCCTCATAATAGTCCTGTTTGTCACCAGTTGGAAACACCAGCTTCGGCGTCGTCCCTTTAATTCCAGACCCAACAGCCTTTGCTGTGGATGATCTGGCGATCCCTTCAGTGGGGATGTTCGCGTTTGCGTTTACCTCCTCCATTCTCACCCTGGCTCTTCTAGAAAAATAAAGTTTCTCGTTTTGGCGAGGAGCATCACCATTCATCACGATCCTCAAGCAACAACAACAAAATCAATCAATCAATCAATCAATCAATAAATTAATATATAAATAAGTAAAAACGGAGAGCGAGGAGATAGCTGTACTCAACCACAAAAGCAGAAAACGAGATCATTTCATCCCGCTGCCAAATAAGCTTCGCTGATTGCCGTTAAATGTCGTTATTAATGCAGTGTAGTCACTCTTACCTTCCATTTCTTTGGTTGATGTCTTCAACCGTACATGTCCTGTACTCTATCTGCGTAAGGTCATATATCATCCACTCTCACGGCTAGAAACTCCTGTAGATAGCAAAGCGACATTTAAAATGGAATGGTGAGCGTTCCTCTTGTTTCCCAAACTGTTTGGCACTCACTGCCTCCCACCCCACGAAACTAGCTCACTTTATCTCTTCTGAAAGCACAGCTAAACCCTATATTTTCAGCCAAGCATTTGGAACAACGCTGTTCTCCACATCGTGTATACACAGGGATTTCTGTAGTAAGATTACTGTTGTATGTGAATGGATGAAGATATAAATGGTGCATGAAAGTAGAGCGAGTAGTTTGCAACTAGAATTGCGCTATACAAATACTATTTAGTAGCAGCAGTAGTTGGTGTTGTAGTAGTAGCAGTAGCAGTAGCAGTAGTAGTAGTAGTAGTAGTTGCTGTTTGGTAACCAAGCCACCCTCATTGCCCCTCTAGAGAAGAGTCACAAAGGGTGAACAAACCTAGCAGAGGACCTTCGGAAATTCAAGGGCAAGATTCCTTCACAGTCATCTTTGGGCTGACGTCCAGCTTCCATCTGGTCACAACGACCTTCACCATAGAATAGGCAAAGAACCTTTCGCTCAAAACCAGTATTACACAATCCAGGCCCGAGAATTCAGTTAGAATTTTATTTTTTTTTGGTCGGCTGAAAAGATTTTTTTTTTCTTCTCTATCATAGACTCTGCAGGTCTTTTGCAAGGTTAAGGATCAAAAGTCTGATTTAGAATCCTCCAGAACACTCAAAAAAACACATTGTTGCTTCCCATTTAACAACACACATTCACAAGACCATGGCGTGAAGTTAGGTCACAGGGTCATTTCACCAGCCACTGCAGGTCAGCTTGCCATACAAGAAAGCGGGGAGGGGGGTGAGATGGATGAAACTCCTCCCAAATGAAGTGAGGAACCAGGACGCCATACCTGACACATGACGTTGACCACAAAGACATGACAGCAAGCGGGGCTGGATAAAGCACATTCCCAGTCTAGATTATATGTTCGAAATCATACATTATAGATATTGTTTATTTTCCTTTTTTGTTTGTTTCTACTTGTGTTTGTTTTTACTCTTATCGAGGGTCAGAGGGAACGAGTGGCCAAGACCGGTAGATAAATGGTATGAGTGAATAATATTTCTTGTGATCAATTATTTTAACAATGCAGAACTTTTGTTATAAAAAAAAGAGAAACAACAACAACAGCAGCAACACTATAGGCCATTCCCCATACACGAAACTGTGGCAGGTGGCAGGTGACAGCAGGCGAACACCTGCTGGGCTCTCTAGCAGCTCCCACTCCACTGCGTCAACGCTGAGAGTTAGGGTGTGTTCCAGTTAACCGTTCTCACAGGCAAAGGGGGGGGGGGGGGGGAGGGGGGCAGAACCCGATTGTGGGAATAGAAATGCTGACAGCAATGCCTCACACACATACACTCACTCACTCACACACACACACACACACACACACACGCACACACGCACACATGCACGCACGAACGCACACACACACACACACACACACACACACAACACACACACACACACACACACACACACACACACACACACACACACACACACACGCGCGCGCGCGCGCGCGCGCGCATGCATTCACACACACACACACACACACACACACACACACACACACACACACACACACACACACACACACACACACACACACACACACACACAGCCCTTTTCCTAATTTCTGACTTGCATTTACAGTTTCCGACGAGAACATTCCTTTCCATTCATTTCCCAAATGAAAATGATTCACCATTGCCTCTGACCATAAAGAGAAACATGTGCTATTTATTCCTCGAGCAATGCAGGGAAAAAGGTTCTTGAGTGAGACTAATCGAATCGATTATATCCAGATCCCCATCGACAGTGGCTAATGCTAACACTGACAGTAAATCAAAAGACGCAGCAAGCAAAGCAGGTGGAGCAGTCCTGCAGTCGAGGAAAGCTAGAATCAAAGTCTGCCCTCTCAAGAAAGCCCTCCACCAGTTACAAGACGGAAGCTGAACTTCAGAGGATGACAGCCACATTGATGACAGAGGGAATTAAAAGGAACATGTGAGAAAGCAATCATATTGTGCAATACACGGCCAGCTCTACAACCATCTGGCAACCCTGAAAACGAGAAGTAAAACGACCATACTTCTGTCATGCCTGCTTTGAGAAAATCACTGACACTAGAACCCAGTGACTTCTTTTCTCAGACAATAACATAACCGAGACTGAGTCCACAGACCCAACATGAAAAGAAGGAAAATACAGCAGGGGAAAGACAAGATCCATACAATGTTGATGCAGAAATTAAAATCTTGATGGAAAGCAAAAGTCAAAGTAGCTTCAGCAACGCCAGGATGTGGCAGTAAATCCACCTGTTTCCGGGTCTCACGCTTGAACGTGACCTCTTCAGAATCTGGAAATGAAATGAGGCAGGGAGGAGTAAGCAATAAACAGTAAACAAGTAGGGTATGTTTTGCTCCCATAAGAAAACCTAACACAGGGTAACTTTTATTCAAGACTGGCACAGCCTTTTAAACTTGAATAAAGTCAGACAAATATATAGACGAACAATCTAATAGTGGGGGAAAAAAACAAACGCAGGCCAACAACTCAACTGTCTTCATAGTAATGACTTGGCAAAGATTTAGACTTAAGGGGGGGGGGGGGGGGGGGGGGGGGTGGAGTTTGAAGATGGAGAAACTGGTAACATGACATTAAGAAACCATGTTACAGATATGAAAACTCTTCACTGGCTGCATGAGGAAACCATCGCAATCCCTTTTGAAGGCAGATGTATTTGTATTGCCTACTCCGAGGCCTTTCGTCCGCTGGATCGGAACTCATCAGGAGACACGGCTGGTTGTGTCTGCGCTCCTGGCGTCAAATAGAGATACACCACAGTCCATAATACCGTGGTGTTCTCACCACCAAGGGTGCAAAAAAGAATCCAATAGCATCCCCAAAGCAGCCAGTGAAGGTAGTAAATGAAACCAAACGAAAGTGTCGGGAGGAAAAAAGTTGCTGAAAAACTAAAGACATTATGCAAATAGTTATAAAATGTAGGGGACAATCTTTGAGCCCACGCTTGAGGATCCACCCAAGGATGCAAAGGAGATAAAAAAGACAAACACACAGACGGACAGAAACAAATACAAATAACCTCAATTTAATCGAAACGAAATTGGAAATGAAATGAGGCAGGGAACAGTAAACAATAAACAGTAAACAAGTGGGGTAACGTTTGCTCCCATAAGAAAACCTAACATAGAGTAACTTTTATTCAAGACTGGCACAGCCTTTTAAACTTGAATAATGTCAGACAAATACATAGACGAAGAATCCAAAAGTGGAGGAACAAAAACAAGCGCAGGCCAACAACTGAACTGTCTTCATAGTAATGACTTGGCAAATATTTGGACTTAAGGAGGGGGAGGGGGGGGGGTGCAGAGTTTGAAGATGGAGAAACTGGGAACATGAAATTAAGGAACTATATTACAGATAATAAAACTCTTCACTGGCTGCATAAGGGAACCATCACAATCCCTTTTGAAGGTATTTGTATTACCTGCTCCGAGGCCTTTCGTCCGCTGGATCGGAAGTCATCAGGGAGACACGGCTGGTTGGGGCTGCTCTCCTGGCGTCAAATAGACACACACAGTCCATAAAACCGTGGTGTTCTCACAACCAAGAGTGCAAAAAGAATCCAATAGTACCCCCAAAGCAGCCAGTGAAAGATAGTAAATGAAACCAAACGAAAGCGTAGGGAGAAAAAAGTTGCTGAAAAACTTAAGACATTATGCGAATAGTATAAAATGTAGGGGACAATCTTTGAGCCCACGCTTGAGGATCCACCCAAGGATGCAAGGGAGATAAAAAAGACAAACACACAGACGGACAGAAACAAATACAAATGACCTCAATTTAATCGAAACGAAATTGGAAATGAAATGAGGCAGGGAACAGTAAACAATAAACAGTAAACAAGTGGGTAACTTTTGCTCCCATAAGACACCCCCCCTCCCCCTCCTTAAGTCCAAATCTTTGCCAAGTCATTACTATGAAGACAGTTGAGTTGTTTGCCTGCGCTTGTTTTTTCCCCCACTATTAGATTGTTCGTTTATGTATTTGTCTGACTTTATTCAAGTTTAAAAGGCTGTGCCAGTCTTGAATAAAAGTTACTCTGTGTTACGTTTTCTTATGGGAGCAAAAGTTACCCCACTTGTTCACTGTTTATTGTGACCTCTTCAGGTTAAGGCATCGCATCTCTACAAAGTTCCATACAGGGAGTAACCCACGTGAGTCCCTGCAGCGTGTCGTTTGCAGAATACCTGTAAACCTGGGAAATTAAAAAAAAATCTTGAATGAAATAGTGACAGCCTCTGCCACACATATTCTTATTCCAAGAGATCTTGTCACCACTGGTTATTTATCAGAAAGTGGCAAATGTCATTAGAGCCATCAGCCTTTCGAGCTGATCGTCCAGCAAAGAACACTTTTCTGTTTTGGTTTTGTGTTTCCTTAGAAAAAGTGACAACAATAGACAAATTCCAGAGAGGTTGCATTTTTAATGAATGTTATTCACTGTTCGTGATCTTAGTCACAATATAGAAACATTAATATCAGATTAATTTAACGATTACTATAAGGTTATTTATATCTATCTGTCTATCAATCTATCAATCTATCTATCTGTCTGTCTGTCTGTCTATGTATCTGTCTGTCTGTCTGTCTATGTATCTGTCTGTCTGTCTGTCTATGTATCTGTCTGTCTGTCTATGTATCTGTCTGTCTGTCTGTCTATGTATCTGTCTGTCTGTCTGTCTGTCTATGTATCTGTCTGTCTGTCTGTCTGTCTATGTATCTGTCTGTCTGTCTGTCTAGGTATCAGTCTGTCTGTCTGTCTAGGTATCAGTCTGTCTGTCTGTCTATGTATCAGTCAGTCTGTCTATGTATCAGTCTGTCTATGTGTCAGTCTGTCTATGTGTCAGTCTGTCTATGTGTCAGTCTGTCTATGTGTCAGTCTGTCTATGTGTCAGTCTGTCTGTCTGTCTATGTGTCAGTCAGTCTGTCTGTCTATGTGTCAGTCAATATGTCTGTCTATGTGTCAGTCAGTCTGTCAGTCTATGTGTCAGTCAGTCTGTCAGTCTATGTGTCAGTCTGTCTATGTGTCAGTCTGTCTATGTGTCAGTCAGTCTACGTGTCAGTCAGTCTACGTGTCAGTCAGTCTGTCTGTCTACGTGTCAGTCAGTCTACGTGTCAGTCAGTCTGTCTGTCTATGTGTCAGTCAGTCTATGTGTCAGTCAGTCTATGTGTCAGTCAGTCTATGTGTCAGTCAGTCTGTCTGTCTATGTGTCAGTCAGTCTATGTGTCAGTCAGTCTGTCAGTCTATGTGTCAGTCAGTCTGTCTGTCTATGTGTCAGTCTGTCAGTCTATATGTCAGTCAGTCTATGTGTCAGTCAGTCAGTCAGTCTATGTGTCAGTCAGTCTATGTGTCAGTCAGTCTGTGTGTCAGTCAGTCTGTGTGTCAGTCAGTCTGTGTGTCAGTCAGTCTGTGGTCTGTGTGTCAGTCTGTGTGTCAGTCAGTCTGTGTGTCAGTCAGTCTGTCAGTCTGTGTCAGTCAGTCTGTCAGTCTATGTGTCAGTCAGTCTATGTGTCAGTCAGTCTGTCAGTCTATGTGTCAGTCAGTCTATGTGTCTGTCTAGGTGTCTATGTGTCAGTCAGTCTATGTGTCTGTCTAGGTGTCTATGTGTCTGTCAGTCTATGTGTCAGTCAGTCAGTCAGTCAGTCAGTCTGTCTGTGTGTCAGTCAGTCAGTCAGTCAGTCTGCTGTCAGTCAGTCAGTCAGTCTATGTGTCAGTCAGTCTGTCAGTCAGTCAGTCTATGTGTCAGTCAGTCTGTCAGTCACTCTGTTTATGTGTCAGTCAGTCTGTCAGTCAGTCTGTATATGTGTCAGTCAGTCTGTCAGTCAGTCTGTCTATGTGTCAGTCAGTCTGTCAGTCAGTCTGTCTATGTGTCAGTCAGTCTGTCAGTCAGTCTGTCTATGTGTCAGTCAGTCTGTCAGTCAGTCAGTCTATGTGTCAGTCAGTCAGTCAGTCAGTCAGTCTATGTGTCAGTCAGTCTGTCAGTCTATGTGTCAGTCAGTCAGTCTATGTGTCAGTCAGTCTATGTGTCAGTCAGTCAGTCAGTCAGTCAATGTGTCAGTCAGTCAATGTGTCAGTCAGTCAGTCAATGTGTCAGTCAGTCAGTCAGTCAATGTGTCAGTCAGTCTATGTGTCAGTCAGTCAGTCAGTCTATGTGTCAGTCAGTTAGTCTATGTGTCAGTCAGTCAGTCAGTCAGTCAGTCAGTCAATGTATCAGTCAGTCAGTCAGTCAGTCAGTCAGTCTATGTGGCCGTCAGTCTATGTGTCAGTCAGTCAGTCTATGTGTCAGTCAGTCAGTCTATGTGTCAGTCAGTCAGTCAGTCTATGTGTCAGTCAGTCTATGTGTCAGTCAGTCTATGTGTCAGTCAGTCAGTCAGTCTGTCTGTCTGTCTGTCTGTCTATGTGTCTGTCTGTCTATGTGTCTGTCTGTGTGTCTGTCTGTCTGTGTGTCTGTCTATGTGTCTGTCTGTCTGTCTGTCTATGTGTCTGTCCGTCTGTCTGTCTATGTGTCTGTCTGTCTGTCTGTCTGTCTATGTGTCTCTATGTCTGTCTGTCTATGTGTCTCTCTTTCTGTGTATGTGTCTCTCTGTCTGTCTCTCTGTCTGTCTATGTGTCTGTCTGTCTCTCTGTCTGTCTCTCTGTCTGTCTGTCTCTCTGTCTGTCTGTCTGTCTGTTTGTCTATATATGTCAACTTATGTTTAATACATACATACGTGCGTACTTACTTTCATGTATGCATACGTACATACACATATACGTACATAGAACGAACAAACGAGCGAACGAAAATTTTTTTAAAAAAATAAATGTTGTTTTGTCTTGTGACTCGTTTGTCCACGTTCTCTGGGCGGTTCGCTAACATTTATTTAAGATTTGTTTAGATTTCCGCCTGCAGTCGTCTCGCTTTGCAACTAGAAAATTTATTTGTCCAGGGTAATGAGATAAACAAATACACATGCTTTGTTCCACCCAGCCCCGAGGGAAAAAACAACACAAAGAAAAACGAAAAAACATGCAAGTCATTATAGCAGCAACAGAGTAAAATGTGGACACACAAATCAATAAATAGACTATTACAAAAATGACTAACACTACAAACACAGATAACTGAATCCTGCATGCATGTACAGGTGTACAGGTGCACACACACACACACACACACACACACACACCAAAACGCGCGCGCGCGCACTTAATAATGGGAGGGATGGGTATGGGGCAATTTGTCTTCTGACAAAAGGAATAAAGAAAGAAATAGTAATAAAGAGAGAGAGAGAGAGAGAGAGGAGAGAGAGAGAGAGAGAGAGAGAGAGAGAAAGAGAGACAGACAGACAGACAGACAGACAGACAGAGAGGGAGAGCTGCATACAAATTTAGGTAAAAGTGTTTGTTATTCATTTTTAATGAACTTGTTATGATTTCACTTTTTTTTTAATAGATTTTACTCTTCCCCTGTATTGGCTCCCCTTTTTAAGGTAATGCTTGGGATTTCAAAAATTTTCAGAATTTTTTCTTCCCTTATGTTTGCTCCTCTTTCAGAGGCCAGAGTCCACAGATAAAACAGTGGGTTAAGAGCTGAGCTGAGTGGTAAGAGGAACACAACCATGTTGTCATGAATCTTGTCTAATAAAGTAATACCACTTGAGGACACTATCGTCACCAAACCTAAGGAACACCAACAGACTGCATACGTGACAACGTGAATTCTGATCAGGTTGGCTGATGACAAGAGTGACCTGTTTGTGGGTTTGAGTAAAACCCTGTACTTTGGCATTCGTAGATGCATCACAATTTGACAAACTACCAACAGTAAACATATTATAGCATTGTTAGCTACAATCCCTTTGAACCACTTGAATCCTTGATAAGAGTTGTAGCGTTGAAATAACGCCAGACGGCACAGTCCAGACTGGCCGGACAGACCCAGTGTGACAGTCCAGGAAGAAAAGGTATTAGAGACAAAAAGATTCCACCAAGCCAAATTACTGCACAAATTACGAGTGGTGAGTAATGACTGAACCTCCACGTAGTGTTGGGGAGACAGAGAAGCATGGTGTGATCCATCGTGGTGAAGAGAACTATAAAAAACTGACACCTCACTGGACAAAAAGAACAGAAAACCACCGACCCTGCAAATCACACTGTTGGTCCACGTTTCTTCAAGCTTGATATACTCTTCTGAAAATATTTTGTTCGCTATCAATGTAATCCAGATATGAATTCCCATACACATGTCAGCAGTCTGCAGATGGATAATGGTCCTTAAGAATTTACTTCCAAAGACTTCTTTTACGCTGACAGTAAATACAGGCAATAAGTATACTATTACATTCATAATCGTAGCTGACGCAAAAACTACCCAAAAGAAAACCACATGCAGTTTAGATTGTAACAAATAGCCACATGAAGGCAGAACAGCGTGAGGTGCTGAACAGTGTCTTTCACCTGACTGTTCAGCAAACAGAATCTCGCAGCAAAACCTGTAGTCTGAAGAAAAAATCTGTCTTAAACGATAGGACTTTGAAAACAAATCAAAGGGAAAGCTGTCGACTGTGGTCCCTTTTAAGTCTAACTCAGTCAGCTGAGGCATGCTTCGAAACCCTTCCAATCCGACTGTGTCCATGGAAGTAAAGGACAAATTCAAATATTTTAGATCGTAAAAATATACAGATATTTTATCATCAAGTAAATCAATACCCGTGTTCGAGACATCCACTCGTTCAAGAACATACAGAACGAAATTCCGAAGTTTATTTCTCATCCTCTGTAAAGGGTTATTGGATAGGAACATCGTTTTTAATTTTGGTAGCTCAATGAAAACAGTTGCATCAAGTGCTTTCAGATTGTTGGAATCAAGGTCAAGATACTGCAGGTTGTTGAGTTTAACACCTGAGATATTATCCACAGAGCAGTAGGACAGACTCAGATGATTGAGATAAACGCTTGTTGTGAAATCAGTCATCAACATTCCTGAGCCTTGTGCGTCCAGGTAGCGAAGCTGAGGGTAGAGATCAGCTGCAAATGATTTCCTGCATAGGAAAGAATGACCTCGACAGTAGCAGGTTTCAGGACAGATTAAGCCGCACAAAAGTTCATCATCATGCAGAGGACACTGAGCTAATCCATCACAGAGGTGATCTTCATGCACACACACTTTGGAATTTCTGCACTGATAATAAGAAGGGCATGCAACTGTCTCGCAGTTTTGTTCATCTTCGCCATACACACAGTCATTCAATTCATTGCATCGGGTGTAGACAGGGAGACAGTACAACCACTCAGTTGTGCATCGATAATGAGTGTCTGGGCAAGATTCATCCCCGTTCATTACCTGTTCAGTGAAGTAACCAGTGCCGTCTAAGTTGATGTACAACGATTGCACTGACACTTTACTTTTCCGGGGCGAGGATAATGCTGTTGCTTCTTCTGGACAACCGAACTCATCGGCATCATCCAAGCAGTCGGAAAATTCATTGCAGCGCTGACCACGCAATGCACACTGAGAGTTTGAGCACAGATGCCCATTACATGACGGATGTTCAAAAAACGACTCATCACTGTTATCAGGACAATCCTGCCTAAAATCACAAACAAAAGTGTGATGTATTGTTGCAGGGACATCATCACATTTAAACATGGTGTATGTATTTGCACTCATTTTAATACGAGAGGTCGTGTCTGAATTGGGGCTACTACTAATGTTTACAGCCTCGCGAAACTGTGGAAGCGACATTTTCCTACAGTTATTGTTAGAGAACAAAAATGCGTGTGTCACCTGCTTATTTGGGCAAGCAAGTACAAACTGTTGAGTGTTTGTGAGGATAAAATTAGGAACACGCCAACGAGCTAAAACTGTTTGGGAAGGAATAATTATGGACACATTATTCGCAATTTCACATAGTGTGGAGTATGTCTGCCATACTCTCTCAATCCTGAGGCTTGTGGAAAGTACCATCGTTTCCAGTATACCTAATTTGCTTATCCTTGAAGAACGATATTCAGATTCTAAGAGGAAATGATCCATATTGTAGATCAGCGTGTCGTCCGACCATTTACGAAATTTACCATACATAAATGGTACTGTGTACCAGCCCGACGCATACCCAAAATATGTGTAGAAATATGCATAACCTTTTACAATGGATGCAAAATCATCTTGCTCTCCTCTTGCTTTTATTGAAGCCAATTTGCCACGCAGTTCTCCACACTTATATTCGTAGAAAGAAAACACCGAGACCTCTTCTGCTTTGAGCAATTTCAAACATTTGTTGTGTGAAGCCACCAGACCCTTGCAGGAAGGAGTGCTGAAGGGACAGTGTTCTGTTTCATCTCTTCCATCGGCACACTCCGTCTTCAGATTACAGTCCAGATGGTCCTGAAAGTGAGAATAATGAGCCACGGAACAATTGAACAAACCACCAGACAACTTGCTAGGTCGGCGGTTCTCATAAAGTGCAGAGAAATAAAGTTTTGTATTCATATCATCATAGCTCCTGGCGTATTTTTGGATTTGAAGATTGTTCGTGGGGAAAACATTTGCTGGCGTAATATATTCAGCACACAGCCTAACAATACGCTGCTGAGATGTGCCGATTTCTCGATATTTGAACCGTAGCAAGTTTGTCGTTCTCAAACAAATCCCTGGCGAGCTCGACTGCTGGAAACTCGTCATAATGATATAACCATGAGACCACTTCAGTTCGACACTGAACTGCTCAAACTTCACACATGGGACTGTTAGGTAGCCAGAATGATTTGATGTGCGTTTTAAAACAAACTGTATGCCTTTAACTATATAGAAGCCTATCTTCATTAAAGGGTTGTTTGCATGGTTTATTCGAATACGGTTTTTGGACAAGAAAAATAGTTCTTCTGGGAATGGTGACAACATGCCACAAGAACTGAGCCACCTGCCCGTCCTAATATGTACGTAACCTGCGTCCTCCAGTACCTTTCATTGCACCAATATGCCAGGCGTTGGAGATGAGTTCTGACATGTTCTGTAACTTCTATATGCATATGACAGAAAGTAGAGGAATCACTACACACTCCGTACACCACGCCCTGATGGGCTGTCGGTTGTGGTAAATAGTTATCACAGTCTGTGACATTCACTTGCTGGATTGTTCGATCTGTTTCGTTTAGATGGAGAAAAGATTCAACACCAGGACACACAGTCTTTATGCCCGTTCTGTTGATGGAGACGATGTTCATACTTTGATCTGCGATTAATCCAACACTCATTGAAAAATAAAAAAAATGTCAATGTCAGTCAAGACTCAGATTGAATTTCAAATTACTGCTAACGGCATAAAATCACGTCATGACAAAAAAAAAAGTATTATAGTCTCAGTCATTGATGACGAAATGAATATTTTACATTTTTAGACCCAGTTTTACTATCTGACTCACTGATGAGCAGAAAGAATTATCACGTCATGCCAGACAAATTTTGACAGTACTAATCTTCGATGATTGGACGCAAATATCATGTCTGACCCAGTGTCATGGTCATAGTCACTGATACTTGCATGCAATCATCCCGTTAGTTCAAACCCAGTTGTATTGTCCTTATCGCTGAAGACTGCATGCAAACCTAACGTCGTATCAGATCCGATTCTATCCCTGGTTGATATACGCAAGCATCACATCTCTCCTGATCCGGGTCTACTCCCTGGTTGATGTATGAAAGCATCACGTCAGCCTGAACCCAGTGTCACAGTTCTAGTCAGCGATGACTCTTGTTTGAATATAAGCAGAAGTCCAGACCAACATTTATAGTGCTAGTCACTGATGATTGTGATTAAGTATAACAGAGATCCAGACCAAGATTTAAAGTGGTAGTCACTGACGATGGTGATTAAGTATAACAGAGATCCAGACCAAGATTTATAATGGTAGTCACCGATGATTGTAATTAAATATAACAGATATCCAGACCACGATTTATAGTGCTAGTCACTAACGCTTGTAAGTATAACAGAGATCCTGACCAAGAATTAAACTGGTAGTCTCTGATGATTGTGATAAACTATAACAGAGATTCAGACCAGGATTTGTAGTGCTAGCTAGTGGTGAATGCAATTAAGTAGAGATCCAGACCAAGATTTGTAGTACTAGTTACTTATGATTGCGTGCAGCATCTCGTCAGTCGGCAACCATTTCTACCGTCATGTTCCCTTATCTTCTTCTCTTCATCTTCCTCCTCAACCCAGCGAGGAGTCACGGGGCACCACACCCCAGAATAAACCACCAGGGTCCTTCAGCTCTGTAGTCTGCGTGCAAAGGCCTGGAGGTCAGCAGAACGTATCCCTGCCAGTTCTGCAATGTCTTTACTCCATCTCTTGTCCCTCCACCGCCCTCCCTCCACAGTGTCCTGGGTGACTGTTTTTTGCAAGGCCGCTTGGTCTTGTAATATGGTCATGTCAACGTAGCTTTTCTTTCTTAACTGATATCAGCGAAATCTTGTATGGCCCTCTGGTACCCTGTGGTTTGAACTGCATGTTCAGATCATTGGTGATATGATCAGTGGTTGTGATATTCATATCTTCCAATATCCATGGTTTGGATTCTTCGTTTCAGATCCACGTTTCATATGCATACAGAAAGATTGATCATAC
>CM031627.1:22067332-22089832 GCA_018398815.1 Conus ventricosus
CAACAGACAGTGATGAAGAAATGAAGCATCCCTTTGTGCCCACGTCTCTTTGTGCCCACGTCTCTATAAAGTGGTTAGGGTTAGGTTAGGGTTAGGGATAGGGATAGGGTTAGGGATAGGGTTAGGGTTAGGGTTAGGGATAGGGTTAGGGATAGGGTTAGGGTTAGGGTTAGGGTTAGGGATAGGGTTAGGGTTAGGGTTAGGGTTAGGGATAGGGTTAGGGTTAGGGTTAGGGTTAGGGATAGGGTTAGGGATAGGGTTAGGGTTAGGGTTAGACGTGGGCACAAAAAGACGTGGGCACAAAGAGACGTGGGCTCAAAGATACGTCTGTGGGCACAAAGAGACATAGGGATCACGGCAAACCATTTTAAAACCAGATATGCAAACCATAAACAGTCTTTCAAAAATGAAAAATATAAAAAACAAACAGAATTAAGTAAATATATTTGGAAGCTTAAAAATAAGAAAATAGATTACAACATATCATGGAAAATTATAAAAAGAGCAACACCATACAACAACATTTCTAAAAAATGCAACTTATGTACTACAGAAAAGTGGCTGATATTATGTAAACCCCACCTAGCATCCCTGAACTCTAAAGTAGAAATGATAAACAATTGCAGGCATAAATGGAAATCTTTGTCAATGCACCATTCCGTGGCACGTCCCCCCTGAACGCGCCCCAAAAAATAAAAAAAAACCGGCAGGCCACGTGCCGCACGCACAGAGCTCACACGCTCACACAATATATAACAGCGGTGGCGTGCCCAAATTGTATACTCTGAGGAGAGCGTTTTTTCTGGCTTGAAACAAGCTTGTAGGTTTTAATTTTTTTCCATTTTAAAATTCTATTCTAAACTGGTATATATATATATATATATATATATATATATATATATATATATATATATATATATAGTATTAAGAGGAATGTTAAAATTATCTACAAATTTGTTTCTAGCGCTTGGCTATCGTCAGGATGGAGTTTGGGTTGCCCACCGCCGGTGTTATATAGCGTGTGGGGCCCGGTTGCAGCTGTTTTTACGTGCGTGTTGGTTGCACGTGTTTTTGTTGTTGTGTGTGTGTGTTTTTTTTTTTTTTTTTTTTTTTTTTTGGGGGGGGGGGGGGGGGGTTTCAGGTTGCTGTACGGGGTGTGTTCACCAACACACACACACACACACCAGTACCATACTGATATGAAAAAGTGGTTCCACACATCAGCTAGAGTTCTTGTAAGCTTCCGCACTGCTACACATTTTAACATATTCCCTTAACGCACCGTGGATGGTGTTCTAAGAGTTCATACCATCAGAATAAACATTAGGAAGAAAAAGAAAAGAAAAGAAAAGTTAATTTGGAACCACTTCAGTCATGCAGCAGTTTATGACATAACCGAATCTAGCCGATATACTCGCAGATAACTAGAAATAAGAGTAGCAGAAAAAAAAGGTCCCCACCGTTCATCTATATAGATTCGTCACTCAAGAAATCGGAGTTTCCACGAAGCCAAGAACTTATTTGTAAGGGCACAAGCCTTCTATCATTCTCTCATTTACTTTGCAAACGGGACATACAAAGAAGCTACTTTTCGATCACTGGACAAAGGGAAGCAGTCATACACATCGATATTATGGTGACTGGGAGGGGGAGGGGAGGGTAGCAGGGGGAGAGGCAGAGGGATCGTGGAATCATTTCCTCTATCGCTGTAGATAACGAGAGCAGCAGAGAACCCACCTAAAATCATTCTCTCAGTAGTATGATTGTTCAAGTCAGTAGGAGACTCTCTCTCTCTCTCTCTCTCTCTCTCTCTCTCTCTCTCTCTCTCTCCCCGTCAAGTGAGAGACCTCAGAAAGAGACTGTCTCCACATCTCAAACGAGTCAGGCAGGACGGCAAGAGAGCTACAATGGTCTTCAACCACCTGCTGATCGACGGGGAAAAGTATACCGTGGATGGTGATGACAGACTGATAGAGGGTGAAATAGGGTGTCGGCCGGTCCCTTTATTTTTTTGGCTCGTCAGGTACTTTCTTGTGGGGACTCACCTGTAAATCGTACACCGGTGTCATCACTGGCGACCAGTGTGACTGACAGTGCCAATGCACGTGTTTTGGGAGATGTGTCCGTGAACTGTGAGGGGAGTGAAGAGGGCAGTGCGTGCAGTGAGCTGCGTGGGGAGGAAAAGAAGTCGTGTAAGCGGGGGCGTGACCCGGCTGTTACGGAAACTGTAAAAACAGACCGAGGTTTTGATAGTAATGTATATGATAATGTTCGTGCTGACACAAGGTCTTTTTTCTTTCTTACACTGGAATGTCAATGGATTATTTCTGAACTGTCTGATATGTACTTCATTTCTGTTGTCAGTTCTTTTGATTTCATATGTCTTGTTGAAACGTTTCTGGATGGATTTTATTCAACCATCGTTTCCGGATATACAAGTTTGTGTGTTCCTGCTGTAAAATTTACTCATCAGGGGAGACGATCAGGGGGGTCTATTATGTTTGATTAAAAACGAATTGGATGTCATATGTTAAAAAAGATTAGCATCAAGTCCAACATTTTTGGTGCGCGTATCCTTAACAAGTCATTGTTTGATTCTGATGAAGGTGTTCCGTTTGTATTTTGTTATGTTCCCCCCTGAGGGGTCTCCATATTATGCTTGTTTTGACAGCGAAAATGGTATTGCGTTATTGGGACGATGCACCAAAGGGAAGGTGACGAAACAAACTCGCAAACCAATCATGGTCTGGATATAGTTTCAGAATATGGAGCTGTGTGAGGCGTCTCCCCCCCCCCCCCCCCCCCCCCCTTGTTAAATTGCTCTGTTTTGCAGGGAAGTACCCTCATTTGCTATGTGCTGATTGTTCCTTTTTTTCTTTCTCATCATAAATTCTACTATTAGCCCAAACCCCTTCCTCTGCTTACAATGTAAGGGACTGCAATCAATAACAGGAAACAATTAAGGAGCAATGATATCCAAACTTCACCTCTCTAATTTCCCTTCTTCCCTCATTTCCGGAGGAAGGATTACCGGTTGACAAACTGCTATACACAAAACTAAATGCACAAGCATGTGATATTAATGTGCATTTACACAACTCTGAGGTTATCAAGGAATCTCAGAAGGGATGAAAACCTACGACAGTCCCATGATTCAGCCAAATTTTTGTATCAAAAACTCACCGCATCTACAGTGTACAAAATTCGCTGATTAACTGCACAATAGTAAGTATCAAAATTTATGCTCATCAGCATAACCATACGACATATACACATCAGAACTGTGCAATAACATAATCCTGCATCAAACAGTTCAACAAGTAAAATTTACTACCCTTCCCATGCACACCTCCTTTCCCCCACACCCTACATTTCCTCACAACGAGTCAAAATCACAACACGGACAAGCAGCGGGGCAATGGAGAGTGTCGACGGGGAAACGCGAGCACTGCCCAAGAATTGAGTGGGCTCTGCACGCGCCCGGATGCACGCCGCGAGCTCACGACCTGAACTTAACACGGACACCTAGCTAGGATCTGCAGCCCCGTAGCAAGCGCAAATATACTGTACATGAAAAAGAAAAACTTGCCCACAGATTTCCCACACATACCACCGAACGCGGGGTATTCACGTAACTGGGCTGACTGTACGGTCACGTCTCTCAGTCAAAACTGAGAAGACAGGAAAACAAACAAACAAACAAAAGAAAACTTTACACTGACTATGGCTTGATACCAAGTCCTACTATGATGGAACCATAACCACCTAGGTCCCCAGAACTCTCAAAATAAATGGACTTACAAATCACAATAACTGGGGTTTTGTAAGAATAACGCGCATTTTATAATGATAAGAAACTGTACACGCCCTATCACTTGCTAAGGGCTATGACCAGAACCTCAACTTTCCTAACTTCCGACCACGAAAAATACACATTCTAAACAAACAACAAACCATACGGAACAACACTATACCAGAAGTTTGTGAGCGGGATGGAGAGGGTAAGGTGGGACACCCAGTGTCTCCTGTCTCGACCCAAACGAAGGGCAGGCAGGCCGGTGTCGTATATAATACTGTCGCCGTGGAATTGTATCGCAGCGATAGCATTTCACGTGAAATATTGTTGCAGCGACAATAATTGCTGGGAAAAAATGTCGCGCGACAACTTTTCACGAAAAATGTCCCATAGAATATTGTAGCTGTCCATAAAATGCAGTATTTCCCGGGAAATACTGTCGCTGCGACACGATTTTATGAGCGACAGTATTATATACGACACTGGCACCAAAACGCACGTCACAACGAAGTGACCAGGAACTCTTCAGGATCCCCACCGAAGGGGTTCGCCAAACCAGGAACGTTCTCAAGAAACTTGTCTAGACTGAGGATCGTGGTCCTGTGAAATCCTTTCCCCATCTGTCCTCCGACTCCCCAAACCAAACCAAAAACCTCCCGCTGAGCAGTTCACACATGCAGTCAGTCATGCAGGGAAGTTGGGAACCCGCACTGACTGCACGTGCAACTGAAAAAAAGCAGACCCGACTAGTGTGGCTGGATACTCGATTTTTTTTTTTCTCAAAAAAAAGGTGAAGAACGTGGAGGGGTGATGAGGGAAGACAGTCCACGGGCGGCTCACATATCCTAAGAATAGAAGAGTAGGGAAGAAGGGACACACACACACACACAACCGGGGTTGCACAAAGCACGGTTTCGTACTCCGTAAAGTTGGGACACCCAAAAGGATAGAAGGAAAAAGTTAATAAAATCAACGATAAACCACAATAAAGAGACTCTGATCTTTATGAATGAAAGGGGGGTATGAAGGAGTATGGCAAGTATCGAACGTATCTAAAAGTGACTAGGGAACTATAAAAACCATTAACAGGAGAGAACTCTAGTTTCACTACATTGACCTATCAAGAAAGAGTTCAAAAACTGAGCCGTCCGTGACACTACGCCCAAATGAAATGTTAGAAAATGACGACTCAAAAACTCACATTGTAACTTATGTTCATGATCGCATGAATTTGAACACTACTGAGTCTAAGTCACACACACACACACACACACACACAACACCAAAATTCCTGGGCACAGTGTTTACAAAGAAAGGCAAACAGAGCTTTTAATGTACTCCATAATTGATTCACTTTCGCTCGTGAGAGAGAGAGAGAGAGAGAGAGAGAGAGAGAGAGAGAGAGAGATACAGATACGGGTACGGATAATTAAATTTTATTCAACAAGGCCATAGCCCCCTTTGAAGAGGGTGAGAGAAAGGAAGTTGAGGTGTGTGTGTGTGTGGGGGGGGGGGGGGGGGGATGGGGGTTCAGAGGTATATATGGGTTCCACCACCACCCATATTATATGAACATATCCATCCAGATGTAAGCCATTTCTTGTGTCTCAAATCAATGTCAATTCAAAGCACCCGGAGGCTTGGTCCTTGTTAAGACTTCGCTAACGTCTGGGTACATCACCAATACAAGAAATGGGAGTGACGAAGCTACCCATTCCTTGAGGCTCACTGTATCTATGCCAGCCAGACACACGCTGGTGTGCAGTTTAAAGCGACTAAATGGGAAGAAGGGGTCATATAACGTAATTAATCCAGAAACAAGGAGATACTGGACTGCATCTGCATTGCCAGGTAACTTTGCTGATATACAAAAGCTACGCGGAGGGAAGTTTACTGTGTTAATACAAACAGGCGATTGCATCAAAGAAAAAAACACAACATGCTTTCAACTCTTTTTTTCTTACTTTTTTAAAGATGATGCACCTAAAAAGCTTCCCAGTGGTTTTCTCAACTGCTCAGTGGAACACTATTCCAGCTTTCAGCACCACCTGGACTGCAACCTGAAGTCAGAGTGTGAAGATGCACGAGATGAAAACGAACATTGTCCCTTCAGCAGTGCGGACTGCAAGGGAATGGTGGCGCTATGTGGCCGTTGTTACAAATTTCTGTGGAGTTTGCGTGGTGTAAAAAGACACGATAGGCCATGCTGGAATTTTTCTGATGGTAAGTTAAATTTTCCCACATGTTTGTATGATCCATATAGTGTGATAACCAGACAATCAAAGAGATTTTGGTTCATGGATTTTTTCATATTAAGTCTATTGTTTGTAAATGATCAGTCATTGCCTAATATGTATAGGCATAGCATACATAGTAGGAATACAGTCTTTTATCATACATTTAATCAATTAGTGACAAAATGTCAAGTTAGCAGATGCATATATCCCGGTCTTAACCTCGAACACATGTTGTTGTCCAGGTTTAGGACTCATATACCACTCTGTGAAATCTTGCCAAATAAAACCGAAGAAAACGTTAGTTACCAAAAGGGCATTTTCCTATCCAACACTTACATTCGTTTGCTAAAAGGGCAACACGGCATGACAGTGTGCCTAGACGATCATGTGACCTACACCTTTCTTTTGTGTGGTTCAACTCAAGAGAATCTGTGCAAAAAAGAGCTAACATTTCCGTGTCATTATTCTCATCTGAAGGTAGAACCAAATACATTTGATTTAAACGACTACAGTGTTCAACCTCCAACGTTTGCATGTGGTAATGGCGTCAGCAACACACCATACAGTCTGGTGTGTGATTTCATAACTGACTGTCCAGATTCAACTGATGAGTCGTTTTGCAATCAGCCACCTTGTACGTACACATTCAAATGCTCAGATGGTCGGTGTGTGTTATACGACTATATGTGTGATCTGATATCTCACTGTTATGACAATTCAGATGAAAAAAACTGTCAGAGCATCAGAAGACAAAGAACATACGTTGTCAAACGTTTTCCATCTCCCGCCCTCATCACTTTTGACGGTGTTAGTCATTTCAATGTAATGAAACTGAATTCCAGTGAGTCCTGTCCTGATAGTCACTATCGTTGCCATGGTGAGTACAATGACTGTCTTCCGGTTTACACACGATGTAATGATATGTATGACTGTATAGATCACCAGGACGAACAGGGGTGTGTGGAGATGACGTGCCCTGGGTTCTATCAATGCAGACTATCAAAGATCTGTGTGCATGGTGATCACATGTGTGATGGCTGGCCTCACTGTCCTTTGTATGATGACGAACTGTGGTGTAATGTGACCTGTCCTGTAGGTTGCCTCTGTCAAGTCCATGCTTTGTTTTGTCGTCAGAGTTTCCGTGCAGGACAGTTTCCTCATATCAGATCCTTGGATGCCACAAGCTCTGGCATAACATTGACAGACGTGGGTACTAATCTCTATCTTATATATCTGGTTCTTGCAAAATGTGATCTTATAAACTTGCCTGAAATTAAGTTACGAAATTTGATGATTCTCGATCTCAGTAACAACAAGCTGCAGCACGTCAACATGACTTCTTTTCAGCATTTAGAAAACGTGCGATCACTATCATTGTCTAACAATCCTTTAGCAATAGTCTCTAACGTTGGTTCTGTTTCTGTCTGGAGCAGTGCGTTAATAGTCATCGACTTGTCATGGACAGAACTCACTGTATTTAATTTCGAAGTTCTAGAACATTTTTCTCGCTTGCAGAAACTGAATGTAACCTTTACGACCATCCACAGTATTCGTGGAACTGTATCTCAGGTTATACCTTTTCTGATTGAATTGCACATGGATGGCAGTCCTGTAAATTCATATCCGCCTGACGTCTTCAAAGATCTTCTCTATCTGCGTTTCATCTCAACACAAAACTACAAATTATGCTGCAAAGAAATACTACCCTCTAACTTTGATCTTTCAAATTGTCATGTCCCCAAAGATGAAATTTCATCGTGTGAGGATTTATTGCAGTCATGGACATACCGTGGATTTCTGTGGCTGATGGCTTGTCTGGCACTATTCGGTAATGTCTTCTGTTTTTCTGCACGATTATTTGTGAGGAGCATGGCTTCTTCAAGTGGTTTCAGCGTGTTCGTCACCCACCTCTCCATGGCTGACCTTCTGATGGGTGTTTACATGACTGTTATAGGAGTGGCTGATGAACAGTTCCGTGGCAGATATCTCCACCATGATGATGCATGGAAGAGCAGTGTGGTCTGTAGAATGGCTGGCTGTCTGTCATTACTGTCCAGTGAGGTATCAGCTCTGATCATTTCCCTGATCACTTTAGATCGTTTTATTGTTCTACGCTTTCCATTCAGTACCTTGCGATTTGAGAGAGCATCATCCTGCATAGCTTCTCTGTTGGTCTGGATGGTTGGCTGGCTTCTTGCCTCGTTGCCTTTACTGCCAGTGACATCACACTGGGAGTTTTACAGTCAGACAGGTATCTGCATTCCTCTACCGGTTACAAGGCAAGAGTTTAAGGGTAAATTGTATTCTGTTGGCGTGTTGATTGTTCTTAATTTTGTTCTCTTTTTATTAATTTCAGTTGGTCAGGCATGTATTTATTGGTCAGTACAGAAAAATTCTTTAAAAGTGAGTACGACACAGATGTCACAGGACATGGACATAGCTCGTCGGTTGATCACTATTGCATTGACGGACTTCATGTGCTGGTTTCCTATTGGGCTGTGTGGTATATTGGCACTGGCTGGTGTTCCCGTTTCTGGAGAAGTAAATGTCGCCTTGGCAATATTTGTTTTACCGTTAAACTCTGCTGTAAATCCTTTTATGTACACGTTTAACACTTTGGCAGCAAAGCGGAGGAAAGTAAAAGAAACTGAAATGTTGACGTGGGTGAAGTCACATGCTGGTTTGATTCCATTTTAATATTAATTATAATTACAATAAATATGTTTTGTATAAAAGCGGAGAGTGGAATAGGAAGCCCTACTCAGCATGAAGTAATGTACAACATTCCATTGGAGAGACTCAAATGGATGTACTGCCCTGGACATGCAGGAGGTAAAGGAAATGAGAGAGCAGATGCACCAGCTGGCGAGGCAATGATAAGGTAAGGTAATGCTGCGTACAGCCCAGTCGACAACAAAGGGACATATTGGGGCTGCAACGATCAGAACTGGATTACAGCTTGGCCGATCTGATGTGACAAAAAATCTGAAGAATCACTTGAGCAAACAAGAGCAAAGCCACTACAGCATAGACTATCTTTCAGAGCTGAACATCAAGAGAGGAAGTGGCCGCATATCCAGACTTAAAGGAAGAGCATGAAACATCACATACTAAACAAACATTGGAATAATCTCAAGGCCAAGAGATTGGGGCAAACTCATGCAGGGGCTTCACAGTAACAGACACAAAAGATCAAACGCATGTCAACTGAGATAGGACTTTCAATCTCTCAGGGACCCTCTCAGGGTGTATAGTGTAAACGTGTGTGCGCTGGCGTGTGTTCGTCAGTGGAGTGATGCAGGCGTGTAAATTGGAGAGTCCACAGACGCGAGTGCGCTGGCCTTGGGTGTGTGTGTGTGTGTGTGTGTGTGTGTGTGTGTGTGTGTGTGTGTGTGTGTGTGTGTGTGTGTGAAGGTGTGTGTGTGTGTGTGTGTGTGTATGTGTGTGTGAAGGTGTGTGTGTGTGTGTGTGTGTGTGTGTGTGTGTGTGTGTGTGTGTGTGTGTGTGTGTGTGTGTGAGCGAGATAGAGAGAGAGAGTATGTGAATGTGTGTGTGCGTGTGTGTGTGTGGTGGTGGGGGGTTCTTATTGCTATGTGTGAATGTGTGTGCGTGTGCGTGTGTGTGTGTGTGTGTGTGGTGTTGTTGCTGTTGATGTTATTGCTCTTGTTCTTACGTCATCATCTGAACATTCATTTCCCAGAAACAAGGAATGGTGTACGAAGTCACACACACACACACACACACACACACACACACACACACACACACACACACACACACACATACATACACGAACGGACGCACGCACATACATAGGGACACACACATGTGCGCGCGCATGCGCTTCCTCTTACGCACACCTACGTGCACATGCCTGCATGCACGCATGCAGACGTGACCAAGATGGCGGAGAGTGCAAACGACTTTTTCACTACGTGAACGTTTTTATTGCGCATCCGCTACAATGACTAGAAAGACCCCAGGGAAACGACGTGGACGAGTCTTTGAACGCGATGACACCTGCGACGAGACAAAAAGTGCCTCAGGAACAGGGGATGTCAGTGGAAAAGAAGGTGATGGTGCAAGCGATGCAGCCACTTCCACCTCAGCTGCCGCTTCTGATCATTCCGACACCGTGAGACCAAACACATCTTGTTCCAGCGACACTACACACGCTACGGTGATCACCAGCGCGGTTAGTGATCTTAAAAACACGATTTTGAAACTGTGTGATAGAATTCTGCCCCTAGAAAGTGCTGTTAAAGATCAAAAGCAAGAAATAGAAAAACTCAAGGCAATCCAGGCTAGACCAGTAAGATCACTGCCACAGCTATCACACAAACTGAACCGAAAATCCTTACCCCTGGCCTTAAATCATATGTAGAAGCAGCAAGATCCACTCCTACATCCCATCTCCATCGCCATCCAATGTAATCGGGAGCAAAACGGGTGTAAAGGGGCAAACAAATAAAAAAAGAAACGTTGGAAGACAAGAAAAGAAAATCTGACGTCATAAAGGGAAATGACGCGAAAAGTAAAACGTCATCGAAAGACTCCAACACGAAAAAGAACAATGACTTTCCTTCAGTTATCGTACTCTCTGATTCCATACTGAAAGGTGTACAAATGAAAAGACCAGGCCGTTCCTATGGGTTTTCTTCCAAACGACAGAAAGCATACGCCACACAAAAACTGAGTCTTCAACAACTTGATTCAACAAACGACTCAGAAATACCAGACGCTATAGTAATTCACTGTGGTATTAATGATTTGAAAACGCAAGACGCAGAAACAGTCAGCAAAGATTTCACAAAAGCAGTCAAACAAATCAAAGTGAAACACCCATCATCACACATTGTTGTGAGTCAGGCAACTGCAGTAGAAGATGCTGAATTGGATGCTAAACGTTGTTCAATGCCCTTGTAAGAACAGAACTGCTGGCTGACAAAATTATTCTTTCGTACCACACAATAACTTCTATGACTACGGGAGAGACGGGATGCATCCAACCACCAGGGGATCATCGATCCTGGCAGCTAACCTTGGCCGGCATCTACGAGACCTCCTTTGGGAAAAGCCCAAGAAGCCATCTCGCCGCCTACCTCCCATCCAGGGCGTTGGGGCCCTCCGATGCTGTATCAGTACGACAGGAGACCTTGGTGGAACCGCTATGAAATGCTCTAAGTGTTCGGAGCACCTCCCTCAAGACTCTATATTGACTGAAATCTAGTCATGTAGTGGAGCCCAGTTATATACCTCCACCTCACTTGTTAACGTGACAATTTGAATTTTATTACTGAAGACTATTCAAGTTTATTACTTTGCATTTCTGTTTCGTAATTCTTGTTTTACGTCTTACGGGTATCGTGCATGTCCTTACCTGTTTATATACATTAGAAGGGAATTTCTCAGTCACTTCACTTATTATATACATCTTTATCATGACAACAAAAAAGAGACCAACTATTAAGCTTCTCCAATGGAACTGTCGCTCCATAACAAAACATATATCATACTTCAATCAATATCTGGAATAAATAAGTTTCATGTTTTGTTACTACAATCACTAAATGTCAACAGCGATAATCTACCACATTTACCTGGATTCTATCACCCCCAGTTTATGAACAATGTGCGGACCGAATACAAACAGCTATCTATGTGCGTGAAGGCCTGGATTTTTGCGAAAGAACTCCACCAGTATCCAATAACATCCCTTCTGCTTCATGCTGTGCAGCAATGGTCAAATTTACTTCTTCTTTGATATTGAACATTGCTTCAGTTTACCTTCCAAAAGGACCTGATGATGCGAATACAGAATGGCTAAAAGGGTTCCAAGACCAAAGAGACAAATGGGTCATTGGAGGAGATTTTAATGCACATGCTCCTTTTTGGGACCATGGCTGCTCTTATGTTACAAGTAATAGATTACTAGATAACATAGCTGATTCTAATCTATATTTGCTAAATAATGGAAATATTACTCGCATTCCAAATATAGCCACACATAACCCCTCAGCCATTGATTTAACCTTTGTATCTCCATCACTTGTAGTAAACTCAATGTGGGAAACAGGAGATAATCCACTGGGATCAGATCATATTCCAATAATAATATCGTTGAATGACATATTAGAACATGACATCTCAGAAGATATTATTCCAAAATATATTACAAAAAAGCAGATTGGTCTTTTTTTTTTTCAAACCAATCTTAACAACATAGACATAGTGTTTTCAGCTAATGAAAACGTTGATGACCAATACACTGCATTTTGTAAATATATTTTAGCAGCAGCTGACAAGTCGATCCCGAAGATAAAAAACACAAAGTCAAAAAAACATAATGGAAATGTATGGTGGAACACAAAATTTGAAACTGCCAATGAAAAGAAAAAAGAAAGATTCAAGATTTATTGTAAAAAGAGATCAGCAAGTAGTCATAAAGAAATGAAAAAGGCAGATAAAGAAAGTAAAGATGTCATAGATGACGCAAAGCTGCAGCATTGGAATGAATTTTGTAACTCTGAAGTTAAAAATCATAAAGATATTGGTAAAGTGTGGGAGGAACTGAAAGCTATGAAAAATGGATTAACATCGACACAGTACCCTATAACAATAGATAACAACAGTCTTCCTAGTGCTGATGAGAAAGAAGAAGCCTTTGTAAACATATTTGCTAAGGTAAGCCGCTCTGAAGGTCTAACAAGTACTCACCAAATATACAGAGAGAAAGAAGAAGGTAGTGAAGCACATGATGAATGTACAGCAGACAATAGTAACAATATCAATGCTCCTATAACTATCCAAGAAGTAAAAGAAACCATTAGATCCATACCATTAAGAAAATCATCTACTGGTTTAGATGCAATATCTAATCAAATGTTAAGAAATTTGCCTGAACATTTTGTAGAGTTTCTTCATAAATTATTTAGTACGTGTTGGAGCAATGGTGTTATGCCAAAAAATATGGAAACAGTCGATTATTGTTCCAATTCATTAGCAAGGAAAATCTACAAAGGATCCTAAGAATTATAGACCCATTGCATTAACTTCACATGTATGTAAACTTTCAGAAAGAATTGTTTTGAATAGACTTGTACATTACTGCGAAAAATATAACATCATACCAATCAATCAAGCTGGTTTCCAGAAAGGTCGATCCACTACAGAAATTTTAGTGAAATTATCAACAAATATAAAGAAACAGTTTGCTAGACGAAAATGTGTTCTTGCTACCTTTTTTGATATAAATAAGGCTTACGACCAAGTGTGGCATTTTCAGCTATTGAATAAACTTAAAAACATTGGCTTGACAGGAAATATATACAACTATGTCAGATGTTTTCTAAAGGATAGGGTAATAAGAACAAGAGTAGGAAAAACATATTCCACAAGTAGAAACACTTTCAATGGGAATCCCTCAAGGGTCAGTATTAGCGCCACTTCTCTTCTCGTTATTAATGCATGATCTGCCAAACAAATTATCAAAAAAGTTGTTCTTGTCCAACATGCAGATGATATATGCATGTGGATGGATGTAACGTTAAAAAAGAAAACTTCACAGCGAGATATAAAATTCGTCAAAAAGATCTATCAAGGAGAACTAAATAAGATGGTGGATTATATGAAGCTAAATGGATTAAGTCTGTCAACCGAAAAAACAAATATGAATCTTTTTAACAGTGGATCTAACCCAGAAAGTATGCCTGTTTTCACATTGGATGATACTCCTCTTAAGTACGTTACAGAGATAAAATTTCTAGGAGTTTTATTTTACATCTAAATTATCATGGAACTTTCATATCGAATATTTATTAACAAAGGCGAAAAAAACATTAAACTTTCTGAAAATCATTTCTAAAGAAAAGTGGGGGCAAGATCCAGCTACATTGATTACTCTATGTAAATCTTTAATGAGATCAAAAATAACTTATGCCCAAGAAATATTCTTCAACGCGCCTAAATATTTATTACAAAAACTGCAAAGTATTGAATGTAAGGCACGCATCATCGTCACGTAATATCATGAAGCTCAGGTACTTCCTCTAGATGATTATAGAGATTTAACATGTTGTAAGTTTGTCATTAAAAGTACAGCTAGAAAAACACACATTAAATCAGAAATCAAAATAAGATCAGATTTTGATTTTCCGAAAAGAGCAAAGTCTATAACTTCTCAAATAACTATAGCAACTTATACATCAAAAATAATTTCTGATTCTGGGGTTTCTTTAGAAAAAGAAAATTTCTCTCCCAGACCATCTTTTTGCCCTATTCCACCCTGGGAACTTAAAAAGCCCATTTTGATATTGATCACACCAACATCAAAAAAGATGAAAATATCAATATGCTAGCAAGCTATACTAAGTGTCATATGGACGAGAAATACACTAACCAATTAAAAATATACACAGATGGTTCATGTATTGGTAAGCAAACAGGTTGTGCATTCTTGATCCCTGACTTGAGGGTGGAGAAATCTTTTTACATTGGATGTAACATATCCATATTTACAGCTGAATTAACAACAATACTCATGGCTTTGAATTACCTTTCAAATTTCCCCAAAACAATATTTCAAGCTCTGTTTTGTGTAGATTCAAAATCAGTCCTTCAGGCAATAAAAGATTTTAATTTGCATACTAGGCCTGAAATGATTATTGAGATAAGCTGTTTGATCCATATACTTATTGAAGGAGGCACCCAACAATCCTTTTTTGGATTCCTTCACACTGTTCCTTTTATTACAACGATAAAGTAGACAGGGCAGCTAAGCGTGGAGCAAAACATATCTGTGGTTCTGAAGATCTTAACCTACCCTTATCGGTACATGAGCAGTGCAATTTAGTTAAAACATATATTTCGAAAACTTTCAAAGATAGAATGAGAGAACATGACAATCAAAATCAGTTTGATATTTTTGATATTAAAATCATTCAACATGGTTTTAGTTTAAATAAAAATATACTTTCAATGATGTATAGGTGGAAACTAGATGCTTTTAAAAACAAAATATGTTAAAAACATAGTATGTTTATGTAAAAAGAAAATAACACGTGATCATATTGTTACATGTCAAGACATGAAAAAAATAATTCCAGTGTTGAGGCAAAATAGTGCACAGGCCATCTTTGAGTCACCAGCTCTATCATATGAGTTTTTTGTATGCTTGGAGCGCACTCCATTGGGGAAGTATTTATAGGTTCCTTTTTTGTGTGTGGGGCCGGGATGGGGGATATATGTGGGGAGGGAAGATGGAATAATGTACAAAGCTCAAAAGTGACAAGGACTGAGAAAGGTTAAGTTTCTGTGCCTAGATGGTTGCTAATTAGTTTTGTTAAAATTTTAGCTTTTTTTCTCTTTCAAACTTATTTGAAAAATTCAAGTGTTTTGTAATTACCATTATTATTCATATAAGCACTCATATAAGCACACACATATGTACACAAACATACTCTCATACACACACACGAGCACACGCACATGCACACATACGTGCACACGCACATGCACACATACGTGTGCGTGCACAAGCATAAGCACATACGCTCTTTCTTTCCCCATCTCACTCTTTCGACACGTTTTTTTTTTACGTCTAATATCACGTTTAGTGGAAAGACGTTAAATAAATTACACACACACACGCATGCACACCCACACGTGCACACATACCCGCACACACAAAAACGCCCCCGCCCTCCGCCCCCGGCCCTCCCCTACACACACACAAACAGGCGCACACAGACACGCACACATATATGTACAGAAACATGTGCAGATGCGCGCACGCGCGCACGAACGCACGTGCACACACACACACACCACACACACCACACCACACACACACACACACACACACACACACACACATGCGAGCACACGCGCGTGCACGTGCGCACGCACACACACACATGCGAGCACACGCATACACACACACACACACACACACACACACACACACACACACACACACACGCGCGCGCGCGCGCGCGCGCACGCACGCACGTACGCACACACACACACACACACACACACACACACACACACACACACACACACACACACACACACACACAAGTGCGCGTGTATGCACACACATCATACATACACACATGTGCTTGCGCGCACACACACACACGTACACACGGGCCCTTGCGTGTATGCCTATGCAGACACATCTGTACACTCACCACACACACATTTGATGTTAATAATGGCACAGCCGATGTTAGGTAAGTAATCAAGGTCTAACCCACGTGTTAGGCTAATGTGTAGGTCAGACGCCTGCTGAGACATATCTATTTCAGTTCCTTCTGTCTTCCCAATTCATGCCACTAATCCATCAGCCGTACATCCAGCGTTGTTTGCTCTTAAAACTCAGACTTGGTATGTGGTATGACTAGTCCACACGCAGTGAGACCTTGATGACACTGAAAGTAATGGATAGATTGTTAAGAAAGCTGCTTGAGTTTCCTGACTCGAGTATGTTGAGGATGCTCTCTCTCTCTCTCTCTCTCTCTCCTCTCTCTCTCTCTCTCTCTCTCTCTCTCTCTCTCTCTCTCTCTCTCTCTCTCTGTGTGTGTGTGTGTGTGTGTGTGTGTGTGTGTGTGTGTGTGTGTGTGACTCCGCCTGTCTGTCTGTCTCCTTATCTGTTCATCTCTGTCTTCTTGTCTGCCTGTGGATTCTCTCTCTCTCTCTCTCTCTCTCTCTTTCTCTCTCTTTCTCTCTCTCTCTCTCCTCTCTCTTCTCTCTCCTCTCTCTCTCTCTCTCATCTCTCTCTCTCTCTCTCTCTCTCTCAGTGTGTCTTCTCTCAGAAATGTGCCCAGGTTCCCAGTGATTTCGTGTCCATTTGTTTGTGATGAGACTATGTTGATGCGTCGCTGGTGCAGACTTTTAACACAAAAAGGAAGGTTGTTAGAGTTTTGAGTCTGTGCTCGCTTGTTCAAATATAAACTGTGCAGCGTGCATGTATGCTGGGCGGCGCGTGAACAGAGAACTCACGTGATTGCTTTGTTACCTGTTGGATAGGTAATTGAAGCAGAGAAAAAAATCCAATCGATTGCGCTGTAAAGACAGCAACGTTTCCTTAAGAACGCATGCCTCAAAGCGTGTGTGTGTGGAGGGGGGGGGGGGTGCATGCGTGCATGTGTGCGTGTGTGTGTGTTAATGACACGGGAGGTGTCTCGTGTGATGGTAACTTAAGAACAAGTCTGGTCTATATCAGGAAACTAGCTAGGTAAGACTTTGTGAAGAAAATGAGAAGAAGCAAAACTCCAGTGAAAGTGAATATTCTTTAGTGACTACTAGGTTGTTTTTTGTTGTCCAGGAACTTTTCCCTCTGCAGAGAGAGTAGGGACATCGTCTATTTTTATTTGAAAGGACAGGGGCACAGTTGCGGGGGTTATCTGTTTGTTTCTTTGTTCGTTTTTATTTTCTTCGTAAGTTTGAAATTAAAATGAGGCAGGGAACAGTAAACAATAAGCAATAAACAAGCAGAGTAAGTCTTGCTCCCATAAGAAAACCTAACACAGAGTAACTTTTATTCAAGACCGGCACAGCCTTTTAAACTTGAATACAGTCAGACAAATACAAAGACGAACAATCTAACGCAAGGGAGATCAAAAGACAAACACAAAGACGGACAGAAACAAATACAAATAACCTCGGTTTAATTGAAATGAAGTTTGAAATTAAAACGAGGTAGGGAACAGTAAACAATTAACAATATTATTGACAAGACCTCAAAGAGACTGGAAACTGATAAAGAAATGAATATAGGTCGGTGAGAACCATACGAATGGGATATTTTCTGTGAGCGTGTGAGCGTGAACTTTGAAAGGCAAGATTCTCATTTTTAATCTATGAAACCTGTTAATGTGTTGAACTTGAGCAACATTTCTGTAAATTAAGGGGGGAAAAGGGTAAACGGGTGAAAGAATGTTTACGTAAGTGTTGTAACATTTAGTCAGTTGTTAAAAAGGGGGATGCTCTTCTGTTTTCTACAACTGGCTGACAACGTTGTGTGAACAAGACTCTCTCTCTCTCTCTCTCTCTCTCTCTCTCTCTCTCTCTCTCTCTCTCTCTCTCTCTCTCTCTCTCTCTCTGCAACTGGATTCTGTATTTGAAACTATGGACATAAGAATACCAAAGAATAATATATTATTGTATGTATCCATTAGAGGCCAAGAGATCACAGGTGCAAGTAGTCATATTTCACTGATGAACCAGAGTTGGCAGATGAAACAGTAGGCAATAGGATAGACTACAATGTCCCCCTCCCCCCTCTCCCCCTCCCTCCCCCCCCCCCCCCACCCAGTGCTGTGAGTAAAGGGTTTTACATTTACAACATTGACCCCCTAATTTCACAGTCTCATTTCCTAACTCTCACAGCACCCTGCCCCTCCTTTTCACAATTAGTCTGTGCCAAGTCAGTATTGTAATGATGTAGGGATGGTTAAACTGCACTTGTTTCCCCCGCTTGTCATTTGTCAACACCGTATTGCTTGGTCAGTCAGTGGGAGATTACACTCTTAGGAGATACAAAGAAAGGCAGCTCAGCATAATTCTTACCTGCTATCAGACTTATGTGACTGACAATGCTTGGGTCTTAATAAATGTTAGCGAACCGCCCAGAGAAACGTGGACAAACGAGTCACAAGACAAAACACAATGCTTGGGTCATTAAGCTGTACAGCTAACCACTGCGACTGTTGGCGTCCCTTACCCCCCCCCCCCCCCCAATCCCCCGCGCGCCAAGGCTTGTATCCTTTCATGGATTCTCAATAATAGGCTTGAATATTCCCCCATACATTTAATACTTTTTACATAATGATCCCCCCCCCCCATCCGAAAAGTATTATTTCCTTAACAGTTCATTACTTTCGTTCTACTTTTCTACCATTCGCTGGCTGCTGTGAGGTGTTACTGGATTCTATGTTTGAACCCTTGGCAATGAGACTATCACAGAATTATACACTGTGATATATCTGCATTTGATGAACAGACAATCAGCTGTTTTTATACACTGTGATATATCTGCATTTGATGAACAGACAATCAGCTGTTTGTCATTGACTGGGTTATTAGAACAGTCGAGCTGACCTTTCAGACTGTTGACACCCTTTGGCCTCCCCTGTATTCTTCAGTGGATCCCCAAGCCCCTCCCGCTTTATCTATTACTCTTTGCGTGTGCTATTAGTTCTAAAGCAACGTGTTTCCTTTGTGTGCTTTCTTTTCATTTTACTTCTCTACCCTTCACGAACAGCAATCCACTGCCACTGGATTAAAAAACAACAACACTTATAGTCACATTACCACAGATTTATGGATGGTATATTTGCTTTTGACACTGAGGTAGTACCAGTAACACAATCAAATGTCCCAGCTATGAGTCCACATCAGCAGATGAAAGGCCTACCAGCAGGCAACATAGATGATTCTGTTTAAAGCAGGGCTGCCATGCTTCTCATATACTGCTTGTGAAGGATTTCATTTAATACTCTCACACTCTCTTTTTCACTCTTATTTTGTTTTATTTCCAATTTCCACCCTCCTTGCCACGTTGGTGTTTTAGAGACAAAGAAAATGGCTGCGCTTGTTTTCTCCCGTACTTGATCTGTTTCACAAGAATTAACCAAAGTTTAAAACACTGGACACTTCCCCACACGCTTGAAGGTCCACGGGTCAGAACAGGTCAGACAAGCAAAGAAATGATAGCAATGATCTCTTTACAAGAGCGAAACAGTTGTGGCCTGTTGGTCCTACTGGCCTTCATTTTGGACGAACAATAAAACTTACCCCAGCACTCACAACGAAGGCATTTATTATGCCCTCTTCCCTCAAAACAAAGTCTGCCTTTTAAGGTTGCATGCTTTCACTGAGGTTGATTTGATGTTTGCTTCATTCCCTTTCCGGGAAGTAAAGGCGTTTTGGGCCAAGGATTGATTAATATCGTTTCAATTTGTGCGTGCCCTGCATTAACCTCAGCCTTCATGCCTCTGGAATGGTGTCATGGGTTTAAAACGTGAATTTGTTTAGGCCGTTTGATAATCTTCGTTGATATTTATCCCTAGTCACTGGCCCCTAATGCGCTGTGTCTTGTACATTTCTATCTTTAGAGGTTTTCAGACTATTTTTTAATTTTTTTTTCATTTCGATTCATCCTTTTCTTACCTTGTGGGAAGATCTTCTTGATTTGTGAGAGCGTTCCTTCTGTGTACCTGACAGCGTGTCTCACCCACCAGGTGACCAGGCTCCAGAAACAAGCCTGATGATGTCTTTACAAGAGCGAAACAGCTGTCACTCCATGGTCCTGCCAGCCAATCCTTTGCTCTCATTCCTTCCCTCCATCTCTCCGGCTGACTTTGGTCCTTGTGAAGACACTGACCTTCTCCTCTCATTCCCTTCCCTCCATCTCTCCGGCTGACTTTGGTCCTTGTGAAGACACTGACCTTCTCCTCTCATTCCCTTCCCTCCATCTCCCCGGCTGACTTTGGTCCTTGTGAAGACACTGACAGCGGCATGTTGCACGTGAAACAGACCGAAAACATCCTGGACCACACGCACGAGACAGAGACACAGAGAGAGAGAGAGAGAGAGAGAGAGAGAGAGAGAGAGAGAGAGAGAGAGAGAGAGAGAGAGAGAGAGAGATAGAGAGAGAGGACAGAGAGAGGGAGGAGGAGGATGGAAAGAGAGAGGGAGAGGGAGAGAGAGAGAGAGAGAGAGAGAGAGAGAGAGAGAGAGGAGAGAGAGAGAGGGAGACAGAGACAGACAGAGAGAGGGAGGGAGAGAGAGAGAGAGAGAGGGAGGGAAAGAGAGAGAGAGAGAGAGGGGGGGAGGGAAAGAGAGAGAGACAGAGAGAGAGACAGAGAGAGACAGAGAGAGAGAGACAAAGACAGACAGAGAGAAAGAGACAGAGGGAGAGAGAGGGACAGAGAGAGAGAGAGAGAGAGAGAGAGAGAGAGAGAGAGAGAGAAGAACAGACAGACAGACAGAGACAGACAGACAGAGAGAGAGGGGGAGAGAGAGAGGGGGGTGGGTGGGAGAGAGACAGAGAGAGAGGGAGGGAGGGAGGGAAAGAGAAAGAGAGAGAGAGAGAGAGAGGGAGAGAGAGAGAGAGAGAGAGAGAGGAGAGAGAGGAGAGAGAGAGAGAGAGAGAGAGAGAGAGAGAGACCTGGTTTCATACAGAATCAACAGCTGACCTCGAGTTTGTCCAGTTCGCATCAGCAGATGGTGACTATGCCCATACTGTCACAACTGCTGCTCATGCCAAGTCGTCAAGTTCTCGGTCAGCCATCTGCTTCCTTTGAACCTGTGCATTGGAAATACTCTCATAGCCACCGATCAGAGCGAATGAAAATGTGGCTGTGTGGATCCGGTCTTCAAATCTGAGGCTGTAGTATGCTCAGCTGTTGGCGGGATCAATTAGTGGCTAAAGATCTGTGAGTGAAGACCTGAACTTCCATGAGCTGTCAATTAAAAGATATCCCAGTTATGCGTCTTTTACTCTTACTTATTCCACAGCCCAACTGGGAACAATGTAAACATACACACTGTCATGCACACACAAAATTGGTGCCTTGAGGTCTGGGGTGAGCGGATGAGATAACAGCATCTTATTGAGAAATGCAAAAACTGATAATTTACATCTAGTTGCAAAGCGAGACGACTGCAGGCGGAAATCTAAACCAATCTGAAATAAATGTTAGCGAACCGCCCAGAGAACGTGGACAAACGAGTCACAAGACAAAACACAACGCGTTTCGACCTCTTAGGTCTTCCTCAGGTGAGACATAAACGAATAAAACAACGAAAATTCACTTAGCTTTGATCGCTTCAGATCGCTTCAGAGTTCAGCGCAAGGAAGAAGGCGTTGAATGAGAACGAGGCTGTTTGATAATTTACATGAAATGTCCAAACTTGTTCAAACACGTTGTTTGATAATTTACATGAAATGTCCAAACTTGTTCAAACACGTTTTATTCCACATTCCACGTGGATGTATTTGGAGTTAAAACAGTGAACTGATTACAGAACTTAGCTATAGAATGTGTATACTGAAACATTACTTTATAAGCAAAGAAAGTGGGGACAAACAAAGAAACAAACAATGATAGGTGATATGTTCTACTGAGTAAGGTGCACAACGGGAAGTAGATCAAATTCAACAAAGCATCATGCTAATAAACGTTGGAGATGAACCATGTGTTTGAAATAATAGAGAAGTATTTAGCACGTGAAAAACAAACAAACAAACAAAAACGAATTGATCAAGTGAACACACACACACACACACACACACACACCACACACACACACACACACACACACACACACACACACACACGCACGCACGCACGCACGCACGCACGCACGCACGCGCGCACGCACGCACGCACACACACAACACACACACACACACACACACACACACACACACACACACACACACACACACACACACAT
>CM031627.1:22094832-22099908 GCA_018398815.1 Conus ventricosus
CAAACTGGTCCATTTCGGCTGTGACTTGATTGAGTTAAGAGGGTGGCGGCGGAGGGTGGGAGGAGGTATGGGAGAGGTGAAAGATAAGGGTGGATTGGCAGGGAAGGGGGGGGGGGATGGGAGGAGGAAAACAAGTGTCCACCCTGTATATGTCTTTCAAGCCCGCCGATGACGATGACTTCAAAGACTGCTCAGTTGTGACGGAAAGGGGGCGGGGCAGGGAGGAGATGCTGGAGTGGTGGGAGATAAGGGTGGATAAGTGGGAAAAGGCGGAGTGGGGGTGGGAGGAGGAAAACATGTCCACCCGGTTGATGGCTTTCATCCCTCCGACGACGGTGACTTCAAAGAGAGAGAGAGAGAGAGAGAGAGAGAGAGAGAGAGAGAGAGAGAGAGAGAGAGAGAGAGAGAGAGAGAGAGAGGAGAGAGATATGCATACTAATCTCTGTGTGTGTGTGTGTGTGTGTGTGTGTTGTGTGTGTGTGTGTGTGAGTGTGTGTTCCTCAATTTAACGTCTTCTCACTAAAAGAGATATCAGATGATGTGTTAATGGTGTGTGTGGAATGCGGATGCATGCTTATGAAAAGAACGGTGGAGGGGGTGGGGGTGGGGGGGGGGGGGGGGGGGTGACGTAGAACTTTTAATACTACGTGTTAAGAAAACAACAACAACTGGATGGTTTTATCTAATTAAAGATAAATGCCAACTGGATCTGTAAGAAACTTTGACTAACTAATCTGAGAAACGAATAATCATTCAATGTTTTAGAGAGTGATGACGTCGATCTATCCGTAGTATTACCACCAGACATGGTAATCAAGTTCCTTGTTTTGGGGCAATGAATTAACGAATGTGAAAAACTTAGTGCATTTCCACACATGCATCTAACATTTCTACTGAATTTTATTTTTAGTGAATGTAAACGTAATTTATGAATTAAGTTTCTTATGAATTAAGCTTCTCTAGGTATATGAGTTAAATATGTTTTTGCTGTTTTATTCTGTGTTCCAGAACTGTGTGCAATACAGATATGATAGTACCGAAATTCCAAGTTCTCTAAGGACTGTTGGAAGCTTTTCTCAGTCAATTTTTTTTTTCAGAGTTTGTCAATTAAGGAATAGCATTCTGAAAGATCTAAAGGTATACTGAGTGAAGTTGTGCTTTCCATATTTCTACCTCTCTTTTTGCTGCGTAATCAACCTTTTCATTTGATACAATTCCACTGTGAGGTGGTACCCAAGTGATAAAACATGAATGATATGGTTAATTTCTAACATAATCTCAAGCCGAATTATTTTAATTTTGGGACCGAAGGGCGCCCAGAACCGATTTGCTATCAGTACACACAAGAATGCGACAAGAATTTAGGGGTAAATGTAAAATGAATTCCAAAGACATCAAAATGGCAATGAGCTTTGCACTAAACATGAAAAGGTTTTCCACCAAGATTATAGAGTTTCTCGACATTCAAATCTGGAAAATAATAAAAGCAGCGCTGCTACATTATTATCTAAAACTGAGCCATCAGTTTAAAATCTTCATATGAGTTCTGTCTTTTCTTCCAGAAGAACATTGACAAAATGTTTTAATATTACGGGATCTCTTTTTATATTCCGTTGGAACTGATATCAAAAGAAGCTGTTTGCACCACCTGGGAATTGGAAGAGAATGTTTTAGACCCCTTTGTTAGTGATTTCAGAGTGTATTTTTTGATTGGAAATAAAAGACTTAATATTTTTTTAAAGATTGGTTTTCCCCGCACTCATTTAGTAAAATCTACTTTAGATTTTAAAGCCCTTTTTTTAAGTAATGTTTGAGGCCGATGCTTTGACGATAAAACTCTCTCTCTCTCTCTCTCTCTTCTCTCTCTCTCTCTCTCTCTCTCTCTCTCTCTCTCTCGCTCTCTCTCTCTTCTCCTCTCTCTCTCTCTTTTAAATTTGTGAAGAAAAAAATTGTCTGGGCGGTATGAATATACTATTTATATTCAGAAATGAAACTTGAATGTGTGAATTTTTAGACAGCATGCAGAAAGCCAAACGTCAATTATTACAAATTAATGTGAATTGAGAGTCTAGATACATTTGTCAGTGCTTTGTGCGGAGCCGCAGCTTGTATGGTTCGAGTTATTTGTGGAAAAGGCCAGCAGGAAAACATACAATGACTGGTTTGAAAATTTGAGTGCGAACGAAAGAAAGGAAGTTAAAAGGTCATTAAAAGATTTCAGAGATGCAAAACAGCCAAGGTTTAAAAGTAAGAAAAGGGGAAGAATACGCTGTATCACTTTAAAGAGTTTGTTACGCTAAGGAAAACGAAGGAACTGGAGTTTAAAGTTGTAGGTTAAAGAAACTAAAAATTCAGTCAGTGATTCTAAATGTTTACTCAGTGATAAAGATCTAAAAATTTAAAAAGAGTTTTGTGTATAACGAATCTCAGTTCAACGGTGGCATGACCATTTTGGGGGGGGCGTTGTTGGTAGGAAGAGAATGAAATTGAGCCATTTTTTAATCAACCTATTTCCAATGAGAAGTCTTTTGCTGGTATTAAACATTTAAAAATTAGGAAATGTGCAGGACCAGTTAGAATCGTAGCAGAAATGTTGAAGAATGCAAACACAACTGTAATCGATTTCCTTGTTTATTTATTTGCCCAACTTTTTGATAATTGTATCTTTCCATCAGAGTGGGCCTAAATCATTATTGTTCCAATTCATAAAAAAGCAGACTTTGAACAATCCGACAACTTCGTGGAGTATCATTTACCAGCATTTTTAAGTAAAATCTACATTCACGTACTAAATACAAGATTAGCTGAAGGGGCTGAAACTGAAGAAAAATATTGGGATGGAACAAGCAGGTTTTAAAACCAGTTACAGCAACAGCCCATTTTTTTACCTATTTTCTTTGTTTCAAAAACATTACTCTGTAGTCAAAAGCTCTACATTGCATTTGTAGATTTCAAGAAAGGCCTTTGACTCGGTAATGGAATGCTCTGTAGAATGTACTCCGTAAAAGTGGTGTTTTAGTAAATTGGCCCATGGCTTTAGAGGGTCTACAACCCCCAGTGCTGGCATGTGGTGCGTTGTTGAAGAGTGAGTATTTCAGATTATTTTGTTGTCCAAATGGAGTTTAAAAAAAAAGGGGATTTTGTGTTGAGTCCAGTTGTTTTTTTTTTCAAAAACGAACTGGCTGTGGAATTGTCCCGCAAAGGCAGACATGGTACCCAGTTAATACCTGGAGCAGTTGAATTAGTTTTATTACTGTATGCTGATGATGTTGTTCTTCTGTCCGGAACAGTTGTAGGTTTGCAAACCACTAAATGTATTAAAAAAGAAGAAGCAGATCGCTTTGGTTTATCAGTTAATTGGTTAAAGACAAATACAGTGGTCTCTAGAATGGGTGGCCACCTATCAGTGTGTAAAAAAATGGTCTTATGGAAATGTAGACGTTCAAGTAGTTAATTCATTTAATATTTGGAATGATATTTTAAACAAAATTAACTTTCCGTTACGCATGGGAAAGAATCTCTAAGAAAAGGGAAAAAAGGTACTATTGAAATTCTGAAACCCCTGAGAAAACTGAATTGTACAGACTTTTGTATATTTTGGAAAATGTTTGATACACAGTTTAAAAACCTCTTCTTACATATGCAGCTGAAATTTGGGGCTTACATGAAAATTCGATGATGAAAAAGTACATCGTATGCTATGAAGCGTTTCCTTCAAGTACCAATTCATTCATCCAACCCCGTTTTTATGGGAGATGAGCAGATCCCCTTTGTACTAGGTACATTTGTGAAATGTATTAAGTACTGGTTGAAGATCTTGAAGCTGCCCCAAGTCCCGTTTTAGCAGGCAACCCTATGATATGATGTTTTTAGAAATGGAAAAAGGTAAAGAAAACTGGGGCTCATAAAGTAAAAAAAAGCCCTTTCAGAACAGGGTTTTGGAATAGTGTGGATGGCCCAGGAAGTCGGGAATGAGCAACAGTTTATTGCGGAATTTAAAGAACAAAGGGCCCTTTTTTGTTCTTTTTTAAAAGAATTGGCACTCAGATTTTGGAAAGTAAAGAAAAATATCGCTGTTTTTTCTCATTTAAGAATGTGTTTTCATTCTGAAAAGTTTCTCAATGTCATAAACAGATAGATGGCACAGAATAAATTACGCATGATTTTAGGTTGAGAAGTTTAGGTTTTTAATGCGAACAAAAGTGGTTTTTGAATGTTTAAACATCCACAGAATCTCCTTGTCCTGCATGTAGGACACATTATTGATGACGAAGTACACTTTTTTGTTCCACTGTAAATGCTTATAATGAAGTGGGACATAAATTGTTCACCCTTTTTCCCGTTAGATATAGCGAAAGACAAAATGTTGCTGTCGTGTTATCATCAGATGATGAACTTGTAATTTAAATCAGTTGCGAAATTCATCGCAGAAGCATTGAAAATTAGACAGATGAAGGATAGTGAAATTTAAAATAATGCATTATAAGAGATATCTGAATGAATATTATCATTCATCGCAAGTGGAATGAGATCAGTAAGATACATTGTTATCATTTGATCGAGTGGATGGTCGAGTCAGCCTTAAGGGTTTCTTTCTTTCTTTTTCTTCTTTTTTTTTTTTTCTAATTGCATTACTCCTGTGCGTTGAGGACATGAGGATATCTTATGAATTTATTTGTTTTTAACCTTTGATTTAGTGCACATAGAGATGAATGTGTACTATTTGTTTGCAGGAAAGGAAGAGGGAAATTTTTATTTTCTGTTACCCCCCCCCCCCCCCCCCCCCCCCCCCCCCCCCCCCCCCCCCCCCCCCCCCCCCCCCCCCCCCCCCCCCCTTGTCAAAAGACCCCTTTGGTAATGGCAATAAAAAAATCAAGTGTCAAAAAAGTGTCAAAAGTATCTCTCTCTCTCTCTCTCTCTCTCTCTCTCTCTCTTTTCTCTCTTTTCTCTCTCTCTCTCTCTCTCTCTCCCGATAATCAAAACTCAGTACGTAAATGCAAATAGTTTTTTGCGATGAAAAAACCCAAGTAGTGTTTTTTCATTACCATCTAGACTAATGTATTCTTTGATCTTTGC
>CM031627.1:22106660-22126660 GCA_018398815.1 Conus ventricosus
GCACGCGCGCAGCGCGTGGTGTGTGTGGTTGTGTGTGTGTTGGTGTTTATGCAATGCGTGCGTTCGTGCATGCATGTGGTGTGTGTGGTGTGGGTGGTGTTGTTGGTGTGTTGTGTTGTGTGTTTGCGTGTTTATGTGTGTGTGTGTGTGTTGTGTGTTGTTTGCAATGCGTGCTGTCGTGGCGTGTGTGTGTGTTGTGTGTGTGTGTGTTGAGCGCACGCGAGTGTAATGTGTTTTTGCTGTGTGCGTGCTACGTGCATGCTTGCATTGTGTGTGAGTGTGTGTGTGTTGTGTGTGTGTGGTGCGCGCATGTGTGTGTGTGTGTGTGTGTGTGTGTGTGTTTGTTTGTGTGTGTGCACGTGCGTGTGTGCCTTGCTGTGTGAGTGTGTGTGTGTGTGTGTGTGTGTGTGTGTGTGTGTGTGTGTGTGTGTGTGTGTGTGTGTGTGCACGCGCGCGCGTACGTGAGGTTTTCACCACTTGATGATTTTTAGTTGGAATATGTTGACATATGAGAACCAGTTATTGGTAATCTTTCTCTCTCTCTCTCTCTCTCTCTCTCTCTCTCTCTCTCTCTCTCTCTCTCTCTCTCTTTTCTCTCTCTTTCTCTCTCTCTCTCTCTCTCTCTCTCTCTCGGTACAGATAGGTCTGTGGTCTTCTCAGAGATAATCAGACTGACAGGCAGACAGACAGGCAGACAGGGAGAGACAGACAAACAGAGACAGAGAGAGAGAGAGAGAGGAGAGAGAGAGAGAGAGAAGAGAGAGAGAGAGAGAGAGAGAGAGGGAGAGAGGGAGAGAGAGAGAAACAGAGAGAAAACAGAGAGAAAGGAAACACCGATAAAGACTGAGACAGAGAAAGTCAGGCAGACAGACAAACAAACAAAACGGCAAACAAAGAAAGCAAGTCTACATTCTGTTTATAGAGTGCATTCCTTATTACAGTCAAGGAGATGAATAAAAAGACCGCGAGCCGCACGGGGCGCGTCGGCCGGCAGCCGTGCTCCGACGTCTCTTGTTGCTGTCCGGCCCGCCCGTCCCCCGCCGCCCCCACCCCCCCCCCCCCCCCCTCATCGCAGCGGGAGCGCAAGAGGGTGGGGAGGGGTGGGGGGACCGCGAGCCGCAGGGGGCGCGCCGGCCGCAGAGAGCCAGCCAGCCAACCAATCAGACAGACAGCGCAGAAAGGAACAGAGAGAGAGAGAGAGAGAGAGAGAGAGAATGAATGGAGAAATGATTGAATGGATGAATGAATGAATGTTTATTATATAGGCCTCAGACCCCTCATGAAGGGATAACGTACAGTTACACCACTTCATCATGCCAATACAAAGTCTACAGTTATTGCAGCACCTCATGCAAAACTTGAAGTCGCTTTTTCTATATGTAAAACCCTTATACAAAAAACAACGATAATTTCGTACAACATCGGTTAAGTGCATGCCATGAGTAGACCTAGTTCAAATAAACAAGGTTGTTGATTATATTTATGGCTCCAAAAACTCTCAGCGGAGCGAGAGAGAGAGAGGCAGAAGAGAGAGAGAGAGAGAGAGAGATGCGAAATGAGAGAGAGAGGAGGAGGAGAGAGAGAGAGAGGGAGAGGTGAAGGAGAGAGAGAGAGAGAGGAGGAGAGAGAGTGCGATTACTTACGTGCAGAGACAGAAACAGAGAGTCAGTACGAGGACACAGAGACAAGAGACAGAGGCAGAGAGATAGAGCGAGAGAGAGAGAGAGGAGAGAGAGAGAGGAGGAGAGAGCGAGAGAGAGAGAGATCGAGGAGAGAGAGAGAGATGAGAGAGAGAGAGAGCTGGTGTGGTGGGGAGTTGAAGGAAATGGAGAGAAGAGAAGTATGCAGGAGGAGAGATGTGCAGGGACAACAGTGACAGAACATCAAGAGAACAACGACCTGCAAGAGAGTGTCACGAGTTTGTCACGAGGCCTACGACGTTTGGACCCAACTGGGGTGGCGAATATTTCATTTGTTTATTATCGTTGTTGTTGTCAGTGTCGTCCTTAGTGTGGCTTGTGGTTGCGGTTGCACCTTGTGTCGTTCAGCTACGTTCGGTTTGCTTTCTCTCTCCTCTCTCTATTTCCACTGCCGTGCTATTCATCCTGCAGAGTTCAGGGTGGCTGGTACTTTCTCTCGATTGTGTCTATCGGGGTTCGCCAGTCTATTTACTGTCGCACGTTGCTTCATTTCTTTTAGTTTGAAGTATGCTCCACTCTGTGGACGTCGCGGTGGATGTTGGCGCCATTGCTGAGGGAGGTTAGCTCTTCACTCGAGCGGAAGATGGCTATGGGGCGCCTGTCTCCGGTCTTGGTTCTTCACCGTATCGTCGAAGGTTCAGTCGGTATCTTCAATTCCTCAGCGGCTGGTAGGAGAGGGACATCCACTCTTCTTTTTCGGCATCTGCGCCTCTGTCCTCTCGGATGGACAGGAGGGCAGAGAGAGTCGTTTGACCGCCTCTTCGGGGTCACCAACGGGTAGCTGGTAGCCTCAGTTCGTGGTATGTTTTAGTTTGTTGTTGTAGGGCTTATTTTCTCCTCTTTTGCGCATTTCTTTTGTTTTCAAATGGTAAAAGGAAATATTGTTTGAGACCTTTTTTTGGTTAATTCAGTCTTTAATTGCCATTCTAAATTATATCCCAAAATCCTTTCTCCTATTATGCATCTAGTGATGCGGTAGTCGGTGGGGATGGGAGAGAACTGGTGATTCAGGGTGGTACTTGCTGAGGCTGTCGTCCGCCCTTGTACATTCGCCGGACTCTTATCCTTCGGCCACCGTCTGTTTGTGTGTGGCAAGGAGAACGGTTTTATGTGGCGAGCGTGCGTATGCATGATTTGTCCGTTCGGATGCGTGGTTGGAGATTTGTGTTATTTTGAAATGTGGCTATAAACTGGTGAAATTATGCCATTGAATTATTATTTGCAATGTGGTGGCAGTATAAAAGCGATGGTGTGTGTTGGTTTATTTCCGAAGAGGAAATGTTGTTGGGGTATTTAGTAGACTCCTCGCCCATCATGCGAGTGGGCTGGTTATAGATTTATCAGCAGGAGGCAGTTGTCTGACGGCGGGGTTCCAGTGCCTTCTCTTCCCTCCCTTTCTTCTCTCCTCCCAGCTCGTTTTCCCCCCCTCCGGGGGGCTTCACCCGGAGCTGGCCTGGTTGTGCATGGCTGGTTGGGCCCCGTCTGGTTGGGGCCACGCTTGGTTGGGATCGCGGACTGGTTGGTGAACGTGCTGGTTGAGGCCTCGCTTGGTTGGGACTGCCGGAATGGTTGGTACCGCGCGACTGTTGGGATTCAGCCTCGGACGGGACCACGTTTGGTAGAAAAGCCGTGGTGTTGACTGGCGGTCTGATCCCCGTCCAGGACCTCCAGTAAAACGCACGTTACCCCCCCCCCCTCCGGGACGCGCTCTTCACTGCCTGCTTGTGTGTGTCGCGGGTATGTCGGCTTGAACGGACTCTCTTCAGTGCGACCGGTTGGAGCACCTAGTGCGACCCCCACCCCCCCAGGGGGGGGTGCTCCCAGTAGACTGGGAGAGGCAGGGGTGTGGCGGCACTCCTGGTTTGGAAAGGGATGGATGCTGGAAAGGTTATTTATAATTGTGATCTGTTCATATGTGTTGAAATGTTGTGATTGTGATTGTTGTTCGTCGTATGGTTGAATTGTTTATTTATCATTGTGCATGCTGTGGTGTGTTTTGAAGCTTAATTGATGTGTATGTGTTGTGTTGAAATGCTCGATTGTGATTGTGCATGTTGTGGTGTTGGAATGCTTATTTATGGACTGAGTATGTTGGTTGACTAAATGGGGTGTTTATCGTAATCTTTATTGTGTGGTCTCTTGCGGGGGTGTGAGGTCAGTCACTCCTTCTCTCCACCTAGACCGATCCCGTCAGGGCAGACTCAGGGGTCGGTCGTGACATGTGGGGGCTCGTCCGGGATGTGAAGGGCTCTGACTGTCTCTCTCGTTTCGCGGAAGTATGTTTAGTTCTGTTGTTTTTGTATATGTTTAGTCAGTTTGTCGTGTTGTTCGTGGGTGGTTGGCTGGGGGGACTCAGTGTTGAAGGAGTCTCTTTGTGGCTGAGAGGAACATTTCCGGTGTGACTGGTGAGTCAACGGTGGACCAGGGGGAAATCGGACCGCTATCAGACTCCTTCCGCGGTGCTTACGCAGGGTACGGCCGTAAGTTTCTGCCTTTCTGTTGCCGCTCAGTCTGCCTTCCTGTTTTGTAGTTAGCAGTTTTTTTTTTTAGGGTTATTGAGTACAGGGGGTTGCTATCGGGAACGTTAGTGTCCCTTTTTTTCCTCTTCGGATTCCGTCTGCAGTTTTGTTTGTTTTTCGGCCAGGCCCACCGCATGTTGCTCGTGTGTGGAGGCGGAGTTGCCAGAGTGGGGGCGGGACATAGTTTTTTTTTTTTTTTTTTTTTTCGGGTGAGCCCACCGCACTGTTGGCTCGTGTGTGGAGGCGGTGTTGCCAGAGTGGGAGCAGCCGGAACTTGTCCGTACAACACACACACAACATTACCCACTTATACACCACCCCTAAAAAATTTGTTTTTCAATTGGATTCGTCTTTCCCCCGTATTTGAAACCGTAGGATATTGTTGTCATGGCAACGTCCGGTGCAGGTGGATGTGGCGACGCGTGGTTCGAAAGAAGAAAGGTATTCAAATGTAGTCCCTCTATTAGTACCAGTCTTCGACTACAGTAACTTGCTACTTATTCCAGTGCTGTAGCAGATAGTCAGTGAGTACTTCTACTACTCTTCGCTAATGGATCTTCCTGTCGAGACCAACTGGCACTTCCGTCGAAGGTCTGTGCATAGCGAAGCAACTGTGGGCTTATGTTGAGTCGCAGAACAGAAACCAAAGCCCTCTTTCTCCTTGCTTCCCTCGTAAGGAGTATGCCCCGGGGGACTTTCCTCATGGGAAAGCGAGACAAGGACGGTCAAACGGATCGAACGGGTCATCCCTCCGTGTTCGGGAGTGTGTGAATCCTTTCCGGACTCACCTCTGTGCTGAAGTTTTTAGGCGACAGGCGACGTGAGGATGAGGCCCTCGTGGAAGAGCGCAGGGAGAGGCAGCTAGCAGGAGGCCAAGCGTAGGGAAGAGCGCAGGAGGAGACAGTAGACAGAGGCCAGCGTAGGGAAGAGGCAGCTCTTGCAGAGAGGAGGCTGCCAGACAGGAGGTCTCAGGTAGGGACGAGGCTGCCCTCCGTTAGGGAAGATTAGACGGGATGGACGGCTTGGTAGGGAGGAGGATGGAACAAACTTCTTTTCGCGAGACTCCGAGTTGTCACTAGGGGGTTTGATCGACAGGCAAGGATAGAGTTAGGGCCCAAAGTTAAAGTTCCAGGTCCGAACTGTGAGGCATTGATAGTTTTGGAGCATTTTGACAAATGTTGCTTAGTCATACAATTGTTGAGGAACAAAAGGCTATGGCAACCTTATTTTTTTTCTGGATTAATGGTGCTTGCAAGGGAGTGTGTGCTCCCTCTAATGACGGGCGCGTCTTATGCAGAATGCAGTTGGCTCTGCGTACGCGTTTCCCCTTTTACCCCAGAGACGATACAGGAGGAAGTTCAGGTCCATGAAGAAGAATAACGACGGACTTCGGCAGTTTGGTGATAGGCTGCTGCAAAAAACGCTAGGGTACTGGTTCAGTTAGTAAGTTGGCGCTGGAGGATCTGATCCTCATTGAACAGCTCACAACACTGTGTCCAGAGATGGGATCGGCTAGGACGAGACAGCACCTCCGGATTTCGCGGCTGTGATTCATACGTGAGGTGTTTGCTGACTGCTCGCAGGGCTTATGGGCATCGCCAGATACGGAGAGGAAGCCCTCCAGGGATTTAGTGGAATAAGGCGCCGAACAACTGTAGCGGGAGTGAACAAGGCAGCAGTTCATCGGGATTTCAGCGCCCGACTGTGTTTTCTTTGTGGGTCGTCCTGGGCCCTCATTAGGAAAGATTGTCCTAAAGCCGCTGGTAGTCGTGGGGTAGTCCTTTAGCATCTCGCGCCTCGGCTAACGTGGGGTCATCCAGCTTTCTGGTCTGGTACAGAGTTGCCTGTGTTTCTTTCTGTTGTAGGTTCTTCCTTGGTCGACAACCATCAGGGATTCGGGGCATCAATCTCTTTGTTTTTGATAAGGATTTGGTTTCCCCTGAGGCCCGCGGGGCGTCCAGTTACGATGTGTGCGTGTTGGAGGTTGGTTTTACCTCACGTCTTCTGTATCATTTTATCTCCACCCCCTATTCTGTGGCGAGGTATGGGCCATCGTGGTGGAGCGACCTCTGGTTATTCCTTTCATAGGGAATACTATCACCTTTGCGGATGGACGACGCAGTCAGTCCGTGTTTACGGATCTGCCGGTGAGGCGTGTGTGGGAGTTACCCCACGCGCAAAGTAAGATGCAGGGAGCAGGATTTGCGTCCCGTTTACAGCCGACTTCTGACGAGGGTTTGGCCAGGGGTCGATCTGCTACCCTGGTCCGTCTTCAGGCCAGGGACTTGGAGTCCAAGCCTGCGAACCAACTGGTCGATCGTCCGTCAGTCTGCCCGACACGCCAAGGTGGCTTCAAGCTCCACAAGGGGAGCCTTCTATTAGGATTTTCACTCAGGAGATCGTGTGGCCAGCAGCTTGTTTGTTCCCCAAGCTTGAGAGAATTGTTTCCGGAGGCCACGTTTCCCCATGGAGGTCATATGGGCTCCATGGGACTCTCGAGCGAGTAAGACAGAGAACTGTCTTTTAGGCAGGGAGAACTCGAGGTAGCAGTACTGCCGCAGTTGCGATGTCTGCAACGGACAACGGCTAAGGGAGTCGCTTGAAGCGTGTTCCTTAGGGTCAGTGCTCTGGTTGGGGAGCCATTCAGCAAGGTCGGTGTCGACTGGTGGGACCATTAAGCCACTCTCCACGCGTCGTCACCGCTACATATGTAGTGAGTGGACTCGCGATCGAGTACCAGGGCTGTCCGCTTAGGACTATCGGACGCTCTGTAGTGAAGCTTCCTTGGCAGATATGACGCGCACTGACGTGCCCCAAGACGATCCTTTCGGACAGGGGACAGTTTCTGTTCCGAAGTCATGAGGAGGTTAACACTCTGCTCAGTATTCACAAGGAAACACGTACCATATCATGCGCGGCAATGGCCTTGTCGGAGCGTTTCAATGGGACGTTTGAAGCAGATTTGCGTGCCTACGTGCAGAGAAACTCGTGAAGTGGGATCGTTTCCTTCCTGCTTGTATGGAGTCGTACAGGGAGGTTCACAGGAAGCATGCGGTTTTCTCCATTTGAACTCCCTCGTATGCAGAAAACGGTGCGAGGACCACCAACATCTGAAGCAGTGTGGCCCCCACGCTGATGTGGAACCTTCTGTCAGGAGGAGAGTCGAATATGTGGGCGATCTACGCAACCGCATCGCTGAACTTCCAGCTTGCTCAGCAACAATTGCAGTCGGCAAGAAACCAAATACAAGAGCTTTGTATGACCGACGCAGAGTTGTTTGAAGGTGGTTTGCAGCCAGGTGATGAGTGTTGTTCTCCTCCCCAAAGAAGAACAAGCGCAGCTTGCTTGGCAGAGGTCCGTTCGTGGTCTGCAGTCGGTGGTGGTGTGGATGGGGGTCTACCGGATTTATTTTTTTTTCGTGTGCGTGGGAAGGAAAGCCTGTATCACGCAACCTCCTGAAAGGGTACGTGAGACGAAACTCAGAGGCAGGCAGTTTACAACCATGTCGTTGTGGAGAGTGGCGATGGCACGCCTTGTCGGTGGTAGGACATCCCCACTGTTCTTCGTCGAGGCAGAGGTGAGAGGATGTTTGCTTCGGTTTAACCTCTCTCAGAACAGACTGACCAATGCACGCTTGTGCCAGGAGTTTCAGACTTGCTCACAGATCGGCCTGCACGTACCCTTGGCGAGGTACAATGGCATTGACCACCGAGGACCCAATTAGGGTTCAAACAGTCCCTCTGTCACTTCAGGAGTCTGTTATCTGCAGGAGGTCCAGGCATGTGAGTTGGGGGTCATTGAAGTGCGAGTTATCCGTATCATTCCCCATCCTTCTGGTAAAGAAAGAAGGATGGCAAAAGGTGGTCTGCGTCGATTTTCGTCGGTTGAATCAGGTTCTCCGGTTTGATGTGAACTATGCGGATGTCGACCAAATCTTCGCTCAGCTGAGTCGGGCAACTCTTTTCGAAGTTCGATCACGCAAAGGGTACTGGCAGATTCCATGCGCAGAGAGGACAAACCAAAACGGCATTCACGAGCCTGAAGGACCAGTTCCGTGAACGTGAGTGCTTTTGGCCTCCAAAACTGCTGGAGCAATTTTCAGTCGGTCATGCGGACAATTGCTTCTCCCTTTGATACGCCAGATTGAAACAATTTCATTGGGAGACCTGGTACTCAGTCAGTAAGATTGGAGTTCGCCGTTTCGTCCTCAGTGTTCTGTTTCTTCGTCTTCGACGAGGTTCAGATGTCGGCGTCTTCAATAAAAGTTTAGTCAGCTTGGTCAGGACGAGATTTCCTTTCTGGGGCATCATTTGCAGCGGGGTTTTGATTGCTTGAGGAAGACAAGGTGGCCAATAGTTGCAGGTGCCAAACTCCTTGGTACACAAGGGAAAAAATGACGGTATTTCTTGGGCTTGGGGATACTTACCGCAAAGTTCATTCATGACTTTGCAAAGTTGCCTTGCCCTCACTGACCTGACGAAAAGGGAAGAAGCCAGAAGTCTAGTTTGGGGAGGGTGGAGAGTTGCAACTGGCTTTTGACGCCTTGAGCCGGCCTCATATCGCCCAGTTGGCTCTCCCAGATCTAGTCTCCCTTTTGTCATGGACTGATGCTTTCTGCGGTGGGATTGGGGGTGTGTTGCTACAGATAGGGGAAGGGATCCAACGCTTGTTATGCGAGCAAAAAAACTCACTGGGACGCCGAGACTAGATCCACACGATTGAACCAAGTGTTGTCTAGCAGTCGTGTGGGGAATCAGGAAGTTTTACCCTATTGTTACGGCGTGAGGTGTGTGGAGAGCGCTCATCATTTCAGTACTGGACCAAGTTCGGGCAGTCGTCGTCAATCATGGGGGTTGGGCAGTGGAAACTGCAGAGTCATGCGTTCATTTTCGTTCATCTCAAGGGTTCGGTAATACGGATGCTGACTTCTTAGTGAGTCCGTAGTCAGCCATTGGAAAATCAGTAGAGGGGAACCTTCCTCAACACGGGTCATATCCTTTTGGTCTCTGTATCAGGTTGTAGTGCCAGTTTTCATTCAGTGAGTTAACGGTAGTGAATCACCTATGGTTGGGATTGTTACTTTCATGGTTGGAAGGTTCGCTTAGTTGTTTGATAAAGTTTAGTATTATGTATTTCTCGGTGTGATTCTATCGTAGGGAATGTTTGTATTGGATTTATTATGTTTACTCTGTCGATCACAGAGAGTTGGGTTTCGGTCCATTGTTGTTAATTTGCACCTGCGTCAAGGTTCAAAGGAGCACTGAATCTAGAGAAACAGATGCTTTTAGAAGGGGGGGTTTGTCACGCGTTTGTCACGAGGCTACGACGTTTGACCAATGGGGTGGCGGAATTATTCATATGTTTTTATGTTGTTGTTGTACGTGTCCGTCCTTAGTGTGGTTGTTTGTGCGGTTGCCATGGTGTAGTTCACGCTCACGTTCGGTTTGCTTTTCTCTTCTCTTCTCTCTCTAATTCATGCCCGTGCTATTTCATCTGCATGTTCACGGGTGGTGGTGGTTACCTTTCTCTCGACTTGCTGTCTATCGCCTCTTGCTGTCTTTTTACCTGTCGCCCGTGCTTCATATTCTTTTAGTTTGATGTATGCTCATTTCCACAGTGTTTTGGACGTAGCGTGTGCATGTTGGCGCCGGCTGCAGGGAGGTGAGCTCTTCACTCGAGCGGAAGATGACTCGGGAGCGTGCTCGGTCTTGGTTCCCTTCACCGATATCGTCGAAGGTACAGTCGGTATCTTCAATTCCTACAGTCGGCCTTGCTAGGAGAGGGACATCACTTCTTTTTTTCCGCATTCTGCGGCCTCTGTCCTCTCGACTTGAAGGAGGGGCAGAGAGAGTCGTTTGACCCGGCCTCATCGGGGTCACCACGGGTAGCTGGTAAGCATTCAGTTTCGTGGTTGGTTTGATTTGGTTTGTTGTTGGATTAGCCAGCTTATACTCTTTTTGCGCAATTTTCTTTTGTTTTCAAAAATGCTGTAAAGAAATATTGTTTGTGAGACCGTTTTTCTGGTTAATTCAGTCTTTAACCTTGCCATTTAATTTATCCAAAATTTTTCTCTATTTATGCATTGTGCTGCGGTAGTCGGTAGGGGTTGGGAGAGAAGAACTGGTGATTCAGGGTTGGTACTTGCTTGTCTCGTGTCCGCCCTTGTCACATTCGCCGAGACTCTTATCCTTCGGCCACGTCTGTTTGTGTGTGGCAAGGAGAACGAGTAGTTATATGTTGCGAGCTGTGCGTCGGATGATTTGTGTTCGGATGCGTGGTTGGAGATTTGTGTTATTTTGAAATGTGGCTATAAATGTGACATATTATGCATTGATTATTATTTGCCAATGTGGTGGTCAGTTATTAAGCGATGGTCGCTGTGTTGTTTATTTCCTAGAAAGAAAATTGTTAAACGTGAGTGAGTGAAGAAGGGGGAAGATAATTCATATTGGTTTTATAGCTGTGTTTAATGCAGTCTTTTACCTGTTAGTGGTGAAAAGACTTGTAAGAACATTCTTGATTTGATGTGGTATCTGTGTTATGCCTCAGGGTCTGTGTTGAGTGGTGTTGTTGGTGTATTTAGTAGACCTCCCTGCCATCATGCGAGTGGCTGTTAGTGATTTTAACAGCATGGGTCAGATTGTACTGACGGCGGGGGTTCAGTGCCCTTCTTCCTCCCTTTCTCTCTCCTCCCAGCTACGTTTCCCCCCCCTCGGGGGGCTTCAACCCGGAGCCTGGTCTGGTTGGTGCCACGAGCGGGTTGGGGCCACGCTTGGTTGGGGCCACGCTCAGGTTGGGACCGCGAGATGGTTGGTCGCACGTGTGGTTGATTCCACGTCTGGATGGGACCGCGGACTGGTTGGTACGCGCGCTGGTTGGGATCACGATGGTCGGGACACGTTCTGGAGAAAAGCCCGTGGTGTTGACTGGCGGTTCCTGATCCCCGTCAGGACCTCCAGTAACAACGCCACGTTTCCCCCCCCCCCCCCCCCGGGACCGCGCTCTTCACTTGCTGCTTGTGTGTGTCGTGGGTAGTTGACGGCCTTGACGACTTCTTCACGAGCCCGACCGGATATTCGGAGCACCTAGTGCCGAAGGGGGGTGCTCCCAAGTAGATGGGAGAGGCAGGGGTGTGTGGAGTCCCACTGGTGTGGAAAGGGCTGGATGCTGGAAATGATTTATTTATAATTTGTGTATATGTCTATGTGTTGAAATGTTGTGATTGTTGATTGTGTACGTCGTATGGAGAAATGTTTATTTATCATTGTGCATGCTGTGTGTGTTGGAATGCTTAATTGTGTGTATGTCGTGTGTTGAAATGCTGATTGTGTGATTGTGATGTTTGCTGTAGTGTGTTGGAATGCTTATTTATGCCTTTTGGGGTGTATGTTGGTGGCATAAAATGGGTTGTTGTATTGTAATCTTTATTGTGTGGTCTCTTGCGGGGCGTGTGAGGTCAGTCACTCCCTTCACTCCCACCTAGACCGATCCTGTCAGGGCAGACCTCCAGGGGTCGGTCGTGACAGAGAGAGAGAGAGAGAGAGAGAGAGGAGAGAGAGAGAAGGAGAGAGAGAGCAGAGACAGAGACAGAGAGAGAGAGCCAGCCAGCCAGCCCTGCTTGCCAACCAGCCAGCCAGCGAGACAAATAGAAACACAGAGAGAGAGAGAGAGAGGAGAGAGAGAGAGAGGAGAGAGAGAGAGAGAGAGAGAGAGAAGAGAGAGAGAGAGAGAGAGAAAGAGAGAGAGAGAGAGTGAGAGACTGAGAGAGACTGAGAGAGAGAGCTAGCCAGCCAGCCCTGCTTGCCAGCCAGCCAGCCAGTGAGACAAAGAGAGAGAGAGAGAGAGAGAGAGAGAGAGAGAGAGAGAGAGAGAGAGAGAGAGAGAGAGTGCTTACATAGTATTTACTTACCTAGAGTGTTTCACCTGTCAGGGATCAAAGCCTACTGACGACAGCTCTCCAGAGAAAACAGCTATGAGCCTTCCTTCCTGCCTCTGTCGAATTGTCTCCCCTCCTTCTCCTGTCTGCCTCCTCCTCTTTTTTTCCCCCAGCAGTTTTTAGGTCGTGCTGTGCTTTCTTCTCCCCTGCAGATGTCTGGCCAGCCGCTCCTGTCTGGTGGCGCTGGATGCTGGCTGTCAGTGGATGTGTCATGTCTAGCCATGCTTTCATCTTTCAGGGTCAGTGTGGTGGCTTGCGTCCCTTCCCACCCTTCGCCCACCACCTGTCTTCATTGTGCTCCATTAGTTGACGTCAATCCTGTTTTCTCTGAAACAAAGTTACGACCTACATGGTATGTCAGAGCCTTACTCTGGATAAAATTGAAGCATGCTTGACCTACCCCCCCCCCCCCCACCCCCAACCCCCCCCCCCCCCCCCTCACAATTCAAACTTCCCCATCTCTCTCCCAAGACCAGTTAAAATGGCGGATCATTTTACTGACCCCAGTCACTTTTATCAATCTTATTTATATCTGTAAGAATATTGATAGTGTATAACGCAATCTATATATAGGAACATAAATGAGCCTAAATGCGGCCGACAGAACAAAATTTGCGTGAGAGAAGAAGGTTGAATAAAGTAGTCATGTGTGTGCAGCTGTGACAGTAATGGACTAACAAAACAGCCCCATGTATGTGTAAGGTGGTGTGTGGCTAGTGTGTTGTTTGCATCGATACCCGCCTGTATAACAGAAACATCTCCTATCAGTGATTTAGTTAGTTGGCTTATTAGTCAGTGAGCTGGTTCGTTAGGTGGTTGGGTGGCTGCTTACTTGTTAAGTTGGTTAGTTAGGCAAGCTTTTAGCTAATTAGTTAGTTAGGTAGCTGGATAGTTGACCGGTTGGTTGGCTGGTTTGTTTGATTGGGTGGTGGATTGGTTAGTAGGTAGGTTGATAGAGTTGAGAAGTATAGATGATTAGTTGCTTTCAGTTTTAACAGTCACACAGGTAAAACAGCGACCAGAGATACTCCTCCCAGGAGAGTGAGGAAAGGGGGATGTCTTACACGACATGCACCACCAGAACGACGATACATGAAGATGGGAGTGGAAATGTTATACGTCAATGTGGCTCGAAACCCATAGTATCTGCTAATTTTGTGCTGTTACCCACAGACCCAATCAGGAGCACCCATGTCAGCGTTGAAGCCTGTGTTGATGGTTGAGTCTGAACGCCTTCAAAATTCAATAATGTTCATTAACCTTGCCTGGATTTCCCAACTCTATACTTGACAGAGTATGGGTGCAGAAAATAAGATACGAGCACAGGGGTAAAACTGAGTTTAAAGATTCTTGGATGTTGCCAGTCCATGTTTAAGGAGCATGGTATCCCCAATGATGGTACATATAATATATCAATTTACTGTACTTCTCTGAGCTGACTGTGCTACAGTACTGATCTATCACTCTTCTGTGGGCTGCCCTGTTCACAATATCGATCTATCACACGTGTCTAATTTACTTCCCATAATTGTCACTGACATCACAGATTCACAGTGATGATAGCTCTTTAGGACAGCAAAATGCTGGATGATGTCATGTGCATTAAGCCCATTGTCCTGTTCTTGTGCTTCTTACTCTACTTGTTCTTCTGATTCTTGTTCTGATTCTGAACCTTCTTTTTCTTCTTCTCCTCCTGTTCCTCCTGCTCCTGCTCCCCCTTCTCCTCCATACCATACTGATATAGCGTCTATCCTGCGTTAGAGACTAATCACTAAGTGCTTTGCAATCCATGCTGTCATTAACACAAGGGACTGCCTACCTGGTGTGAGCCAATCAAAGATCTGCCTGCTGGTGCTAAGCTAGCGTTTCCCATGTCATTTTGTCCAAAATCAGGCTCTCAGATTTTGGGTTTTTTTCTTCCATTATTTTTTTCCTGAGGATCCACGCTATGTGAATACTTTCATTTCGAACAATGGCCAAACTGGCCTTTTTTTCCTAAAGTCCGTTATGAGATTTTACGTGTGTGCAAGATCGGATGCATACCCCCACACTCAGGAGCCTCAGTCAATAGTCTCATTTGAAAGACACTTTCTTAATGCAGACCAAACCAATGTTATGAGGCTTCTACTGAAACAACCCAGCTGAGGTTTAAGCAGCGACCCCAAGATGACCAGCATTGGGTGTCCATCGTCCATGTTGTGAAAATAAGAAATGCACATATCAACCACGTGTGTGTGCAGCTTGTCTGCCTGTATTGTGCAAGTCCAGAATGAACATGGTGGTGGGTATTGTTACAATCGATACAATGCACTGAGCGGAGGAAAGGAGGGCACAATAAGGAAAGCCCAGTAAGCGTTCTGTGTCTGATGATTCACACTGTTGATGACCTGGCAGTTTATGCCTATGTTCGCACTCAGGCATAGTGGTGAAACTGTCCCATATTAAATCAACATAGAAACAACTCAGTAAGAAGTTCGTAATACCGACAATTACGATAATATAATGATAATACCAATAATGATAAAAAATCAACAGAATTCAAAGTGGTAGTAGTCGATATTTTTGTGCACAGCTACGACTAGAAACGTGAGAATGTACCTTGTCTCTATCTATCCAGCGACACAGGTATGTCACACAAAAAAGTCTTCTCACCATTCCTGTAAGGTGTAACCAAGTTCCTGAACACCACCAACAGTCCAACTTGAAATTCGAACTCACAAGCCTTTGTGCAGATTATTGGAGATATCCCCGGCATTGAGATTTCCGCCACTGATCTATGATTTAACTTATCCACCATCTGGTACAATGAAAACCACGCCTGCCTGTACAGACACATCAGTGAACCACTCACCGAATGAACGCGACAGCTGGTCTGATGTTATCATCATATAAACATTGATTTTTTAAAAAACAAGTTTTGAAGTCTCAACATTTAGCAGAGCATGCACACAAATCAATTTATGACACAGCTTTTAACACAGGTCCCGACAGAACTCCACACGTTTGAACACACACTACTATAATAATAACAGCAATGATAATATGTATAATGGCGGTGATTATGATAACGATAATAATAGAAACATTATTCATAGCAATCTTTTTTTCTTCAGATGGGTAAAATATAAACAGAACGAAAACGTGTCGATCTGACAAAAAAATGTGTGTGTATGCACTTCCTTGCACACCCACCCACCAACACGCACACAGTATAAGAAAATAGGGCTCGGAAAATATTCAACTGTGAGAATATAGAACTTAATGAATGTACAGCTGTGACAACGTAGACCTTAGAAAATATTCACTATTGAAATACTGAGCTTGGATACAGCCATGAGAAAAAAGTACATGAAAAACTAAAGATACAATGTGTTGACATACAACTTAAAGAACTTACTGCTGTGACATAAAGGCCTGAGACCACACCTGTGATGTCACAGAGCGTTGCAAACATACAACCTTGAGAACGTAGAACCCGAGGAACACACAGCCATGAAAGAATGGAGTTTGCAGAACACACAACTGTTAGAACATACACCTTGGAGAACACAGCTGTGAAACATAAAACTGAAGGGAAAAAAAACCCAGATTTCAGCACTTAATGCTTGTAAAATATAAAGCTGTGAAAACATCAAGATTGTAGAATATACAGATGTGCGAATATAGAACTTGATGAAAGTACAACCGCAAGAGCATATGGATAGGGCAACATTCATCAGTGAAAACATAGAACTATGAGAACATACCATTGTGACAACACAGAGCCTGAAGAGCATACAGTTATAAGAACACAGGTCGTGCAGCTGTGAGACCATACAGCTTGGAGTACCTACACTGTAAGAATGTATTGCTTATAGAACAAGCACCTGTGGGAACACGTGGCTTGGTGAACACCTAGCTGCTGAAATATAGAGACTAGAGAATATACGTCAACGAGAACATAGAACCTGGAGAACATTCCACTGTTGGAACATAAAGCTTGGCAATATAGAAAAGAGCAGAGCGACGAGAACTTAAAACTGATGGAAAAAAATATTATTTAGTGAACATACACCTGTTGGAGTGTGGAGTTTACAGAACACACGTCTGTGGAACGTAGAGCATAGAAAACACAGAACTGTGGTAACATAGAGCTATGGCAGCTTAGAGTCTAGGGAGCATACCGCTGTTGTAATAAAAAAAAAGCCTGGGAAAACATTGGAACACAAGGTTGGAGAACATACTGTTTTAGGAACATAAAAATCAAGAACATTAAAAATCAAGAAGTCATACAATGTGGCAACATTGAGCTTTTAGAACATACAGCTGTTTTAACACAGAGGTTAGATAATACACAGCTGTGGGAAACAGAACTTGAAGAACGTAAACCAGATTGAAGGAAGAGCTTAGAGAACATACAACCACAATATCACATGATATGAAGAACATTCGAAATGGGAAATTGAGCTTATACAGCATACAGATATAGGAACATAGAGCTTGGTGAACTGACAGCTGTGGACACATACAGACATGGGAACGTACACTTGATAGTGTGTAAAGCTCAGGAATCATACAACTATTGCAGTAAAGAACTGTGTGAATATTAACCAGAAGATTGTGCAGCTGAGAATACAGACCCAGGGAACACAGGCCGCAGATGTAGGAAGACTGACCTGTTAGAACACAGAGCTGTGAGAGTCGCAAATCAGTGACATATACTAGTCGGGGAAGAAGAAGTCTGCGAACTCTTACTAAACTCATATAAAATTGTACAAATTCGCTGAAGTCCGGAGCAGTCACAAACAATTCACTTTCAAGTGTTTTCATCAACTGATTGATTATTGTGTTGACTGATTTACTGATAGACTTATTGATTTATTCACTTATTGGTTGATCGATTGTTCAATCTTCTCTCTCTCTCTCTCTCTCTCTCTCTCTCTCTCTCTCTCTCTCTCTCTCTCTCTCTCTCTCTCTCTCTCTCTCTCTCTCTCTCTCTCTCTCTCTGGGCTATGACGGAGGCACAACACAGTGCACATAGCTAACATTGATAGTGTTACATGGTATCTGCTGCAGTAAAGACTTGCTGCCGTTTAAGATGTACAGTCACTACACACACATGGTTACACATGTTCTATTGCAAGACAAACAACGCCACAGACTTGTTGTTGACTCGGTGAAATCATTGAAAGAGAGAGAGAGAGAGAGAGAGAGAGAGAGAGAGAGAGGAGAGAGAGAGAGAGAGAGAGAGAGAGAGAGAGAGAGAGGCGAGCGGGGGGGGGGGGTATGCTGTCTTCAATGGTTCTGCAACTGGTGGAGAGGTTCTATTGGGAGACAAAAGTGACCCGAGCCTCCCATTTTAAGTCCTCCAAAAGATGTGCGTTGATGAGCTCCCTTTTGGAAAGCAACAATGGATCCCGCACGGGTAGCACCTCTGCTCACCACTACTGTCGTCTTCGGCTGCGCTGTGAGAATCTTCCTCGCAGCTCTGACAAACGTGTGACGTGCTGTTTTTTTGGATCTTGTCCCTTCACATCATTTAGACACAGTGGATAGCAATGGCGTCCACGTGTGTTTTGACTGTAGATTCAGCAGCTTGAAGAGCTTCATCTGTGCCCTCTGTAGTAGAAGATCTAGAATTGATTGACATCAAACCCGTAAGCCTCTCCAGACGGTTGACGTATACACCATTCAGAGTACAATTATGAAGCAGAGCCACCACTGGCATGCCTGAAGGCTTTTCTGTTGTGGATGCCAGTTGAAGTTTTTCATTTTTCACTGTAGATTCGATACTTTCCCTGACGTCATTTTTATGGCTTTATTGATGTTTTATTTTATTATTATTTTTTTTCCACCTTTGCTGTTCAAATATAGATTCGATACTTTCCCTGACGTCATTGTTATGGCTTTATTGATATTTGTTTTGTTGTTTTTTACCTATGCTGTTCAAATGTTCTTTTTCTGTTTATTTTTCTTTCTTGCTTTCTTTACTCTTTTCATTTGCCCTCGCCCCCCCCCCCCCCCCCCCCCCCCCCCCCCCCCCCCCCCCCAAGTTGAGGTTTCTGTACAGGCCTTGGTGAAGTGGGGGCTGACTGTTGGGGATCTTGGCCTGACGATGTGGATTTGGTGGCATAGGTAGGTCTATCTTGTGAAACTGTATTGTCTGTCTCTGTCTGTCTCTTCACGCACGCGGTTTTTCCTAAGTTCGTTAGTTCGTACTTTCTGGTCATTAACTGTAATTTCCAGTGATGGAGAATTAAAACATGGCATCTGTATCATTTATTTTAGCTCGCCGATCTTACTCACCAGGTCCATCTGAAAATTCACTTGAGTATTTCAAATCAGTTTGCTTTCCAATACCTCGACTCTGGGAAGTTTCCTGGTCGTCGGCGTCACAGGCGTCGCTCCAAAAATTATTTTCTTGAATAAAAGGTCGCTCCACTTTTCTTACCTTTTATCTAAACTTCTATGGGTGTCGCACAATTCATGCGACCTCCCGCAGTTCTACATCTGGTGGATCTCGTCGTGTTTATTCATAGAAATTTCAGTGGACTCCGGCTTCAGTTCACAATCGTTTCACAACACTGTGTGTGTGTGTGTGTGTGTGTGTGTGTGTGTGTGTGTGTGTGTGTGTATGTGTGTGTGTGTGTGTGTGTGTGTGTGTGTTGTGTGTGTGTGTGTGTGTGTGTGTGGTAATAGTGGAAGTAGTATAGTATAGTAGTAGTAGTAGTAGTAGTAGTAGTAGTAGTAGTAGTAGTAGCAGTAGTAGTATTAGTAGTAGTAGTAGTAGTAGTAGTAGTAGTAGTAGTAGTAGTAGTTTACGTCTTTCAACAAAATGTTTGTGATACTGTGTGTGTGCGTGTGTGTGTGTGTGTGTGTGTGTGTGTGTGTGTGTGTGTGTGTGTGTGTGTGTGTGTGTGTGTGTGTGTGCGTGTGCATGTGTCCGAGCGCGCGTGCATGCGTGTGTGCGTGGACTAAAGGGAGGGGTAAAAGGATGAAAAAACAAACAAGCGCTGTTTTATTCTACAAAAGTATGATGGACCATTTTTGTCCAGCTTCAAATTGTGGGGACAGTTCTGAAAAGGCGAACGTTTACCTGTTCAACTGTTTACCTGACAGCTACTCACCCGCTTTGTTTTTGTCAGTCAGGTGAGCGAGGATTTCCTTCAGTCTCTGTACATTTGCCGGCCTGGAAACATCCCGGCGGTGCCAAAGAGAGATTCCCAGCTTAGTGTTGGAGATAATCAGTTCCCCAGGTGTCGGTGAGGCCCCTGAGTCCGGCCTGGAACTGGTTACCATCAAGTGTGGGTACAGTCCCCATGCCCCACCCGCAGTGTTCGTCTTGCTGACGTGGAGAGGTTGACCGCCAGGTCAGTAGTGTATTTGTATAGTAAAGGGTCTCAGGATTCTCCATCATGATGGTGTGGAGAGGCTGACCGCCAGGTCGGTAGTCCGATGTGATTTTCCTCTGTGTGGGTATACCCTGTGGGACACCAACTTGGGAATGTGTTCTTGTAGCAGCTCTGCTTGCCGTGTGAGTACCATGGTTGGTGCTATAGACTGTGACTTGGGTTCGGTGCAGCCAAGGGTGTGATCTGTGTCTGTTAGGACGCTACTGACGCTGCCAGCGAGGTCTGTGTCAGGAAAAAAAAATTGCTGTGACAGTTTTTGTAAATGGTGTGTCGCTGAGGGCGACCGTTAAAGCTCCCGCTCGAAGAGGAGGTCGTTGAAGTTTCTTACATACTTATACATAGTTATTTGCTCTAGTTGTACCGCAACATATGTGTCGGCGGGTTGGGTTTATTACATACCTTTGCTGATGTGAGATGTTGATCTGCACGCTATGTGGTGGCGTGTTATGATTTT
>CM031627.1:22131660-22149160 GCA_018398815.1 Conus ventricosus
GGCGTCCATGTATTTGATCAAACTCTGGGCGAGTCAGTGAGTTTGGTAACACTGGAATGTGACACCATAGGACGTATCACGCAGCAGACTTGATGCGTCAACCTGGATGTCTTGAAGCTTGAGGCCAGTGGTAGCTGTGCGATAGAAATCCACCTCACCACAGTGCACTTGGTCTTCAGCAAGTTGGCTGAAGCTGCCTGCAGAGAAGATGCTCTGTTCCTCGGAAATGGAGTTGATGCTGAAACGTGAAAAGGCATCAGCCACTACATTGAACTTGCCCGTTCAGCACTGGATCTCAATGGTGAACTCAGCTATGTAGGAGAGGTGTAGAGTCTGTGAGGAGAGCGATCAGACTCCTATGGTTTGTGGTCAGTACAGTGTGAAATGTTGCCCCTCCTCAAAGTGTCTGAAGTGTTTGATCGTACTACAGGCTGCCAGAAGCTCACGATCAAAGCGCTGTATCTCTTCTCTGCTTCAGAATGTTTCCGGGAAAGGAAAGCGAAGACTGGCCCTGTGTTTGCTAGAGCTGAGGTCGTAAACCTAGTTGGAAGCGTCAACTGTGAGACTTGTAGGTGCATCTGGATGAGGATGATGTGGAAGCGCAGCTTCCTTGAGAGCTTCCTTGGCTTTTCCAAACGCAGTTTGACAGCTTCAGACCATTCAATTATTTGTCTTGTATAACTTGTCAGAGCGTGGAGGAGGGGAGGGGGGGGGGGACTAGAATGTCTGCAACACGTGGAATGAAACGGTGGTAGCAATTCATCTTCCCCAGAAAGCGTTGAAGGCGTGTGCGATCAGTTGGGGGAAGCACAGTCTTTTCTGGATTCAGGCGTCGAACACACGTGTAGACTGTTGGCCTATGTGTAATGATGTGATGCTCTACGCCATGTTTATTCACGATGAGTTGTTATTTGTTAATGAATAAAGGTTTGAACGGTGTATGAAAAAGCAATGAGTAATTTCCATCTGGAACGGCGCTACACAGATAGTAGTAGTAGTAGTAGTAGTAGTGTCAGTAGTAGTAGTAGTAGTAGTAGTAGTAGTAGTAGTAGCAGCAGCAGCAGCAGTGGCAGCAGTAACAGCAGCAGCAGTAGTAGTAGTATAATAGTAGTAGTAGTAGTAGTAGTGGTAGTAGTATGTGTGAGCATTTTACAGGAGACACCTTCAAACCTTGTACCGAAATGGTAGACCTGATGTGACTTCTCAGTTCTACAGGGACATTCCCGATACTGATTTGTTTTTAAACCTAAACCTTTGCGTTCAACCTGCTCATGGGATATGGTTCACACTTTCTTTCATTCATTCTTTGTTTATTTCATTTCTTTCTTTCTTTCTTTTCCCCCCGTTTTTTAACCACTTATATGGCATCTGAGTGCCAGGTGAGCCATAAAACAATATGTACTATACATACATTTTTTTGAATAAATACCTAGTCTAGTTTGTAAATTAGGAAACAATTAGTGAAGTTTTGTGTTGTTGTTGCTGCGGTTGTTATTTTTTCTTCCTTTTTGTGTTTTTCATTTTGTTTTGTTTTGCGTTGTTGTTGTTGTTTTTTTTCCTTCACTGAACCAGTGTTGGTTGTGCCGTGTCGCATTCTTTGTCAAGTTACATTCATTTGTTATTTTGGCCTGCTTTTTGTTATAACCGTGGAACACTTATCACACTAATTTCATTTTCAGACTAAGTCATGGTCATAAAATTTTCACGTGCACGTTTACTCTGGTTAGATTATATCATATAACGTGTGACCAAGATTTTGAAATTTCGGGTCGATATTATAAAACATTTTGTCAAGATCATGAATCATTCGAGCAAAGTATTTTTTGGGAACAAACTTAATCTCCCTGCTATGGTATCATATACACTTTGAACAGGTATGTATCATACACACTTAGAAAAAGTACTTCCACTTCAAGATGAATTCTGGTTTTCACCAGTTAATCTATCGTATCAGTTCTAAACTGACTGACTATATGATGTCTGTGAAAGGTACACACGATAAAAACAGTATTGCTGCTATCTGAGTGATCATTCTAGCATCACAGGAGCAATGGTCAACTGAACCGAGTGACTACCTGAGGTCTGTGACAGGAACCTACATTAACAACGGCATTGCGCTGTTTGAGTGAACTGAAACCCACTGACTATACGAGGTCTGTGACAGGAACCTACATTAACAACGGCATTGCCGCTGTTTGAGTGAACTGAAACCCACTGACTATACGAGGTCTGTGACAGGAACCTACATTAACAACGGCATTGCGCTGTTTGAGTGAACTGAAACCCACTGACTATACGAGGTCTGTGACAGGAGCCTACATTAACAACGGCATTGCCGCTGTTTGAGTGAACTGAAACCCACTGACTATACGAGGTCTGTGACAGGAACCTACATTAACAACGGCATTGCGCTGTTTGAGTGAACTGAAACCCACTGACTATACGAGGTCTGTGACAGGAACCTACATTAACAACGGCATTGCCGCTGTTTGAGTGAACTGAAACCCACTGACTTTAATATGAGGTCTGTGACAGGAACATGCATTAACAACGGCATTGCTGCTATCTGAGTGAACTGAAATCCACTGACTATATGAGGTCTGTGACAGAAACATACATTAACAACGGCATTGCCGCTGTTTGAGTGGATCATTACGGCATCACAGTGAGCAACGGTGAACTGGCACCCGCTGACTATATGAGGTCTGTAAATCACACATACATCAACAACGAAATTGCTGCTCTCTGACTGATCATCACAGCCTAACTATGGCTAATTATGAACTGTTTTTTGTTGTTGTTTTTTGCTGCTCACTTCCACTCCAAATGATCAGTGCATGATGGTTATCATGGGTGGTTCCATTTCTATAGCCCGACAACTACTGATGTAGATTGCTGAGTACTTAAAGCGCGCGTATGGTCTTCTGGCTGGCTGTGCCCAACAATGAGGTCATCCGTTATCAGGTCTGTATGTAATGCCGATCATGGAAGTTGGGGTAATGTCAATGGTAATGTTGCTTACAGCCCAGCCGACCGCAAAGAGCCACCTCAGGGCCGTCACCGCGTTGAAGATAACTCACAAGTCTTAAAACACACACACACACACAAAGGTGACGGCATAAAGAATTTTCTTGTTCTTGTTCTTGTTCTTGTTCACACACACAACACACACACACACACACACACACACACACACACACACACACACACACACACACACACACACACACACACACACACACACACACACACACACACACACACACACACACACACACACACACACACACTAATCCTCAAACTCTTTAACGCACACCTTCCCAAAAAACACACCGGAAATTTTGTTAAAGATCTTTCCTCCGTAAAAAATCTTGTCTCAGATGAAAAAAAAATGTTCATCTCCCTCAGAACTTCAAAGATCACATAAGTAGGGACATCTCTAAACAAGCGTTTCATGGAGTCCGCTGTAAAGTGTTTATGTCTCACATCATGCAAGCCCCAAGTCTCAAAGGACATGTTTCGCTGTGAGAAGTACATGACATGGAATGCACGCGGAGCTTCTTCACTTTTAAAAGAAGAAAATCTGTCCACTCTATCGTCACAAGGAGCATTATACTTAGTTGCGACGTAAAGCAATCAAACATCGCCCTCTCTCTCGCTCACACACTCAGTCACCTACTCACTCACTCACTCACTCAATGCCGTTCGTTGCTCGTTCATTCACTCGTTCATTGTTCTTTATTTATTCAATCATTCATCGTCAACGAACCAACCAGGCAATGAACCAACCAACCAACTAACTGATTGATTGTGGGAGTGGGTGAGGGAGTGAGTGGGTGAGTGAATCAGTGAGTGAGTGAGTGAGTGGATGAGTGATAATTGGTTGATTATTCATACTTGATTAAGCAGTTGTGGATTAACTAATTGATAGCATATTCATTTCAGGGGTTAACTTCACAATTCATTGAAAAATTAATAACAGGTTGATTATTCATACTTGATTAAGCAGTTATGGATTAACTAATTGATAAGCATATTAATTTCAGGGGTTGACTTCACAATTAATTGAAACATTAGTAACTTAGTTTTATCATTACTTTTCTTAGTAGGAATTAGTCAGTTAGTCACTCAGTCAGTCTGTATGTCAGTCAGCTAGCCAGTCAGTTAGTTAGTTTTTTTTCAGTTAGCCAGCTATTTCGTAATTTATCATTATTTTTTGTTTGTTTGTTTCTTGATCTTTGTATTTATTTATTTATATGTTTAGTTGTTAGTTAGTTAGTTAGTTAGTTAGTTAGTTAGTTAGTTAGTTAGTTAGTTAGTTAGTTAGTTAGTTAGTTAGTTAGTTAGTTAGTTAGTTAGTTAGTTAGTTAGTTAGTTGTTGTATTTATTGTTTCATTGTTTCGTTGTTTTATCTATTTGTTAATTTATTTAAGGTTGAATTATGATGAATTCGTGATTTTACCATATTAAACGCTTTCTCTTCTTGTGCCGTCCCTGTTGCTCTACTACCAGAGTCCACACATAGAGAAACGGAACAAGAGCAGAGTGGAGCGGTCCAGGAAGACAACCATGGCCTCGTGGACACTGGCCAAAACAGTGACACCAGCTGTAGTCATCAGGTGAACCATGCCATGAGTCAACCAGGAAACAACGTTGGCAACGGCAATCTTGAGGATCAAGTGGGAGGAAAAATACACTGACCTTTTGCTAGGGTCGAGTTCGAGTCTGTATGTTGGTAATCGAGTGTGGATGATGAGAATGAACCCAACGATAACCAAGCAGAAAACGAAATTAATGATCAAGAGAACCGTAAACCACTTAAACTTCTGAACATTAGTATAATGTGTGAATAGAGCAAGGCGACACAAACCAGACTGATCGTGCAGGCCCCAGTGTGACAAACCAGGAAGAAACGGTATCAGTGATAACACGGTTCCGACAATGCATGTAATGGAACAAGCCGTGACTGTAAACTGTTTACCATACCTCTCGGATTCACCAGGGGAACAAAGGATGATGACATGATCCAAAGTGATGAACATGGTTATCAGAACGGACATTTCATTCGACACGAAAAACAGGAAAGCACTCACTTTGCAGCAGGCGCTCTGGGTCCATTCTTTTTCTGTATAGATGTATTTTCCATGCGACATTCCATCTGCTGCAATGGTCACCCCAACATGGCATCCCATGCAGATATCAGCCAGCAGCAAGTGCCCGATGGCTGCTACGAAATGTCTCACAAACAGTTTACTGACTCTAAATGTTGTTAAAAAGCAAGCTAGATTTCCAATATGGCAGACATAGCTAATGACCAAAAGAACATTCTGAATAATCCAGATGGTAGCAGCGTTTGACACGAAGCAAGCATGGTGTGGGGTGCCAGACATTTCACTGTGGCTGAATATTGTGGAAGTAAGTTCTCACAGCAAAATCTGTAGTCTGATGAATAGATTGTTTTAATGAGCATGGCCTCTGACAAGGAATCCCACGGAAACTTTTCAACTGGATTCCATCGTATGTCGACTTCCATTAGTCGTGGGATATTTAAAAAGCCTACAGATGCCATGTTTTGTAAAGCAGAAAAAGATAAATTAAACCATTGTACGTGATACAAGTATACTGATAATATAGTGTTGACAATATTTGGGTGTGTCTTTGATATAATCACTCGCTTCAGTCCATAGTTGACGTGTTTACCCAGTTGATTGGTAATGTGACTGAGGGAATTGTCGGCCAATTCAGTGTTCGCAAGTGTGGTAGCTGTAGAACATCGGTCATTTCAAGTGTGTTTAAGCAGTTATTGGAAAGGTCAATGTGTTGTAAGTTGTGGAGCTTGATACCCGAGATATTGAACAGGGAACAGTCAGACAGAATCAATCCAATTATGTATACGTTTCCCACAAAATATGTTAATAACATTCCTGTGCCTGTGGCGTCTAAGTAACGAAGTTCAGGGTGAAGGTCAGCACGAAATATATTGGTGCATAAGAAAGAGTGGCCTTGACACAGACAACCTTCAGGACAGGTCCTGTCACACATCAGTTCATCATCGCGCTTTGGACACTGATCCCAGCCATCACACAGATGATCTTTGTGCACACACACTGTGGAATCTTGACACTGATAGAATCCAGGACAGGTCCTTCTCTCACAGTCTTGTTCGTCTTCTCCATAGACACAATCAGACCATCCGTTACACAGGGTGTAGGCAGGGAGACAGTACAGCCACTCTGCTGTGCAACGGTAATGACTCTCTGGACATGGCTCGTCATCTCTTATCATCTGCTGAGTGAAGTAGCCAGTGCCATCTAAGTTGATATGTAAGTGTTGTGTATCTCCATACTGGATTAATCCAGCACAGTAATACTCATCAGTGTCATCAAAACAGTCAGATTTTCATTGCAATGTTGACTGTCTAACACACACTGACCATTCCAGCACAGAAAACCAGAACATGAGGGATGTTCACAGAATGACTCATCACTGGCATCTGGACAGTCCTCCTTAAAGTCACACACCAGAGTGAAATGCACTGTCATGACATCGTCATCACATATAAACATGTCAGTGACAACCTTCCTTCGATACAAACCTGTAAGGTTGTGTTGATTATCAATGTCTACCGACATGAAGCACTGCGAATTCGCTGTTCGTCGAGAACAGGTGTTGCGATTGCGCAAGGGGAATTGATGCGTAAAGGAACCACCAGCGCTAAGAGATACACTCTGGCAGGTGTCTGTGAACATAGATAAAGTCGGATGTAATTCAGTAAGCACAACCCGAGGAGTAAACATACCAGCCTCTTCTGAGTGTATTTCACAGAGAACACTTGCGACATAATATTCATACAATGCTAGTTCCATTGAAAAGAGCACTAACGTGTTGAAGCTTCTTGAATATTTGTATTCGTTGACATCATGATCTGTTTTTAAATGGTTCATGTTGTAGATCACAGTGTTTTCATTCCATATACGAAATTTACTGTACATGAAGGTTGGGAGTCCCATCCCATCGTCAGACCAATGGCTGTATAAAAATAGTGATAATTTCCAAATATATGCATAGAATCCTGTTTTTCTGGTGTAGTTTTTATAGAAGCAAGTCTTCCATTTCTCGTCTGACATTCATGTCGTAAAGAAGATTCAGTTGTCCTAATAACTTTCATTGTCACAATGCATAGATAGCATTTGTTATGTGAAGCAACCAAACCATCACAGCCAGAACTGCTAAAAGGACAGTGTTCTGTTTCATCCCGTCCATCTTCACATTCTGGCTTTGTATTACAGTGCAAGTGATCCTGGAATGTAGAGTAATGGCCAACAGAACAGTTGAACAAACCACCAGGCAGCTTTTGAGGCCCGTCCTTCTCAGATATAACAGAAAAATATGCTTTGATGTAGCGAGATCTGCATGTAGCATTTTGGGAATAGAGAATTCGAATGTCTGATGCGAGAAGAAGATACGCTATACTGTCGAATCCAAAGCGTATGCCTGCGGTGCATTGATGTACTGCATCTGGCTTTCCGTACAAGACGTGAACAGAACAACTACTGGACTTCTGTAAGTACCATGACTGTCGACTACTAAGTAGGAAAAGAAATGTTGATGCTACTTTCAGATCATATTGACTAGTATACTTATGTCTCCCAGGTAAATATTTTGGTATAACAATATACCCAAAGTATTCCTTGGTATATTGTACAATCATGTGAGATTGTCCTACATTTTCGATGTTCATGTTGATTGCTGGATTGTTTTTGTGATACATATGTAAATTGTTTTCATTGAAATGAAAAGTTATCTCTTTCAAAGAATGCCACAAACACTTAATAATGCATCCCCAGCAATTCATATGTGCTTTATAACCCACATGTACTTCCCACTGACGAGAACTACACTCATACTCTAAACGTTTTAAATGAACACGTAGACCAGCATACCTGCTTTGAATACGTATTCTACAGAAGGACATGTAATCCCCACACACACCATACACCACACCCTGGTGTGCTGTAAACTGTGGTAAACTGCCTTCACAGTCGGATGCATTGACCCATAGAAACATGTTGCCGCTGTTGTTCTGATTCAGAAGATAGTCCACACCAGGGCAGAGGGTTCTGATGTTAATGAATCAACAGCCGTTTCTGTATTTCTGCTCTTGTTCCTCGTTCGATCTACAGTCATGATAACATAAGGCAGATCAACGGTTGATACAACAAAATTTAGACACACACTTTACAAACGGACTGAAATGATGATAAAAGGTTCACAAACACACGCAGACCTTAACAGCAAATCGTTTATCCCTGAATTCAAGTGAGACTGGTTTGTTTCTGTGTCCTTCACTGTTATCAGTCAGTGAAGTTTTGCTTTCTTCCTCTTGAGAAGGTGGCTTGTTTGGTTATAAGTGATAACCCTTTGTGTCTTGATAACCCTTTGTGTCTTGATAACCCTTTGTGTCTTGATAAACCTTTGTGTCTTGATAACCCTTTGTGTCTTGATAACCCTTTGTGTCCACCCAGCGGTAAATCGGTCTTGATTCAGCTCAGGGATGGTTAAAGTGGCAAAGGGAGAGGGCTGGGCCCTACTTTCTATCATGTCGTGTCTATGATGTGGCGCATCTCTCATGATTTGACTTTAACTTTCAAACTGCTCTATTATTACGTTATTGCAGCTCCTCCACTGCAGTTTATTTTAACAACATGATTTTGATCTAAGTGCCGAAAGTTGTTGTTGTTGTTGTTGTTGTGTTGTGTGTTGTTGTGTTGTTTTTTGTGTTGTTTTGTTGGTGGTGTAGTGCCAAGTTGTTGTTGTTGTGTTGTTGTGTTGTGTTTTGTGGTGTGGTGTGTGTGTGTGTGTGTGTGTGTGTGTGTGTGTGTGTGTGTGTGTGTGTGTGTGTGTGTGTGTGTGTGTGTTGTGTGTGTGTGTGTTGTGTGTGTGTGTTGTGTGTGTGTGTGTGTGTGTGTGTGTGTGTGTGGGTGGTGTGTGTGTCTGTGTGTCTGTGTGTGGTACTCTTGATGGTTAAGTTGAAAAATAACAAAGGGATGCAACAAACAGTTTTTTTATGAAAGACTTAGAAATGGTGCATTCTGAAACAGATTGGATATTGTGTTACACTTCGTCAATTGCAATTGCCGTAATCAAGGTTTGTAGAAGCTGATTTCAAACAAGTCAAAGCAAAAGAAAACGGCGAAATGCGAAGGTAGTTCTGGTACTGACACACGGAATACAATAAATAATAATTCATCCTAAAAACAAATAGACCAAGAACAATGTAACACACTCAATAAATGCACAGGTCGTATAAAAGTATACCTAAGTCGGAAAGGCTTGAATTGCATTCCCATTCTTTCCATTAATTCACAGCAAACAGATTTCTGCATGAGAACCGGGTGGGGATGTACAGTCTGACAATGGAATTAATAAGACCTACCAACCCACTACCCATTATACTTACCTCAGTGCCATGCTGTGTTGCTTTGATTCATCAATACTTCAAAGTCCCATGTATTAAAACAAACAAACAAAAAAAAACCAACGTTAACACGCTTGCACGAGGGGAATCATGAGGTGCAAGCAATGGGACGTGCAATTTGATTCCCTCAAAAGAACAGTTGGTACAACAAAAGAGGGGGAGAAGACGACAATTAGGTAGTATCACAAAAGCTGAAACAATACTAAAGAAATACTTAGAATGTGTCCTTGGAACCGCTGCAGTTCTAGAATTAAAAAAAAATCTCAACAACGGAAAAAACTTGCATATGATGTCGATGGTTGTATCTGCAAGAAATTCAAAATACCATCACAACTTGACCTTTATATCTCAAAATCATGGAGGACGACATTATCTAAAGTAACAGGAAAAGGCTTGAAGAACAGATTGTCAGGAGAGACTAAGAAAAGAAAATGATGCAACTAGCACTCATGGATGAGTTAAAAGACCTTCCGGTAATCAGAAAAAAGCATTATCTGTGTTAGTGCATGCATACACCCAGGATCCTACCAGTCAAAAACTTGGACTTTCTTGGAGAAAATGGATAATGAATTTAGTGACTCTATACTATGTGGGGGTCATAATGCACGGTTTAGATGGTAGGATGGTCTTGCTACCAATTGTCAAGGAATGGAGGAACATGCAATATTGGATTAAATACTTCTCCACGCAATGACAATGTCATCCCCAACACATGCATGGCGTCATAATGACACAGTGCCATTGAATTCGCCGTCACGGGACTAAAATTTTACAGCAAGCGTGAGTGAAGACACACTTCTTCATCACTGAAGTGATCATTTTCCTACCGTGTTCAGTAAACAGAAACGACTAAAGGAAAACCAGTAAAACAAAAGGATTTTTTTTTCAATATTACAACAGTGAAGGAAATATAATAAGATCGCTATGGTGCAGAAGATCAAAAATAAGCTTGAAATGAAAAAAAAAAATCGTTCAGCCCCTTTGGTGGAATGGAAATACAGGAAGAGCTGGAGAAGTACAATACAATGCTGTAAAAAAAATTACGTAGAAAATCAGAGAGCCTTCTTGTTCTTGATAGGTTTGGTTCTGTGTCAGGCCTTCATATGAATGCAGAGAAAACTAATGTCGTTTGGCTTGGAACTTTGAAAAATTCTGAAATCCGTTATATGGAACATTTAGGTATGGAATGAAATCCATCTACATTCCGAGTATTAGGAGTGTGGTTTACTAACGAATTGAAATAATGTGTAGATATAAATTACTCGGAAAGACTAGCAGATGTCAAACACTTATTCAAAATATGGGTAAAACGACAGTTAACACACCTTGGCAGAGTAGCAATATTAAAATCTCTTATCCTCTCAAAGTTGACATACCTCTGGTTACTATTACCAAGCACACCAGACATATTTCTTCAAACATGTCAACAGGCTTGTTACAAATTTGTTTGGAACAAGAAGCCAGATACGATTAACCAAAAAACTGCACATAAAAGTATCAAAGATGGTGGTGTTGGTCTTCCTGACCTAAAAACCTTTACTGTATAACTGAAGCTGTCCTGGATACGTAAAGCTGAAACGTCAACCCATGAATGGCGAAATATTCTGTTGCATAACTTCCCTAAGTGGTCATTGATGAAAAAATTTGGTCCAGAATTCGTTTCCAAATTCACCCAGTATAATTAGTTTTGGGCTGAAGTTCTTGATGCATATAACTTTTTTTTTAATTGCAAGTGTTCCCCCAAAACTATATTGAGCTTCTTGCCGACAATTCTGCCAGAATAAGCGATTTCAATCGGGGAAAAGTGCATGGTATCAAAAAACTAAGAAGCAAACATATTAACTGTCTCACCCACTTTTTGATGATAAAGGAAAGCTTTTGCTACATGCACTTTTAAAGAAAGATATAATGTAAATATTGCTTTTGTCACTTTTGCTGGCTATAAATCGACTGTAATGGACTATGTAAAAAATGTCTGGTATCACTATAAACCGCTCTAGCGGTTGGCAGGGATGAAAGAGTTTTTGCTATAAATAAAGGCTCCGGGTTGTGCAATGATATCTTTATTGCGGATAATCCTAAGCCAAAATGCTGTGATAAATGAGACATAAAATTGTTGATGCAAAATGATTGGAAATCCTGCTTTTTGCACGCGCATAAGATACATGAAGTAAGGCTGCAGTGGTGTCAATTGAAAATATTACACAGGTGTCTGTTCACAAATGTTGTTTTACAGGAGATTGGAGTTGTTGAAAATAATAAATGTAGTTTTTCTAGCACATTCAAAGATAGCATTAATCATATGTTTTGGAAATGTCACCATAAACAAGTACTTTGGAATGCTCTCATTGGCTTAATGAAAGAAACATGTTTGAATGCTAAAAATGTACTTTTGACAGAACCACTCGTACTATTTGGCTATGACAATACGATTGTGGGCGACACCGTCTTTTACTTTATAATACTATTTGCGAAGAATTACATATACGTTTGTAAAATAAACAACACCCTGCCGCAAAAAACATGTATTCATAAACAAATCAAAATTCAGATACAAAATTGAAGAACATACTGCATATTTAAAATTAAACCATGCAGATTTTTTGACCAGATGGCTGGCATACAGACCATTAATGGAGAATGTTTAACAGTTATGCCATTTTGTCTTTTATTTTTAATGACCTGCACTAATATACTCAGAGGCATAAAAAACGCGAAAACAAACTGTATAGAAATTTTGATGTAATTTGGCTACCGATTCCTTTGAACTGGTAATAGAAAGTGAGAAAAAGCAATCGAACACCGCAAAAGTGTCCTTTCAAAGTTCATTCTGGTAGAAAATAAGGTCACATGAACTTGACCTTGACCCTGTGTTAACAGCAGAATGTCAGTATCTGGTGTGACCACCTCGAGCATTGATCACAGCTGTGCACCTGCGGTACATCGAGCGCACCAGAGTGTTGGTCTGCCTCTGGGGGACTTGCCACCACACCTGGCCCACAGCAACAGCAAGCTGAGCTGCTGTCTGGGGTCTGGGGTTGAGCTGGTTCAACTGCCTCTGAAGGGCATCCATAAATGCTCTATTGGGTTAAGGTCGGGAGAAGGGGCTGGGTGAGGCAGCAGATTGATGTTGTTCTGCCTCAGGAAGTTCTGCGTAGCACGGGCAGTGTGCGGCCTTGCTTTGTCCTGCTGAAACAGGTTCTGTGGATGCCGCTGGAAATGCGGCAGGATGTGGGGCCTCAGAACTTGGTCGATGTAATGAACAGCAGTGACCCCGTTACCACGTCCTGGACCCACATTTGGAAGATGACTGGCCCAATACGGCGATTTATGCCGATAGCCCCCCAATCATGATGCTTTTCACCACCCATGGGTCCCTTTCGGTGATGTTGGCATCCGTGAAGCGTTCCCCCGCTCTTCTCCAGATCCGGATGCGGCCATCGCCTGGGTCGACGCAGAACCGGCTTTCATCACTGAAGAGGACTCGGCCCCAGTCCCGATGGCGCCAATGCACGTGGATGTGCCCACTGCAGACGGTTCTGGCGATGCTGGAGTGTCAGGATAGGTCGCCGGGCTGGACGCCTGCATTGGAGACCAACTGTGTTCAGTCGGCGACGCACGGTCCTGTTGCTGATTGGCCTGCCATGGTTGCCGACGGTGTTCCTGGCTGTGTTGGCAGCGGTTTGGTAAGGCTCCCGTCGATGCTGACGAAGAAGATGGCGGTCTTGGGCTGCTGTGTGACCCTCGGTCTGCCGCTCCTCGGTCTGTCATCAGTGGTGTTTCTTGCTTGAAAGCGGTCCAGAAGGCGATAGACGGTGGAAATGTGGACTCCGAATGCGATAGCGACCTGCCTCATTGGAACCCCGGCCTGCAGTTGCCCCATTGCTATGCAACGATCTTGACGAGAAAGTCTCGGCATTATGTTGGCGCCTCTGGAAGGGATGATTTGAACTTTTTGGGGTTTGGAAATTTATAGCCCCACAATGGGGGGCCCCATTGAGTTGCAATTCACATTGATGCACGTGGCGTAGGTAGTCCACATGGCAAATGCACTCCTCGTGCCAAAAACGCTGACCCGGCAACATTCACCCACTGTTACGAGGTTACAACCGGCCAAGACACCACGTACTGCTAATATTGCACGTGCCAACGACATTGCTTACATCCTGTTCACAATGTGAACAATCGTGCACTGTCTCTATTTTTTCGCGTTTTTTATGCCTCTGAGTATAGATTGAGATGTGTGTAAATGAACACATTTTTGTACATTATTAGAGGCCTGAGTTCAATATTTTGCCAAACGTAATGATGTGAAAAACACTCCTGTCAGCATGATTTGTCCTGATACATCCACTCCTCTCTCTCTCTCTCTCTCCTCTCTCTCTCTCTCTCTCTCTCTCTCTCTCTCTCTCTCTCTCTCTCTCTCTCTCCCCTCCCCTCCTCTCTCTCTCTCTCTCTCTCTCTCGGTTTTAGTTTGTTTGTCTGCTTTGATTTGAGAATGTTTGCATGAATGTGTGAAATCAAATTGTTTGGGGTGATTTCTTCTTTCTTTCTTTCTTTATGTACATACTTGCCTTCCCTCATTACTTCTTGTTTCTATTTTTACCCGTTTTTCCATGTATATATGTATGAATGCAAGTTAAAAAAAAAACGTTGAAGAAAAAAAACTGTGAAGTGGAGTCCAGGGAGTACACAAAGACTCAGCTGAGGTAAAGATGAAGAGGTGCACAGATCTCTCTCTCTCTCTCTCTCTCTCTGAATTGTTAACATCACTAACAGAGGCAGGCCTACTGGATAGTCGGCTGTCCACTTGGCCACATGTCTGCATGCATTGTTGTTCTTGTGGTGGGCCATTTACTGTAGGTGATAGGGTCCCATGATCCGCAGAGATTACAGAACCTGGTCTGTATATAAGTGCCTAGGATGCTGGTTTGATGAATCCTCATACCTGCCCTCTGAACATTTAGGGAAGTATAAAGTATCTACTGACATAAGGAAGCGAACATAAATGTATCTCCTTTAACTTTGTCTCCACCTTACTCTTTTCACCTAGGCTTTGAGTGCATTTGAACAATTACTCTGAGACAGTAAGAAACTGCTAAGCAATTTAATGATGGACATTTTTTGTGATACAAGATTGAATGGGAAAACAAAGGAGGGGGTGCGGTGTTGACACATGAACGGGACGTCCAAATTCCACCTGGAACTAATCAGCCAGGTTGTCTCTGTGTAGGTGGCGCATAAAGTGGAAGTTGACAGGATTACCATGGTCTGCTGGCATAAAACATGAAACATAGGCTGGCCTAGGGAACAGAGTGAAAGGAAAGAGGGAGGGGAGGTGAAGACGGGCTTGTACAACATACTTAAAACTGATAACTTTAAGGAATATGTGTATAAGAGAGAGAGAGAGAGAGAGAGAGAAGAGAGAGAGAGAGAGAGAGAGAGAGAGAGAAGAGAGAGAGAGAGAGAGAGAGAGAGAGAGATGATTTCTTCAATGCGGCCATGGCTTCTATTGAGGGGGGTGCATACACAACATAGAATACAGACGCAGGGTAAATTCACAATCAAAACAAAACAAAACAAAACCGAAAATCGATATAGAAACACGTGAAAGTGAATAACGGAGCTATGAGAGCAACACTCAGATCGAATTTGAAATGGTTTCTTTAAGCAAACAACAAACTGTTCGACGATATCTTCACGCTCAGATACCATAAGTCTAAACAATGTGGGATGGTTTGTAGGGATTAGCTGCTCACTAAGATAATCAAAATGTGACAAACAAGATACAAAATGGACTTCATCTTCTCGTGCACATTTACATAATGTACCCATAAGAGTTCGTTCATCATGCTGTTTTTTTGAAGGACAGTGATGAACAAATAAATCAGGGATCAAAACCCAAAATCAGGTTATGATATACTTTAAATATCTGTCCATTTTTGTTGATATGTAGGTTGGAACACAGTGAAGCATGTTGAATTGCTCATGCATCTCCAATCTGGCATTATCCGGAATATGAGTGTAGCATATGAGTGTAGCATATGAGTGTAGCATATGAGTGTAGCATATGAGTGTAGCATATGTAGAAAGCCAGTAGTACCACAGATACCCCAACCCGAGTTCATGACATTTAACTCTTGCATTTGTTACCCAGTTTACTCCACCCCTTTCGTCTAATTTATACAACATTTTATACGCTTTTTAGGCAGCCTTGACTCTTGCATTCGGGTAATTTTATCCAATTATCAATGTATCTTATCATGAAGATTACACAAATTGGGTATCTGTTTGTCTTGCCATATTCTAATTCATAAGGGGTTTGTTATTAACCTCCAAGGAATTTCTTCATGCCAAACAAATTATTTAACAGTTGAACGCTGCGTTATCAAGCCCCCCCTCCCCCCCCCCCCCCCCCCACACACACACGTATCACCATATTGTACAGTGGACTGCACTTGCCAATCGAACAATGATGAAAAAAACTGAAAAGACTGATCCCCTAATCTTGATAGATGCTGCATGATTTATACAACAACAAGCGTTGCCCTGCTCGTAAGATCTTTACATGTATGAGAAAAACTTAAGCGCGTAGAAAAATAAATGCCCAGATATTTATAAGCATTGACAACGGGCAATCTAACTCATCTATATATCCGTTGTTCTCTAATTCCTGAACATCATGTTTTTCTGAACAGAGTAATGATTGTATTTTTTGTCATGTTTACCTTTAACTGAAGCGAACTAGCAGCTCGAGAAAGACTATTCAACCGAGTTTGAAAACCAACAAGTTTCCGACAACAGAGCAACAGCATCTACCAATAATAAGATGAATAGCCGTAAAAAGTCAGTAGTAAATGTCACGCCATGTCTACCATTGCAAAATATTTCTTAGGTTAATTCATTGATAAACAAGGAAAAAAGATAGGGTTACACGCATCTTCTTCTATCACACCACTAGTACACAGAATAACATCTGATATATTTACCCTACACCAACTTTAGCTTTCACGTTGCTATACATACTCATCATGAACTTAAATAGCTTCCCACGTACACTATTCTTTAACAGAAAAGGTAATAGAATTTTCTGCTCACAGAAGCAAAGGCTTTTTTTCAAAATCCATGAAAGTAAAATATAGTTCATGATTCAAAGAAAAATTGCTTGTACAAATGCCATCAGAGAAAAACGTATGATCGATTGCAGAGCACTTACGTTTAAATCCGGCTTGATACGCTCCTGTAAGATTATTTCTGCTACCCGTTCCTATAATATGTAATTAAGCACGGTACTGTTGATTTCGCTGCTAACATCACTGATAGAAATAACCTGAAAAGTGCTAGGATTGTTTGCACCACCTTTCTTGGCACAGTAGAAAGATTAATTCAGTTCATTTTTCTGGATAAATTCCTGTATCAAAAAGAAAGTTAAAGAAGGACACCCAAAATTCACATTAGCTTCTGATTTACAGCCATGCTTTAAAAAATCACCAGTGATGCCATCTTGACCTGAAGCTTTACGAGTTTTTATTTCTTTCTTAAAGCAAACACAATTTTTTCTTTATTAATCGGACGATTAACTTAAAGGTATCTACTTCTTCGTCGCTTTCTATGCTATCATACTGAGAAAAAAAATCATCGCGTTATGCATATATTGTAAGAAGGCTTTTAACGTGTCCAAAGCATGTGTCAGTATCAGTACTATTTGCTGGTTGTCCCTTTTTAAACGAAATCTTGTGTACGATGTCCAAAAACTCTTCTGACTTTTAATCAATGAGAGAAAGGTTTTGCTACAGCCAAGTTTTACGATTTCTCAGCAACAGCTTTAGCTGCTCGGAGGAAGAAATAATGGGAGATTTCACCTTTCCAGATCAGGAGCTTCCGCTGGCTCCATGGTGTAGCTAATGAAATCTCAGCAGTAAATAGTTACAAGAGTTAGTGTAACTGTATAGCTCAGAAATGGTCGTTCACATCAAATGTGCTTTAATTTAGTTTCAGTATGCGAATCGTTGTTGCCTGACG
>CM031627.1:22156817-22161817 GCA_018398815.1 Conus ventricosus
GTGTTGCAATGACTGCAAGAAATATTCAATTGTAAACAAAGCTTGCTCTTATGTCTTAGATTGAACAATAAGGGGGAGATACGCATTCATATCTGCAGTGGTAGATGATTCTGCCTAACAAACAGTATGTGCTGAGTGGGTGAATGGGGAAAAATAAAATAAATGCTTCTCAAATGAGCCTTCAGCAAGCTTATATTCTCCAAGAGGGAGACATCCTCCAATAGGGAGGGAAACTCACTAACATACAACTCCTGGTCATATACCGATATTTCGAAACTTGGTTGTTTCTCCTCAGTGACCGCGGAAAGTGGTAATTTGACTCCTCTGCCTTTTCAGTTTTAAGAAGAATGCAATCCCAGAAAAGGCTGGTGTGCAATACCGTAGTATGTTTGTTGAGTTTTCAAAAACCCAACCAAAGGTGCCATCTAAGAAGCAAAAGAAAATCATGAAAGAGCAAAACAAGCTACATTTTCTTGTGAAAAGTAGAAAAATATAAAAAGATAAAAAGTTTCGGATCTGTCCATTTCTGGAATGAATACATGGAAGCTATATCAACGTTAAATCAACGTTTTAAATAGAAATGGAATGTTGATAATGTAGGTTTGAATTCAACCTGGTGTTCAACATCCAAGAAAGAATTGTGATTTACTAAGAATAGCAATCACCCAGCCAGCAAATTGACATGGGTTTGCTAATTAAATGTTGGTAGAAAGAAGCTCGTGGAGAGCGTGGCACAGAGAGTCCTCAGAAGAGAAGCCCCCCTTTAAGCAAGTGTTTCGGCCCTTATCTCCTGACACTCTAGGGGGGTTGGGCCACACCCGTTCATGACTCCAGATGTCCCTCTGCTGCACCTTTTTCCCATCTTGGGACGAGTCATGGCTGGGATTCGAACCCATGACCCTCTGGACATGCTCATTTTCCACTTAATGACTCGCGCTCTAACCACTGAGCCACAGGACACCTGATATTAGTAGGGAAATTAAGCCTTATGAAGTTCACTTTTGTTCCTCCATGACCAACCAGCTTAAACCCACCCTCCTGCCGCATCTACCTTTTGCTTTCAGGGCTCTGGTTTTTTCCTTCCATCAACTGAGAGCTGTTTCATGGAGGCTGTATGCAGACGTTCCTACAAACCCCCTAGCTCCAATTTCTGCAGTGAGGACTTTGACCTGATAGCCTTCGCTCCTCAGGCTGCTTGCCAGATCAGCATACTTTTCACCCTTGTAGATTTGAGCTGCCTCCATTCTGTTCTCATATGGCACCGTGAGCTCGATAAATGATCACTGCTGGTTGACTTAGAGTGGACTACTATGTCTGGTCTCATGCCACCCTGCGGATACTCGGGGTGACTCTTCAATTCTGGGAGGTCTGCAGTGCACTCCCATCATCTGCCCCATCCAGCAGAGTCTGCCTGCATGTTTCGAGTGGCACTGTTGTTCTTGGCCATGATGTGCTACCTCCTGCCGTGAAGAATGTTGCGGTGCTTTTGGAGTCCTGTTTTTCCCCTTTTTGTGTGTTGGTACTAGCCCAACTACTTGTACAATCTCTTTGACACTTTGTTGTGCCTCCATGTGTACCTTCCTTGAGCCAGGCTACTTTACATGAGCTTAGAACATGCTCCACTTTTTGTTTTTCATGCAGAGGGGCCATGCAGGATCGTCTGTTTTTCCCCCACTTCACCAGGTTTTGCATTTGAGGCAGAAGGTCAAAACGCAGATCTGAGAATGAAGCTGACCCTGAGGGGGGCCATGTGCCAAATGTCATTCCAAGTGAGACTTTTTTGGGAGTGCATTCTCCCACTTGTCCATTGGCCTTGCGGGCTCTGCTGGACTGCTTTTTTGGGAGTTTTTTTTTGGTCTTCTTCTTTTCTCATCTCCGAATCATCATGTCTCTTTTGGCTTTTCCTTGGCCTTTGACCACCATTCCTTTTTTGGTCCCCCAGCCCTTGTCTGTTGGCTGTCTGTTTTCCTGTTTTTTTTCTCTGATCTTGAGACTTTCTTTTGCAGAATCCATCGCCTCTTGAACTTTCCATTTTCTGCCTGTCTTCACTGGGCTTGATTGTTTCTACCACCTTGTCTCCTGAGTCCCCCAGCATGCTTTGAAGTCTGATCTTTTCCCCGCTTTGTATTCCTCCAGGATGGATTTCAGTGGTAGTTTCAGCTTTGTTTGGCGACAGTACAGCGCTATATCAGTCCCGACAGGTGGGACACCAAGCCATTTCCTTGTGAACTTGTGATTTTGGCTTCCTTGCCTCCACATGCTGGTGCAGATTCGTATATCATCAGAGGCCATAGGAGCTTTGGTATCAGCATGAACTGCAACACCAGAACCTTGTATTTTCCAGGAGCCCCCACTGGCCAATGGTCCCAGCCCTTCTTCCGACATCTGCTTGGTTTCTTTTGCTCTTTGTGTGTCTTTCAGCGTATCATCATATCATCTTCCAAGGCTCTTGACTGTTCTTCTGTGACTGTTGGAATGGCCTGGTTGGCAACTTGAAGACCACAGATTCGGCCACTTTTCCTTTCCTCAGTGAGAACACCGTGATTTCTTTGGCTTGAACTTCATTCTGGATGAGGCAACTATGTCGTCCAGCCTCTCCAGCACATGACATGTCTCGACTTCTCTGGATGAAATCACTGTAGTGTCATCCATGAAGGCCTTGAGAGGAGGCATCTTGTATCTATCGCCAAGGTCTTTTTGTCTCGCGTTGTTTGTTGCTGCTTTCAAGATGAGTTCCATTGCCAGCACGAACAGTATAGGGAAATTGCACAGCCCATGCAATGCCCACTTCCAAGTTGATCCAATCTGTTGTGTACTCTTGGAGAGAACCGCATTGAGAAGCCATTGAAGTACTTCTGAGCACGCGCGGATGTTCTTTAGCACATGGTACATCTCAAGAGCCAACTGTATCATCCTCATGGGGCACAGATCCATATGCGTTTGCCAGATCAAGCCACACTACGTCCAGGTCTCTCTTTTCTTTTTTTGGGCTTTTTGGATTGCGTCCCAGATCATTGTGGCGTGTTCTACACAGCCAGCCAAGCTGGGATGCCACCTTTCTGGACTGACACATCCAAGTACTTGTTTTCCATCAGGTACTTGGTCAGCCTGCTGCCATGACAGAGAAGAAGATTTTCCCTTCGACGTTCAGTAGTGATATTGGCCTGAACTGGCTGATATCACTTGAGTTTTGCTCTTTGGGGATGTAACACCATCTGCCGTCATCCACTGGCCGCTGATCTTCTGGTTTCTCAAGCCGATCGCAGCAGCCTGTGGAGCCACTCCAGCACCTTGGGACATTTCTTGTAAAGCTGGTAAGGTATTCCGTTTGGCCCTGGTGATGATTTGGCTCTGGCTTTGTCGACCCCCTTCTTGATTTCCGCCAACGTTGGAGGCTTGCCATTGAATTGTTCCTCAGGGTTGGTTGGCCACACCAGACCTTGAATGTCGAGTGGTGCTTTGCTCTGCGAGTCAGAGTATGTTTTTCCTCAGATGCTGCTCAAGAACTCCTTTGTCCACACTTAGGGTCCCAGATTTTGGCTGCTCAAACAGTGTTTCTGGCAACTGGAAGGGGTCTCTGAAGACGCGCTCTTGTGTCTTCTTCTTTTTGCTCTTCCTCTTCCTCGCAGATTCCGCTTTGCTGAGGGGGCTGTGTTTTCTTTCAGGTCTTTCCAGAGTTTTTCCAAGCCTTGGTTTTCAGTTGGCATTGCGGTCTTCATTTGCTTCTTGAGGTTTTTCTTTTGGACCCTGACCTTGTCCATCATTTTTTGGCGTCTGGATTTCTTTGGAGGTGTTTCTCTTTGGTAGTTTTGCTCCATAGGCGTCTCTACATGTGGTATACACAATGTCCCCATATGTGGCTAGTTTGTGTTCCAGGGTGCTTTTCCTTATTAGTGCATCGAGTCTTTGGACGATTTTTGCATCCAGTTTCTCCCAATCTTCAGTTTCGTTTGCTCGTGGCAGGTTGAGTTTCAGGCGCCTGCATTGAGGGCCTGTGCAAATTCCTCATCCGAATCAACAGCGTGGATGTCCTTGGCACTGTGGTTTAAATCCTGGCCTTGGTCTTCCGACGTCTTATCTGCTGATACAGTGCGCTGCTGCTCATTCAGACGAGTCTTCACACATCCCATCTTTGTTCTGTGGATCTTCATGCCACGGGTGGTAGCGAAACGCTTTCCACAGACACATGGATATTCCATTTGGTCCATGTTCATAGTCCGTTTGGGATTTGCAGTCGTGATTGGTTGAGCACCGATGGATTCATCATTCTCTCCCCCTTTCGGTGAATCCTGGGAGCATCTTTCTTTTTGTACTTTAGTGCCACATGTTGAGGGCAAAGTGGGGAGCCAGCCCACTGAGCCCTTGGTTCTGGTCTTTCCAGTGTCCTCCGGTCTTTCCCGGACGTCCTCCGGCCTATTCCCGGAAGTCAATGGTTTGTTTATTTATTGTGAGTTTGAAATCAAACTCGTGTTTAGTTAACACCCAAGAACAAAATGTGACTTATTAAGTATGACGATCACTCACACAGCAAATCGGTAATAGATGCTATCTAGATCTTTTATTTCATTAATCTATGTCCATTCAACCTTTTTCAATGCTCGTCTTACGACTGGCGAAACCTTGAAGCCAGGGATGAATGAAAGTTGAACCAGACCTGGCTGCCAAGTAATGCCTACGTTTCTGAGCAAAGAAAAGCCAAGGTATGCACACTTGTTGGTTTCTTAAATTCCTCTCAGGGGCACAACTTTTGGACTTTCAAATAACAACAGTCCGACCTTTTGCGCTTATTAGCCTCTGGGCAGGGAACACTTTTGTGAAAACATGAAACGTAAACTTCGTCTTGAGACCAGGCGCGCTTCAGCCAACGTTTCTTTATCTCAACATCCGAAGCACAGGCATCCACGCTTGAGGAAAGGGAAGGGAAGCGAGAGAAGAATAGAGAATGATGCTTGCTGGCTGTTTACCTTTGCCAGCATGCACGTGAGGCCCCAACACATCAG
>CM031627.1:22166817-22171817 GCA_018398815.1 Conus ventricosus
GTTGGGGCTTTGTCGCTATTGCTGTTGCAAAGGGCATGGGCACAGCGTTTTGTTTGTTTCTTTGTTTCTTTTGTTTCTCTGTTTTTAAATCGGCGAGAGGTCGCAAAGACTGGACACTGAGATAGAAACTATTACAGGTCTGTGAGGACCAGGGAATTATGCAACACGTGAAAATTGTGTGTGGCACTGTGAGTGCAAAGTGTGAAAGGGAAGATTTTGCTTTTGAATCCTTGAGGACCTGTTAATCTACATAACTTGAGCAATGTCTTTCCATTTCTTTTAAAAGCAAGTCCAAAGAATGTTATGTAAATATTATAAAAGCTTAACAATCAGTTGAACATTCTTCTTGTTCGTTTCTTACACACACACACACACACACACACACACACACACACACACACACACACACACACACACACACACACACACACACACACACACACACTCACACACACACACACACACACGAAATGCGAAATGCTGAATTCTGGTGAACTGTAATGATCTGATTAAACAATCTTCCCATTTTTTAGAAACTTACTAATATTCAGACAAATGCGTCTTCCTTTTTGAAATAAATTACAAAAGTTGAAAACAGACTGTGGTTTGAGATATTTTTAGGGATGAATTTTTCACGAAGTTCATTATATTTTGGACATTCCATGATGCAATGAAATTCATCTCCAATTCCACCCATTTCACAGTTACGACAAATACGCAATTCTCTTGGAACATTATGGTGTCTTCCAATTTCAATTTGCAATTTATGGTTGCTACATCTAAATTTAAATAAAGATATAACATAAATATCTGGTAAGGAAGAAATATAATGTTCTTTTCCAAAGACAGTCTTTACACTTTTATAGAATACACACTTGTTGCTGTGTTCAAGAGAACTGCGCCAATCACGAGCGTAATTATTTTGCAACTCCTTTTTTGACACACTTATATAAGTTACTTCTGTTTGTGAATGAATGAGATTCCCACACACAATCAAAACCAGTTTCAAATAAAATGCTTTCAACATAACTAAGCCATGGTGAAACGAAAATTCCTTTTGTATATAGTTCATGTAAGATATTACATACTTTGTTTGAATACTTCTTAGAATCAGGAACAACTAAGTTAGCCCAGAACCTTATCATTCTTACTTTAATTCGTACAGATAAGGGATAGATTCCGGTTTCACCGTAAATCATTGAAGTCATTGTAGTTTTATTTAATCTAAATCAATACTTTAAAAAACGTAACTATAACTTTTCTAACATATCAACATTTTCATAACCCCAAATTTCACGACCATACAACAACACAGGTACAACTATGGAATAAAATAATTGTATGCAAACATCCATTGGCAATTTCTGTTTCCTTGCAGTTTGTAATAATGAAAACATTGCCTTGACAGCCTGATTATAAGCACATTTTTTTTGCTATGTAAAAAGAACCTGTTCTGCTGAACTCGATGCCTAAGTATTTCATTGAATTAAGAACCTCTATTTTTTCATTCCCAAAGAAAAAAGATTCACGCATACTATTTCGACCATGAAAGACAACTATTTTTGTTTTCTTTGGATTTACTTCTAATTGCCATTGCATGCAATATATATATAAGGCATTAAGTTCTTTTTGCAAAGCTGATTTAGAATTTGCCAATAAAATTGTATCATCAGCATATAACAATACAAGCAATTTAATAAACTGTTCAAGTTTCAACTCGTGCGTTGAATCACATTCTAGAGTAGAACAGTTACTGTCAATAAGGAACTGTTGTAGATCATTCAAAAATAATGAAAACAATAAGGGTGAAAGGTTTTCTCCTTGAAGAACTCCCCTTAAACTGCCAAAGAACTCTGATTGTTGACCATTGAGAAAAATGCACGATTTTATTTCATCATACATATTGATTACAACGTGCAGTATTTTCCCAGATATGCCTTGACTCATCAGTTTGTGCCATAAAGCATGCCTCTAAATAGAATCAAATGCGTCTCTGTAATCAATAAAAGCACAGTATAATTTTCCATTGTTGATTGCAAACATGTCAATCAATGATTTAAGAACAAAAGCATGGTCAAGCGTTGAATGCATGCGTCAAAAACCTGCTTGGTTTTCTGAAATAAGTTCATTTGTTTCAACAAAATAAGTAAGTCTGCTATTTAGAATTGACGTGAATAATTTGCCTGCGCAACTCAACAGTGTTATCCCTCTGTAGTTATTGCAGTCTTCTTGATCTCCTTTGCCTTTATAGAGTGGTACAATTAACCCTGTCACCCAATCTTCTGGTATAATACCAGAATCCAAAACACGATTAAACAATGAACAATAAAACTCTGTCATATAAGGAACACTATTCTTTATATAATCATTCCTTACTAAATCAACTCCTGCTGCTTTATTATTGTTTAAACATTTAATGACTCTTTCAATTTCTTCCTCAGTAACTGAATCATTTAAAATGCCTAGATTGATATTTCCTTCAAATACTTCATTACTAAAAATGATATCATTACATCCAGTATTTTGATTAAGGGACTGGAAATGATTTTTAAGCTCTTCAAGAGGTATAGGACACGATGAAGCTTTTTTTGCCTTTGATTTTCCTCCAACAATCCCTTGGATTTCTAGTTTCTAAAGCTCGCAGTTCTCTATGCCATTTTCTCGTTGCTCTTCTTTCAGATCGTCTCAAAACATTTTTATTCTTTGCTTTTAGCAGAAAGACTATTTAGATTAGGCACAGTGTTTGAACATTTAACTTTGTGCTTTGCTTTAAAGTACTGGCTTTGAGAAACCTTACACTCCTTATCAAACCAGCTTTGATTCTGCCTCATTGAATATCTATTAATGTAAGTATATATATAAGAGTAAGTACCAAATGTATCCTTCGCTGAATCAATAAGAATTGACGAAAACCGCTTATTCATTTCACTGATTGATATTGTGCCTTGTTCAAATAAAGTTACAATTCCATCAACCATGCACCATCATACCTTTGATGCAGAGAGTGTTTAGTACTATTAGGTTTATTGAAAACAAAACAGGCTTTAACTGGAAGAGACAGGCATAATGGGCAATGCACATTCAATAATAGCAAGAGAGTTTTCTGTGCAACGACATCATAGACTTTTCAGAATGAAAAAACAGTGCTATGTGTTGGACATTGTGCGCGGTTCTCCTTGGCCTGATTGTCTATACATTATGTATGTGTTGACGGTGCAGTTTCACATTTTCTCATCTAAAATTAATGTATTTCAATTTATGCTTGAAGTGTTTAGTGACGTGTGGATTTTTTTTTTTTTTGGACATGATTTTGAAGTGGCATGCACTGTTGTCAAATAGTGATGTTATGTATAATGAAAATTATTCTGGACATTGTTTGTCTACGATGTATTTCCATTACTGATAACTTCTTGATACAATCTCAGTACTTTCTATCCTAAGATAAGTTTTGAAGATTTTCCTGTCTCCTCCCCTTGGGAAATTTCAGAAAATAAGAGGAAGGCGCTTGCCAGGAAATCTGCCCAAGTACGCGCCCGCGCGCGCACACCACACACACACCACACACACACACACACACACACACACACACACACACACACACACAAAACACACACACACACACACACACACACACACACACACACACACACACACACACACACACACACGGGGGGGTGTACGCGCGCAGAAGAGAGAGAGAGAGAGAAAGAGAGAGAGAGAGAGAGAGAGAGAGAGAGAGAGAGAGAGAGAGAGAGAGAGAGAGAGAGAGAGAGAGAGAGAGAGAGAGAGAGTACAGATGCATTCAGAAAACAATAAAACTTTGCATTGAAACCACACAATATTGTGTATTTCTGGGTAAAAGGAAACAGGCAAAAGTCAAACATACCGAACTTCCGAGTTCACGATCTCGCATAGGTAAAGGCAGCCAATAAATCAGAGGAACATATGTTCGTCAACTGCAATTGACAGTGTTCGCTTTTGGTGAACGCAAACAACTTCACGTCAGCTCCACGGATGCTGTAGGACATTTTATCATAAGAAAGAAACGACATACATATACATGTCCTTGCATTTGGAGAAACAGTGTGGTGTGTGTGTGTGTGTGTGTGTGTGTGTGTGTGTGTGTGTGTGTGTGTGTGTGTGTGTGTGTGTGTGTGTGTGTGTGTGTGTGTGTGTGTGTTTGTGTGTGCGTATTCTCTGTGTGTGTGTGTGTGTGTGTGTGTGTGTGTGTGTGTGTGTGTGTGTGTGTGTGGTGTGTGTGGTTGTTGAGGAAAACACAATAAATCGCATTGAACAATCAGCGTCCTGTGCGTTCAACCTTGATAACGTTTTTACGTTGGACATCTACTGCAGAGGCCGCCTAACCTTCTCTAAGCCCATGAGCACACCTGTCAATTTCAGTGATGTCACAGACCACAACCAAACAGTTACTGACTACTGTGTTAGTCTTGAAGGGACACTGACCATTGCTCCCTGCATACATGACTGGAATCGAGCGTTCCAAACATCAAAGAAAGCATGCAACGAGATTGCTTTCCATTCCGTTAACATATCCATACTGAATGAGCCACTACGCTCTATGTACAGATATTGCTTCGTGACTGAAGACAAAACAGTTCTTTATCACACTATAAATCCCAGTCCGACCGTGGTACGTCACTATGGATTCTGTCTTGTTCAAGGTGGTCCGCCCTCACGTAGTTTTGGTGCAATGTGTAGAACTACTTTCAATCAAAGTAAATGTCATCTGAGGTCTTATCATTCTGAGGCGATTGTTTTGAGTACGACTCGAGAGAGAGAACGATCCATGACTCTCTGCCCTGATGGCCACAAGACATATACCTTTTTCCTCTGTGACTCTGAATTGTATACCGATTTTTGTCAGACAGGTACGTCTTGTAGTTTCCATCACCACGTGTCAAACACTGACGAAAACACTTATTCAGCAGGTCGCAAGGGCGCGTTTATTCCTTTATTTGTTTGCAGTGATCACAGTCTTA
>CM031627.1:22176817-22189317 GCA_018398815.1 Conus ventricosus
TGAAGTGCCAGGACCAAGGCTGTCAGCTCAGCAGTGTGGATGGAGCTGTCGGTGGGAATGTGTACGGCACATCTCTGAGGGGGGTCTACTGCACAAATTACAGCAGAGGCAACTGCCTACTCAGATTTGGAACCGTCAGTGACAACTCTTTTAAAAGATGGAAACTTAGCACACAGTTCTGCAAAAAGGGATTTGTAGGCCAAGGAACTAGTGGAATCATTCCGGTATGAGGCTAAATCAAACCGGACCTCTGGCGTGAAGAGAGTTCATGGAGGGTCATCAGGAAACTTGGAGAATTCATTAACCATTCCAAGGTCTATACCTGTTGTTTTTTTGTGGGGAAGAATACGAATCCCCAAGGGTGGAATGGAACTGGGATGGTCATCAAATTTCTTTTGGAATTTGGGGTCGAAAACGCAGTCGTATGCAGGGTTTTGAGGTTCAGACTCAGACAGTAATTTAAGGCAAGATTTAATCGGCGGTTTGAGATGGATGGTTCTCCTGCCTCGGCATACAAGCTGTAAACAGGAGTGGTGCGGAACGCACCCAGACACAATCGGAGCCCTTGATGATGGATAGGATCTAGACTTTTCAGGTAGGATGGTCTGGCAGAGCCGTACACTACACATCCATAATCTAGTTTGGAGCGGATCAGAGCCCTGTAAAGACGGAGGAGGGTTTTCCTGTCAGTGCCCCAATCTGTGTGCGCCACAACTCGCAGACTGTTCAGTGCCTTCTGACATGCAGTTTTTAACTGTTGCATATGACTTTAAAAGTTCAGTTTTTGATTAAAATAACACCCAGAAATTTGGCTTCTTTAACAGCTAGAATGGTGGACTTGTCCAGACGAATTTCAGGATCAGCAAAAAATTGACGAAAATTGTGAAAATGGATTAACTGAGTTTTGGTAAATGAGAAGGTAAACCCGTTTTCCTCGGCCCTCTGTTGGATCTTGGTGACACAAAGTTGGAGTCGACGCTGTACGCTGCCGTAAGAAGCTCCAACTGCGTACAGCGCGACGTCGTCAACGAACAAAGAGGACTCAGAACCCTGGCTTACCGATTTCACAATGTCATTGATTTTGATGCTGAAAAGGGCAGGAGAAAGGATGCTCCCTTGAGGTACACCCAACTCCTGCCCATGGATGTCAGACAGTGTGGTGCCAACACGCACCTGGAACTGTCGATAATCCTGACTAAGCCGGTGAAAGAAAGGAAGATGACAGAATGATTCATGCCGTAAGACCAGACTAGGGCTGTAGGCCAACATGTATGGCTGAGCGTTGTGTACTGTAAACAGACCTGAGTTCTTTGCAGCTCAGTCTACTGTATCACATATCTCTGCAATTGATTGAATGTACAATTTCTTTCACACATAAACAACAGTTAGCAGACGACTCTGTGCACAGCTCTTTGTTCGCCTGCTTGTGTGGTGCACCTTGCGTCTTTTTGATGCGACGATGCGTAGTACTGGATGATAACGGAGAGACAATGTGGCGTTGCTGCGGGCATGCACGTGGAGTGAGGAATGCATTCGATGTTGCAGGTGGAGTAACTTCTTTATCTTCTTCCTTCCAATGACGTTCTGTTTCGTGGTTTTCAGTTTGATTTCCTATACAACATTATGCCAAGGGTGGAGAACTTGGAAGCAACAGAGCGTACTAAAATCATCTCCTACAAAATGACAGTCAACCAAATATACCATATGTGGACAATCCTTCCCTCATCTCTACACGGCTAATGAACGTATGTGCTTCAGTTCAGTACACCACAGAACATTAACAAAAAAGACCACCAAGAGAGCTGATATACAGTAACAACTGATATGGGAGCAAGAAGAGAGAGAGAGAGAGAGAGAGAGAGAGAGAGAGAGAGAGAGAGAGAGAGAGAGAGAGAGAGAGAGGGGGGAGGGAGGGAGGGAGGGAGAGAGAGAGAGAGAGAGAGAGAGAGAGAGAGAGAGAGAGAGAGAGAGAGAGAGAGAGAGAGGGGAGGGGGGGAGAGAGAGTTTATACAGGCGCAGCCAGTTACTGAACTTGCACAATCTTTCCATTTCATCACATAGAAGACCAGCCAGCAACTCACTGTTCACTATTCTCACATCCTATCAATTACCCAGGTGCTGGCATTTGTAATGAAACACCCATTCCATTCGAGAACGTAACCGCCAATACTACCATTGACAATATGACTTTTTAAACAAAGAGACCAAAATCAAACTAACTAAATATGGCCAATGCTGGATATTCACAGCCCTATCAGAGAGAGAGACAGAGGAGAGAGAGAGAGAGAGAGAGAGAGAGAGAGAGAGAGAGAGAGAGAGAGAGAAGAGAGAGAGAGAGAGAGAGAGAGAGAGAGAGAGAGAGAGAGGAGAGAGACAGACAGACAGACAGACAGGCAGACAGATGGACATATACAGAGACAGACACAGATTTTTTATACAGACGCACCCAGTGACTGAACTTGCACACTATTTCCATTTTATCACATGGCAGACCAACGAGCAACTCACTACTTCTCATTACATCTTGTTAGTGACCATGGTGATTACATTTGTGATGAAACATCCCTTCAATTCGAATAAATTAAGTACTAACTCCACCATTAAAAATATGACTTGAATGAAGAGAGGAAAATCAAACTAGCTAGGTGTCATCGATACTGGATACTCACAGCCCTGTCAGAGGCAGATCAAGGCTCTGCACGTTCCATCAGTGCATCCTCAAGACAGCATCCACCATTGTCAATTCCTCAGAGGGAAAAACGAAGAGATTTTAAATGTTGCATCCTTTTCCCCTCCAGGAACCCATCAAACAAACAGGTGTAATGAATTGGTCAAGTTCCAAATCTCGATCAACACCTTAGTCACTGCTGCCTGTTAAACAACGTGTATGGAATATAATGCTCCGGACTACAGGGTAACAGGTCTTTACATGGTGCGCCATGTGCTTTCAAGAGACCCAAAGTGCGCCGCACAGGCGGACGACCAGCATACCGTGAATAGCTTCATCCACCCCCACCCCCACCCCTAGTAACACGCTTGATGTTCAACGGTTCCCTAAACATCAAAGAAAATAACCTGTCACTGGAGTGGGTGGGTTGCACTCAAGCCGTGCGGTCACATCCTTTTCGCCCTCAGCACGAGCCAAACACAAACTAAGCTCAGTATTTTTCTGACACAGTTGTATACTGCAGTTTCTTTCAGAGTTAAAGGGAACGTATCTTCAAGCTACTGCTTTAACACAAACTAAGCTCAGTATTTTTCTGACACAGTTGTATACCGCAGTTTCTTTCAGAGTTAAAGGGAACGTATCTTCAAGCTACTGCTTTCCCTTCAGTTGTAGCCTCCATTTGGCGTCAGTGATTGTTTGGCTTTGTGGCAATGGCATCGTTTTGATTATGAAAGAAGTGCTTTCAGCAGAAGGACATACCCGGCAGCAATAATGAAAGACTGACCGCGCTGAAAGTCTGCCCAGTAACTGAGCATGTCCTGAGAGCACACCAGATCAGGGGTTGGTGGAAGATCTATCCGGCTACCCACAAAGCATGCACAGACATCCTATTCAAACGTATGTGCTTGGTGACACGGTGCTGCAAGCCTCTCATTCAAATCCATACATACTGAGTGAAAACACGGATGAGAAGAAACAGTCTACACAAAGGTCTGGACTGACAACAATCCAATGTTGGATGCTGACACAGAGACACAACATTCTCTGGTAAAACGTGGCTGTGATCAAAGATCAGGAATACAGTAGTACAAGGTATTGGAATCGGACATGAAGCTGACTTGCTTTTTCATAGATCAATGCTTTGTCTCCATTTGCTCCCGTCTAATTTGCTTGAGAAAACCGTGAAAGTAAGCATATTTAACGCAAAAAGATATCACGTTGAGCGAAAAAAAAAAACACAATGAAAAACCCAGTTTACTCTTGATGTCTTCAGCCAAACCAGCCCGTCACACAAGGCAGTGTGATATTATCTGCAAACAACGCATGAAGGCTGGTCACACGCGTGGAGACTGAACGCCAGTTTTCAGGTGAACTGACAGAAAGCAGTCGTGAAACAAAAGACATGGGGATAGCCGAACGGTGCACTCCGACACCCAGGGGTCTGTGTCGTCTAGCAAAGAAGGTCAGACGCCGTCTCCAATAAGCGCGGAGTTTCAGAGTGACAGGAGTGACCCTTACTTAACCAGTCAACCATCCTCTCCTTTGAACATTCCTCCCACAGCAGGTCTACGACGTCACAGCGCAACTGCTCGGGGGAACGCTGCAGCTTGCCGGAGAGGGAGGACAATCACCGTTGTTGGGATATACAACACTCTGACAGCCCCCCCCCCCCCCCCCCCCCCCCCCCCCCCCCTGCAGGCTTGCACATAGTTAGTCACATTGGAGGAATGTAAGTTACATTTTCACATCCACCCCCCCCCCTCCCCCGCCACTCACTTCCTTCCATTTCAAACACGTTTGGCCTCCTTTTTATGATCTATGAGATTTCTTTGTGATTTAGTTTCGATACATTTTGCTTAGTATGTGATTCTATCATGGCATGATGTTATCACGATACTATTACGCAGTGAATAACTAATATCCTCCCACTACACACACACATACTACCTTATATCCCACTATTCACCTCACACATGACTTATAGCTTTCTTATTTATGCATTTATTATGATTAATTTTTTTTTTAATTTATTATTATTATTATTATTATTATTATTTTTTTTTTTAATGTTTCTTTTATTTATTTATTTGATTATTATAAAAATGTATTTTCTAAATATATTTCTGTATCATGCTTTCGTTACCTTAACCTTCACTATCGTTGTTAGCAATATCATTCAGTAATACTATTGCTAGTATTCATACTACCCCTAGCACTGACATCACCATCCCTCTGGGACTGTTGCCACGGCAACCCTGCTGCTTACGAATCCTCTAACCCACTCTCCTTTCTCCCATACACATACTTATTGACACCAAGATTGATCTTTTTTTTCTTTCTTTTTTTTTTCTTTTTTTCTTCCCCCCCCCCCCCCCCCCCCCCCCCCCCCCCCCCCAATATTTGGACCATTAATAGTATTCCTATCAGTAATATTATCATCATTACGACTTTGACTCGCTCACTACTTCCCTTCCAACAGCCTCGTTCTCATTCAACGCCTTCTTCCTTGCGCTGAAGCCTGAGCGATCTGAAGCGACCAAAGCTAAGTGAATTTTCGTTGTTTTATTCGTTTAATTATCACCAGACGAAGACCTAAGAGGTCGAAACGCGTCGTGTTTTGTCTTGTAACTCGTTTGTCCACGTTCTCTGGGCGGTTCGCTAACATTTATTTAAGATTTTAATAGGAAAGGTTAAAAAAATGGAGTTCGATATTCAACTTTTCAAAAGGCCAAAAATATCAATAGTGTATGTCCTCAAGAAACGCACATAACTACAAAGTCCAGGAAAACGTATGGAATTGGAATTTCTTTCTGGAACAAAGGAGATAAACAAATACAAAGAAAATCCCAAAGTCACAAAACATGTTGCTGGTGACATTGGAAGTAGCAAAAGAAAGCTTATTACTTATTTAAAATTTGTGTGGATTCTTTGCGCGCAACATGTGCATTCGAATGAAGCTTTAGCCATTTTATCAGATAGTCACAAGATAAATTAGCAGAACTTGCAAACCAACACTTTCTGATATTTGGAGATTTTAACTGTGTTCTGGATAATATTCTTGACTTAATATCAGGTCTCTTTTTCGACAGAGAAACAGAGAATTGATGAATTGAATAAGTTAGTAAAATAATGGTGAAAACGTGACCAGAGCATTTAAGAAAATGTAGTGGTGAAAAAATCGTTCCTGGTTTGTCGGTATGTTTATGTCATGCAGTTGACTGGCCTTCCAGTTGAAATATTAAAAGAATGATATCATTTTACACAGGTTTCTGGCAGAAAGGGATACGGTAACAAAAACACGCTTTGAAAAGTGAAAATAGATTTTATCGAAGACAAAACAGGAGAAGGTGAGCTAAATGTGGTCAGTATGGTCCACTTTCATACTTAGATTGAATACGTAATCTATTTCACGCCACAGCAAGTAAAAGTCAGCAATACCCAAATGGTATTTGGATAAAACTGCAAAAGAACCGATATTCTATGTAAATTGGAGAATACAACTATATAATTTGAAGATTGGTGGTAAAGACCGAAACAAAAAGGGGGGGTTAAAGAGAAAACAAAAACAATGCACAACGTTTCGACTCTTAGAGTCTTTTTCAAGTGACATGAAACTGAGGACACAGGAATTGTTTCAACAAATCTGAAGTGACAAGAACTCAACCACCACACACAACACACACACACACACACACACACACACACACACACACACACACACACACACACACACACAAAGGGGAAGAAAACACACACACAATTTTTTGGAGAATACAAGGTTTGACAGGTTTTAATATGACTGACACAGTCTTCTGAAAGAGGTTTTTACGTACGCATTTAAACAGTGAACCTCTGAATGGGCTTTCTGATATTAAGTGCTCTAATTTTCATTTTCAGTTCCTTTTTTAAATCGATCTAGTTTGATAAAAGAACAAAGTACCATTGCTTGAGTTTTAGCATCAGAAAGGTATCGAACAAATGCAGAGTATATTCAATCCCAGTAAAATAAACTGCTGTCTTTAAACAAAGTACGAGAGTTAACTTCGCAGAGCAAGACTGGCACAATAATAGAATGTGATGTATCAATTCAAAGATTTTGGACGCTGCGGATAGGAAGAGAAGAAAAAGAAATGGTTATAGATATCTTTCAGGCTAGACAACAAGTATAACAAACTAAAACAGATAAAAGAGCTTCTACGAATACGTTTTGGCACAATATTCCCAGTGCCTGATTTTTTTTTTCCTTCTGGAGAAACAAACTCGGTATCACCTTTGGAGAATTTAACATGACCAAGAGCTAATCATACCATAAAAAGACTGAAAGTCCTTCACTGGAAAACACTGCATAACATGTACTCCAAAACATCCTGGTACACAAAATGAAAGTAAAAGAGAGAGTGGCATGTGGTCACGTTGAAGGCACTGCGTTGACTATATGTGACCTTCCACCACAAAACCAGTCTTAACTCGATTTTTGAAAGTTCTGAGATATACATATATTTAAAAGTTACAGATTTTTCTGATTAATTTGATATAAAAATGAATGCTATAGGGCAAAACATATGAAAGTTATGGACATTTGAAGTGGGTTACTGTGCCAACGGCCATTTTGAGAAAACGGCTTCTAAAGTTTTTGCTATCATCTCCAGCATATTTTCCTTAGCAACGGCATCTTACCTTTTACCTTACTTATTTTTAGATGACACACAGAGAAACCAGGAGAGCGTCACACACGCTTTCGAACGGTATATAACACGATGGGGTTCTGTAAGGGTTGCGTTAAGTTTTAGGCGAGTGAAAATGGGTCATTTTACGTTAAAAGAAGTTCATTTTATTCGAGGTTAGGCTTTTAAATCTCGATTTTAACTAATGTATTGGTTGTTTTGGAGCAAATGGATAGTGGCACGTGAAAGTTTAGGGTGTAAGGAACACATTCCTGCAAAAAAGTCAAAATGCCCCAGGTAGACCCTCACCAGCTATTTTCAGCTGTAGCCGTGAAGTGGGCCGCGCCAGTTAAGACTGGTTTCGTGGAGGCGGGTCACATATAGATTAGTTTTCGGTGACACCAGAACAATGCAGTGCCTTTAGATACACATTGAACAGAAAACATTAACAGAAACTTACGTCCATTTACAATTATCAGCAACAGATATATGATCAGGTGTTAAGAATTTGCAGCATCTGAAAGGAAATTATAAATACAGAAATCAGATAACCCTAAAAGGAAAATAAGAGTATTAGTGCTGTTTAAAAAGACACTTGCTTATCTTCCCAAAATCAATTCTTCACATAAAGTGTGAAATTAGGAACACATACAATTACGAAATACTGTGAATTAGTTCTACGTTCGATGGTGCGTATTCCATTTTACATCCTCTCTCTCTCTCTCTCTCTCTCTCTCTCTCTCTCTCTCTCTCTCTCTCTCTCTCTCTCTCTCTCTCTCTCTCTCTCTCTTAGACACATACAAGCACACAGACAGACAGACAGACACACACACACACACACACACACACACACACACACACACACACACACACACACACACACACATAAAACACACACACACATACACACACACACACACACACACACACACACACACACACACACACACCACACACACACATCACAACACACACACACCACACACACACACACACACACACACACACACACACACACATACACACACACACACACACACATGACCAAGAGCTAATCATACCAATGTGTGTGTGTGTGTGTGTGTGTGTGTGTGTGTGTGTGGTGTGTGTGTGTTATATTTGTTTGTTTGTTTGTTTGTTTGTTTGCTCTCTCTTCTCTTCTCTCTTCCTCTCTCTCTCTCTCTCTCTCTCTCTCACACACACACACACACAGGCGCACACACAAACATAATTATGCACACACACACACACACACACACACACACACACACACACACACACACACACACACACACACACATGCACACACAAATGCGCGCGCGCACCCACGCACACCGACACGAACACGCACACACACAACCCCCCACCCCCACCCCCACCCTCCCCCCACCCCCCCGTCTAATAACACTTATAGTGAATAGACGTTAAACTAAAGAACCAACACACACAGGTATGAATACGAATATTTCTATCCTTTAAGTGGTAGTAATCCTCTCTTTTTTCAATATTTTGATCATCACTATCAATATCATTATTCCTTCAGTGTCATCATTATCATCACTACTACCTCGACTCACACACCGTATTCTTCCCGATTGCCTCGTTTTTCATTCAACCCCTATCTTGCGCCTAACTGGATCAAGACACGTGATTGCTCGTTCATTTTCGTGGCTCTGAGTATTGTGCCTCTTGCGTGAAGAAGACCTAAGAGGTCGAAACGCGTCGTGTTTTGTCTTGCAAATCGTTTGTCTACTTCTTTTCAGCGGCGTGTTATTAATTATTTCTTCAAATTTATCTTTCTTTGATGGACCTCCTCTACCATAGCTGTCCTGTACACCCTGCAAGTACTCTCTTCCAGTAAGAAACGCCAGAAGAATACAAAACACAAATCTTTCATTGTTCAATCAGTTTTCATTAGCTTTGTTGTCTCAACTATTAGGAACTCACTGCCTCCCACTTTATGAAGCCAGCCCAACTTACTTGTTTTCAAGGCAGAAATATACAAACGAAAAAATAAACAAACAAAAAACATCTTTTTTTTTTTCAGATAAGCATTTTGAAAACTGCTTTTCCAATATTATGTTAACAGTACGTTTTGTAGAACGGTATTGTTAAACGTCAATGAATTAAGGTCTGAAAGGTGTATGAAAAAGCAACAAGTCGATAGAAAGATAGAGAGATAGATAGATAGATAGATCGATAGATATATAGATAGATAGATACCGTTTATTTACTCATGTATGTATGAATGTGTGTTTGTATGTACGTATGTGTGTATGTATGTTTTTTATTTATGTATCTATTTCTTCATTTGTTTATTTATGTACTTATTATTTCTTCATTATATATTTGTTTGTTTGTTTGCTCATTTTTGGTTATTTACTTAATTATTTCTTTATTTCTTTATTCGTCTATTTATTTATTGTAGCTATTTGATTGTTTGTTCACCTTTTTGTTTATCATTTTCATCTAAGGTTGGTTGTTTATCTATTCTTTTTTGTTCATTTAATCTGCTTTGCACGAATGGCGATTCGTGACTTTAACAATTTCAGCACTTTCTCTTCATTAGCTTGTGTCTGTCGCTCTGCTACCACGGTCCACACATACAAGAATGGATAGAGAGCAGAGTTGAGTGGTGACACGAACACTACCATGGCCCCATGAAAAGTGTTTAAAACAGTGACACCAGCTGAAATCATGACCACAACCAGACCAAACGTCAGCCAACAAGCAGCGTTTGCAACAACAATCTTTGTTGTCAAGTGGGCTGAAAAATACAGTAACCATTTACTGGGATCGAGTTTAAGTCTATACCTTGGTACTCGGTTATGGATGACAAAAGAAAGACCCAATGCTATCAAACAGAAAGCAGAATTGAAGACTAAAACAAAAGTAAACCATTTAAACGTGTGGGCATCATTATAATGAGTAACGAGAGCCAGACGACACAGACCAGACTGACCATGCAGGCCCCAGTGTGACAAACCAGGAAGAAATGGTATAAGTGACAACACGATTCCGACAATCCATGTTACAGAATGCGCGATGATTGCAGTTTGTTTCCTTCCATCTTTCTAATTTACTAGGAAAACAAAGGCCGATGACATGATCCAAAGCGATGAGCATAGACATAATAACAGACACTTCGCTGGACACGAAACATAGGAATCCACAAAACCTACAGGTGAAGCTATGGGTCCACTCTTTTTCTGCTTGGATATATTCCCCATGCAATGTCAAGTCTGCTCCAATGATTATGCCCACATGACTTCCCATACAAATGTTAGCAAATTGCAAGTGCCTTGTGGCTACCAAAACTGTTCCCTCAAACAGTTTACTAGCAATAAATGAAGCTAGAAAGCAAGCCAAATTACCCACTATGGCAGACATACTGGTTAGCCAAAAGATTATTCTATGCAATTTAGATGGAAGCAGCATTCTGCATGAAGCAAGTATGCTGTCAGGTGCTAGACATTTCGCTTTGGTTGAATATTGAGGAAGTACGTTTTCACAGCAAAATCGGTAGTCTGATGCAAATATCGTTTCTAAGTGCTCCGCTTCTGACATGGAAGCCCATGGGAAGGTTTCAAGAGGATTCCATCGTATGTCGACTACTGCCAGTCGTGGTGCATTTGTAAAGCCCGTGGACTGGATGCTCCTTATGGCACAAGAAGAGACATTGAACCATTGCGCATTGTACAGGTATATTGACAAGAATGTGTGGACGGCATTGGGATGCGTGTTTGATAGACTCACCTGTCTCAGTGCATAATTGACGTGTTTACCCAACTGATTTGTAACCTGGCTCAGGGGATTGTTTGCCAAGTGTATCGTTCTTAGGTGTGGCACCTGAAGAACATAAGCCATCTTAAGCGTATTTAAGTGGTTATTGGAAAGGTCAATGTGTTGCAAATTGTTAAGCTTGACATTTGATGTATTGAAGAGGGAACAATTAGAGAGAATCAGGTAAATCAAATATGTGTTTCCCACTAATTGTGGTAATAACATTCCTGTGCCAGAGGCGTTTAGGAAACGAAGTCCAGGAAACATTTCAGCCAGAAAGGTTTTACTACATAGAAAAGAATATCCTTGGCACAAACAACTTTCGGGACAGGTCCTGTCACACATCAGTTCATCGTCCCGCTGTGGACATTGACCCCAGCCATCGCACAGATGATCTCCATGCACACACATTGTGGAATCTTGACACCGATAGAATCCAGCACAGGTCCGTTGCTCACAGTCTTGTTCGTCTTCTCCATAGACACAGTCAGACCATCCATTACACAGGGTGTAGACAGGGAGACAGTACAGCCACTCTGCAGTGCAACGATAATGACTCTCTGGACATGGCTCGTCATCTCTTATCATCTGCTGAGTGAAGGAACCAGTGCCATCTAAGTTGATATGTAAGTGTTGTTTACGCCCATTATAAATGAGCCGTATGTTCTCTGAACACTTTTTCTCATCAGAGTCGTCAAAGCAGTCAGAGTATTCATTGCAATGTTGACTATCTAACACACATTGACCATTCAAGCATAGAAATCCAGAACATGTGGGGTGTTCACAGAATGACTCATCACTGACATCTGGACAGTCCTGTTTGAAGTCACACACTTCAGTATAATGCACTGTCATACCATCATCATCACAAGTGAACCTAACGCCAGTGACTTTCCTAGGAATGAAGCTGGTAATGTTGTGTTGAAACCTTGTGTCAACTGACATCTGGCACTGTGAATTCATTGTCGTTCTAGAATAAGCGTTTTGATCACAGGAAAATACTTGATGTGTGAAATAACGTAAAAGGCTAACAGATAACAACTGCCGAGTGCATGTAGACATAAATGAAGTCGAGTGTAACTCATCCAGTACAACATGAGGATTGAACCTACTTGGTTCCCTGATTTAATTTCGCACACAACACCGTCTAATAGAGTCATGACTGGGGTAAAAAATATTTCACTTGATCTAAACTGACAATAGTGGGCATACCTGGTGCCTTCATGTATAACAAAATTACCTTCTGATTGTAAATGGTCCATGTTGTAGATTACAGTGCTGTCATTCCAAATACGAAATTTACTGTACCTAAAAGGCTGGAAGTGCAGTCCTGCAGTTAAACCAAAAGCAACCTGAAAAGTATGGAAAGTTTCAAAAATATGAAT